>JACAXG010000141.1:969981-1363981 GCA_018881555.1 Amblyornis subalaris | reverse complement strand
AGGAAAGGAAAGGAAAGGAAAGGAAAGGAAAGGAAAGGAAAGGAAAGGAAAGGAAAGGAAAGGAAAGGAAAGGAAAGGAAAGGAAAGGAAAGGAATCTCTCATTGAAATTTATTAATATAGGCAGATTGACACCTAAATAACATTATAGACTGCCCCTAAGTGCTTTATCATTGTCATCCTTGCTCACACCAGAATACTGTATATTACTTTTCTGTTATTTTCCAGCACTTAGCTTTCAATATAGGTATTCTATTACATGCATATATAACCTTCCTTTCAAAGCCAGGATACCCTTTTTATTTAGTCCAGCCTCTAGTTTCTTCTTGTCAGTTGAATTTTTGATGACTGGGACAGGACAAAAAAAGTGTTATCCTCCAACATGGCATATATCATCTACAGTAGATTAAGAAAGGCCAGAGTATTAAACTTCTGCACAAATTCAATACACGGTTAAGAGACCTGCTAAAGTTTCCAAGTGTTGCAGCTTCCAAGTGTAAAGTGCTTGCTTTCTCTGTTAAGAAACAATGATGTCTTAACATGCTAGGCCATACATTATGTCCCAAAAGACTAACAAGCTCATACTTCTATGGAAGTTTTTATGACAAAAAAATATCCTTATCATCATTATAGACTTAAAGGTTTTCTGTGTCATGAATTCTTGTGCTTTACATCTTCAGTGGTACTAAGCAGGGTTGAATTTCACAAGGTGTTAGGTCTTGATGTCATTTGGAGACATTTTACTGCTCATAGTCCTGTTCAGTCTTAAGCAGTTTGGTGAAATGTTCTATTCCACATAAAGTGTAATGTCTTTCTTTACTGATATTTTTGTTTGACCCTGAGTGTAAGAGAGGATGTATCATCTTCTTTGCTGTGCCTGTTCATTTCTGCACTTTCCCATTCAAAGTATCTGCAGCAGTTAAATCTCTCTTTGTTTGCCCCTGTGTCTGTATTCAAGGCCAAATTCAGACGTTGTGCATGTTACTCAGAGCAATTCAAAAGGTCCCCTTAGATTCTGCCAGATCTATTTATACCACCTCTATCAACGTATAACATAATCTGCAATTTACATACCAAGGAATTGCAAGAGCATTTCAATTTAAATAACAGAGACTCTTCTTTCATTTACACCTACTCATGAGCCCTTATTATGAAAGCTGTAGCGAGTTAGATTGACATCTGATGAACAAAGGGCAATTGTTTTCAACGGAAAAGAACAATAGTGCTCCAATACTTTTTTGAAGTCTCTTTTCACTCTTATCATTGTCATTTTCATCTTCCTAGGTTTGGTGAATCCAGTGTTTCATCCAGTGAATTGATATTGATCCCTGCCAGTCAGTGTTTTGCAGCTGTGTGAAGGAAAAGGAAAAATTCTCTTCTCATTTTTTTCACTCTTGTATTGTTGCCTGAATATATTTCTGTCCTGTTGTTTTGTGGATTTTTAATGGGTTTTTGTCTGTCTCTAGTTTAGTCGGTTCCAACTTTTTCTCCTGCTGGTTTGCTTTGCTTAGTGTAATGCTATGGTGAATGCAGAAATATCCCTGGTTAGGGTGACTCTGGGAGTCCAGGATTTAAGGTGTGCAGACATCCAACAATTATGGTGCTTAGCCAGCTCCTTAGAATCATGACCTGGATTTTTACTTTGTATTTTGGAGATATGATAAAACTTAGCAAAATTTCTTTGAAGTCTTTGTGTACTAAACATCTTTCATACTTCTTTTCGGATAAGGCATAATTGCAATGTGAGACAGTAGTTAAAATAGCCTTGTGTTGGGCTGCGTTATCTTCGTATTTTGCAAGCCAGTCTAAGCGGATATCCCTTCTGAGAGGCAAAGTATGAGGCAGTAGTTTTACAGGTTGAGGAAGAGATAGGAGATGGAGAAAGGAAGGGGAAGCTCTGATGATCTCATTTCCCTTAGTCAACAGCTGGAAATCAGTACTAAGGATACATTCTGTCTGTTCCTCACCTCCCAGCCTATATAGGTGTGTTTGAAGAATTGTTTAAAGGGCAAGACCATCTGGCACTAGATCCTGTCAATTAGAGAGAAAAGGATTTCCACTCATTTCCCTCAGCTTTGTGGACTTCTGTCCTTCTTGCTGTATGTTATACCACTTCTCATCTGAAGATTAGGTGTGTTAGAAAAGTATCAGTGATCACAAATGTTGTCCTACTCAAACTGTATGTTAACTGGAGCTGTTCTTCTGATATTTGACTTAGCAATTTTCGGCTCTGTTCTGCTGACTCTGTTAGTGACCTGAGAACAGATCTGTATTATGGCTGCTGAGAGTATTAAGGCTTCTCAGTAATGCAGGTAGGCTCTGGCTAACCAAAACATTTTGCTCACATTTGTGGACTTCAGAGTGTCGATAAAGAAAAGAATTCTCATTTTTTCTAGAATCCTTTGTGCAGCTTCAAACTGTCAATTTGTCTCAAAAAAGTTAGAGTCTCATTTTAGTACTTCATCCTTTTAAAACAAGTATCTTGCAAATTTCTTTTTCTTTTTTTTTTTCCCTGAGAGAACACTATCTTTGTATCATATTGATGTTTCATGTCAGAAAGTTGTATCCTGGATTTGAATGATATACTTTGGCTTCTCTGCTAGCTGTCTGCGTTTGTAGATAGCTGTTAGCAGTCTACATGCCCTCTATTATGCAAAACTGAAAATTAAGTATGCTGGTGAAGTACTCTATGAAAAGCCCTAATCGTAACAAAGACCTTCCAGAAAAGCTGCATATTCTTTTTGAACTTTACACTGGATGCTGAAGCAAAGGTGAAATCTCAAGCATCTATATTTCAGATGTTAAAAACAATTGCATTTCTGCAAGTTCAGATGAGCTTGTGACAGTAGTGAGGTTTATCCCCCACATCTCCTTGTCTTACTAGGTTCATTGAATAGGTTTGCACTCCAGTGGCCATCCTAGTGCATTAAACAATATATCTTCCGAGTTTATTAAAGATATGGTTTCACATGCCAGAAGAAAGAAGGTGAATGCCTGATTAGCTCTTTGGTCATGTAGAAATAGATTTCTTGTGTAGAAATATGGTTTGAATGTGACTCACAGCACATACTGTCTTTTTAAATCACTCTGAGCCCAAATTTGCATACTGCAGGATGTCTTTTGCAGTATGCCAAAAAAACTCACTGCCTGTTAGTTTTGAAGGGAGCTAAAAGCACTCATTACCATGCAGGATCAGGACCTTTATGTTTAGAAACAATAATAAAAAAATATGTCTTACCTTTAGGGAATGCCTTAAAAAATGAAAGGGTAAACTCACCATGAAGCTACTTTTCTACTCCTAATGACTGTGTGAAAAAATTCTACAGGGATAAAAAGAAAATGAAGTAAATACAGCAGTGCCCCACCACATTTCAAAGGCAATATCAAATCATCCATAACATTCTGTGAAAACAATATCCACCTAATCCACAAATGAAAGAGCTCAGATTATCTGTTAAAAAAATAGTGAATAGACCTGTGCTTATTTGGATGATAAATATTAAAGATTGTCTCCAATAATTAAGGGTTTAGGGGGGTTGCTGTACTCTTGGAACTAAACCTTTTAAATAACTTCCCGGTTTCCAGACTACTGAATCTTTGAAAAGTTAATTTTTTGTTATCTCCAAATACAGGAAGCTTAGCTCAACAATGGCAGTTCAAAGTCTCCCAGGTAAAGAGCCTTCAAAGAGTAATTCGCAATACAAATTCATAAAAGTCAACAGTTTAGACTACTCAATTGCTTTTAAGATTTTCATCAAATGCATCTCAGCAGTTGAAACTTGCCACTGATGCCTCCCAACTGAGTTAAAGTCAGAAAACACTGACAATGTTACCTTTCTTTTTCTGTGGATTTTAGGCAGTGAGAGATAGCAACTGAACTTTGTCTCAATTTACTTCGTATCTTATCTTTACAGATCTGACTGAAAGTAAATGCACAAATTAAATATTACATTTCATGCTATTATTGAAGTTTTAAAATACTAATTAATAGCAAGTGAATTGCTGAAAACAGAGTATACAAATGTCTGCTCTGTGTAATTAAAATTCTTTTAAATGTAGATAGATGCACCCAAGGTTCTTTCTGATGTAGTAGGAACATCTAGTCTAAGATCAAGTTTATTTTAGAAGATATTTAGCATTTTGGGGACCATTCTAGGCTTCTGTAAAAAGACGAACAATCTCCTCATCAGTGTGACAATAGTGTGATTTTTCCATAAAATGTAGTAAAAATTTTCCTTTAAATGGTATGGAATTGCAGTCCATTTTTAATGCTTCATTGTGCATCACCCTGGCAGAATCAGAAATTAACTGTATTACCAGAGAAGTGAAATTAACTACTCTGTCTGGGCTTCCTTCTCTATCTGTTGGACAAGACTTTCAAAACAGAGGTTGGTGAGACAAGTTTAAATGAATTTTTTTCTTAATTTGAAAAGTTAAAAATATTATTATTTCATACTGATACGTATTTCTCATCCTCACAGTAGTGATGTGGTTCCTGTGTTACAAATTTTGTGCTCTGTTTAAAAGCTATATCCAAATACATTTATATGTATGTCTGTATCTGTTTCTATGCATGTGTACATATGACTGAAGAAACTTGTAACTTTGATTGTCTGAAATAAAAGGTTCTGCATTAATTTAAGATGTTCTTTTTTATTGTTTCAATGTTTTCTGGTACTATGCTTTCAAACATATCCAAATAACGCAATAATTTGTACAACAGTATAACTGCTGCTGAGAGATGCTTAGATTTGCTAAATAACTAGTATGTCTGTGCCTTAGAATATCAATATAATAATATGTACTGATTATGATAGCAGCAAGGTGGTCATGAAATGAAATAAAGATAGCTTCATTTTCATTTCTGTTTATGAAAGAGTAAAAATATGAGTCTTTATCCAAATCTTTGAATCCTTTGGTTATAGAAGAGGTTTTCTCATGAGCTCTTGTTTTCTCTCTCTCTTTCCATCAGAACAAGAAGTCACCACAAAACTTTAAAACACTGCTTTAAAAAAATAATATTTGTAACTCCTTCTGGGTGAGTCACATGTATAATGATATTGACAATCAGTCATAAGGTTCAACTTGGGTTCAGGCCCTCTTCTGTTTGGTCTTTAGGAGAATTTTCTGCGTGACTCTATAATCCACAGCAAAAGTGATGTATGATTCAGAGGGGATCGTTTACTTGGAGCTTTCTTCCACTTGTAGAAATGGCAATGAAAGTTTCTTTTCAGGTGTGATTCTTCCCAAAACATTTCTAAATTATTAATGTTCCAGGGGTGCCTTGGTGAATTGGCTGGAAAAAGCTGATTTCCCCATTGGGTATAAAGTAGAGTATAATTACTGTTTTGTTGTTATTGTTGGTTTCTTTGGTTGGTTGTGGGGTTTTTTGTGGGATGGGCAGGGCGTTGATAGAAAAAGTTCTCATTATTATGCTTTGCTGGCCACCCTGGCATCCTCTTTCCTGCTGTACAACCGGACCTTTCTCTTGCTGGCTCATTGCAATTCCTTTGTAAAGTGAAATCTGTAGCTGCTAATTCATCTATATCCCAGCCATATCTTGATGACTTTCACTGCTCAACCATTTCATCATGGGATTTTTACTAGAAAAACATATCTCCTTGCAGTTATATAATTCAACTAATCTGCTTGTTAAATAGATTTTATGTTTAATATTAAAAGCTGAATAATTTACCAACCAAAAGTCCAACCCTGCAAACACACCGAAGTGAGTCTTCGCGCTTGTATAGTTGGCCCTGTAAAACTCATCAGAGTATYTGCATTAGTGTGGACAAAGCAAGATCCAGAGCTGGTCAAGTAGTCATTAAAAGATAGAAATCATAATGAAATCACTTGAGGTTTGAGTGAGAGAAAGAAAGATTTAGAAAATAAATAAATAAGCATAAGATTTCAATTAGGATTTCAGCCCTCAGCAGTGAAAAGAACAATGTGTCAGGATATACAAGGGATTTGCTCTCAGGGATTCCTGCTGAACCTATATAACACTGTAGTAATGAAAAGCTATGTATCAGAACATGAACTGACTTCCTGTCAGTCAAAATATTTCCTTTAGCTATCACTGCAAATAAAAGAGGAATTTCATCTTCATATATGTTGTATTAAAATTCTTATTGGGAGGTATCTAAGCAAAGTCAAAACCAATATTGTTTCAGGATTTTTCTTCTGGGTTTTTTTTTGGGGGTGGATTTTTCCCCTTTCCCAACCCCATCCCTGTACTCACAGTATACACCCCACATATCACAGAATCACAGAGTCACAGAATGGCCAGGTTGGAAGGGACCGCAGGGGGTTGTCTCATTCAACCTCGCTGCTCAAGCAGGGTTATGCCAGAGCACATGGCACAGGATTGTGTCCAGACACTTGTGGAATATCTCCAATGAGGGAGACTCAACAGCCTCTCTGGACAATCTGTTCCAGTGTTCTGTCACTTGCACAATAGAGAAGTTCTTCCTCCTGTTCAGGTGGAACTTCCTGTGCATCAGTTTCTGCCCATTGCCTCTTGTCCTATTGCTTGGCACCACTGAGAAGAGCCTGGCTTCATCCTCTTGGCACCCTCCCTTCAGATACTGATAGACATTGATGAGGTCCTCTCGCAGTCRTTTCTTCTCAAGCCTGAACGGGCACAGCCTTTCTTTGTAAGAGAGATGTCCAGTCCCCTAATCACCTTTGTAGCCCTCAGCAGGACCTGCACCAGGAGCTCCATGTGTCTCTTGTACTGAGGAGCCCAGAACTCGACACAGTATTCCAGATGTGGCCTCACTAGGGCTGAGTAGAGGGGTGGGATCACCTCCCCAAACTCAGTTTGGCTTGACCTCTGCCTTTATCAGCCTGGTTAAGAACCAGAGTTTTTAAAATTCTGAACCAAAAAGGGTAAATCCTAGACATTTTTTGGGATTACCTTATTATTTTTGTGCTTGATGGGATTTTCTTGAAAAACAGAAGTTCCACTGGGCCCTCCTCTGAATACTTCACAGATGTGCCACTTTCTGAAGCTGATGTTCAAAACTGACTCAGGAATAAATGTACCACTGGAAACTGTTGGAAAAACAAACAAATTGTGCTGTAAATGGGGAAGGCAGCAAGGCATAATGAGATGCTCTGAATTCAGATAGAAACTGAGAAAAGTTTGGATTAAGCACATGAGAGGAAAAGAAAAACCCAATCCCAAACCCCTTCTTTATGTAATTTCACTGCAGCCCTCCTTGCTTTTGCTATCAATGGTAAAAAGCTTCTCTTTCCTAAGGTTGTTACTTAGGAGGATCGATCTCTATTATTCCACACAATTACCTCTGAACATACCTGGTCTTTTTGACTCCTTTTCTGAGATTCATGTCTCTGAGGCAATTGCTCCATTTGCCCTGTGTGCTTCTTCCCTCCCTGTTTCCTCAAAGCCTTGTCCCATGCTAGCTCTGCCTCCACTCCAGCTATCTGCCCCTCTACTTCTCTGGAGCACTGGCTAGCCAAGAAAGGGAGAAAAGGAGACAATTATACCCTCTTTAGCCACAACTACAAAATAAGCTTCACCTACATAAAAAGATGCACCTGGGTATTTCAAATATGATGGCATATAAATTCTCTGTGCTGCTTCAAAACAGAAAATAAAATGTATAACGTTCAGAATCCAGAATTCTGTTTTGCTATCCCATTGACTTGAAACAACGTGTGGAGCCAGGCCCATGGTATTAATTGAGATATCATTACAATAAATGACATGTACAAGGCTTAGATTTCCAGACTTGCATTAGAAAACCCCCTGTTCAGCTTGTGTGTTTAACACACACTCTTTTAGATTTTTAAATACATATATATGCATATATGTATATGTAAGTGTATACCCCATCTATGTATGTGCTATTTTTCTTGGAAATATCAATGTTTTCCAGCTACCACAACTTTGTTGCTATTCTCCACACTGTCAATAAACCATGCATTTGGAGATACTCAGCAGTCTTGTCCTTGAGAGCCAAACATWTTGCATGTTCTAGTCAAATGCATCCTTCTAAGCCTGACAAGGTCATACACATTGTACAGAGACCCAAAACAAGGAATGCAAGATTAACAGTAGACAGCTTTAAATGATAGGAGAGTAATTTCTGTACCCCAAGTACCATTGTCACTTGCAATTAATTTTAACTCTGAGCTCAGAAGAGTATGCACCAGATCACTGGAAAATGAAAAGCTGAATCCAGCAGCAAGTAGGGGCTGCTATTTCCACTTTCATATTCTATACTACATTATATTATATTGGATTCTGGGTTTTCTAAATACTGCATGTCACAGAAGGTAGATAGGTGAGAATGCTAGAGGGATCCCTCATAGATGTACTTTACATTACTGTTCCTTATTACTTTGCTTTCACCATCATAAAAGCTTTGCATTTGTACCTATTATGTTAATAACTAATGTTATTATTAACTATTATTAACTACTATTATTAACTATGTTAATAATAGTAGAAAAGCCACTGTTTGTGGTTCTTCAGGATTCATTTTTTTCATCCTTTCTTTCTCCGAGTCTTTTGATTGGAAGGGATTTTCCTTACTATATACACCTAATATAAGGACCAGGCTTTCTTCCTAAATTTGTCCTTTTAAACATCTCTACCTTCCTCAACAGTTGTTCTCATTGAAGAGTGTTCTCAATTGTCAGTTTCTTGAAGGCCAAAAACTATTAAACCAGTCATTTTTATGTTTTCAGGTGAACTGAAATCCTTAGGTGCATCTGCCTCCTCTATATTCACTTATATCTGTCAGAATATTCTCCATCTATTGCATTAAGGGCAGATGGACACATTTTTCTCTTTTGCCACCTGGTAAGCAAAGGTTAGAGTTCAACTTGTCCCAAATCAGCTTATCCTTCTACGGGGTAGTCAAAACCCACTTACAAACACTCTAACGCAGTTTTACATTTTTGCCTCCCACCAGCATTCAAACTTGGGTAAATGTCTTTCTCTGTCAAAGCAGCAGTGGGAGGTGAAAATGAAAGTCCTTTTTTTCTTTCCCTGAGAAATTGGACTGTAAAAAGCTGTCAGTTTAAAAATGACATAGTGGCACAGCATTTCTATAAGGTGGCTCCTTTCATTTTTGACTCCTGCTGTCTCTCTGACAGTTGAAGTTGCAGCAGGAGGTAAAAACTAAAATGAGCACTGCTGGCATTTGCCCTCGAGCACAAAATTAATAATGGAAGAAACAGGGCGACATCCAAAACTGCCTCATATCAGATGTCAGCCAATGAGGTTTCAACACTTCCATAATAAGGTGACCAGAATGATGCCCATTATTCCAAATATGATCTTATTCTCTATTACTTTCCTAGTGCTGGACCTATTTTCTCCATTTTATATTTGATTCCCTGCTTTGTGGGTTATAGAATATTTTAAATTCTATTAAGCTGTATGCTATGACTTTATAAGTTTTCCCCCAATGCACTGTAACTCTGGTCAAAATTTTATGGGTGTTGTCTTTTCTCGAGCTTTATACCTCTCAACCTTTCTACATGAATGTTTCACTTCTAAATCACTGTTTAAAATATCCTACTATGGCCTATCTTTATATATGAACAAAACTCACAACCTATTAAACGGATAGTTGTTAGTGTAAACAGCCACAGGATAAAAAAGCTGAGATGGTTTTTGTTCTTGTAAACTCAAGAGCTGAACATCTTCCTCCATAATTAAGAGAAAAGCAAGCCACTATTAGGTGGCTGAGAGATGGAGGAGGACCCAAAATTCTTCAAGCAAGGCAGGGGTCTTCTTTCTTTCTTGAAAGACTCAGTGGTAAGTCCAAGTCTTATGAAAATTAGCGTAGGTAGGCACAAACAATCTGCTAGAAATGGAGTACAAGTGTAACTCTTTCTGAGATATTCCAACCATTTTCTGATTTTAGCACCATTTTGGTGGTATTTAGTATCTGACTTTTGACTATTCAAGACAACTAATATTTCATTTTTGAGATATTGTGTTTTTACACCATTGTGTTCAATTCTTCTTCCGAGTTTAGCTTTGAGGGTAACCAGTGTATGCAGCATGCCAAAATTTCAAAATTTCTTAACGTAAATTTTTATGCCTTTCTGTATTATATACATTTGCTGTTACCTTCTCACTTCCACCTTTGCTACTGCTTTTATTGGCATACACTTTTGTTTTGCAGAGATGAAGGAGGCAAGCTCTCAGCAAACCAGTGATGTGGATAATTCTCAAGTGCTGACAAATACACAAAATAAGCACGTTGTAAAAGAAAGGATTTTATTTCTCCATGTGCTATTGCTTTCAGGCTTTACATCAGTCATCTAGCCCACATCTTAAGATGTCTTTTATCTATTATAGAAGAATTAGAAGAATAAGAATGACTCAAATGCTTCAGCTGAACCCATTGATCTCATTGATTTCAACATCTGTTAATGACAAAGAGAAGTTGGACTGGATAAACACTTGCAGTTAGTTACAATTACATTTAGTGGCGCCTTCTTCAATTCCTAAAAAATCTTTTATTGTGTGGTTTAACCTCTTGTGCAATTTAACTTTCATTCTTGTCTTCTGATTTTTTCCTTGAGGCTCGTTTGCAAACTTTATTCTATAATCCTTCTTTACCAAGCTTAATTCTATAATCCTTTAGTATTTTTTTTATTCTCAGTACTTTTTGTACTTGCTTGCTCATCAGTTTAATTTTCTCTAAAAGTTCATTCATTGTGGGAAGAGCCACAGAACATTTGGGCACAAATTTATTTTACATTCTCAGTTCTCCCCCCTGTAGCTCCCCACTCTATGGCTCTATCCCATTGTCTTCTCCCTGTATTTTCCATGTACCTCCAAGATTTATTCTGATTAGTTGTAGTCTATGTTCACCTATATGTGTCCACCATCCTACTTTCAAACATAAATAGTTTATGATTACTATTGTTTAGCTACTCGTCCACCTTTGCTCTACATCCCTAAGCATGTCTCTATTCTTCAAAATACAGGTATGCACTACTCCCTTCCTAATTTCATCTTTCCTGGTTTGTGTCAGTTGTATTACCATGTTGGTATTTTATCCCAGTTTGTTATCCCTGATTTTGCCTTCTGCTTAATGTTGTCCACATCATGAATTGGATAGCTACTTGAAATCTAAATTGCATGTAGGGATTTTCACTTCTAACAACCCATGTTATTAAAATGTTGTACATGTTTTAACAACATGTATTTTATATTGCCTTATCTTGTAACTAGTCTATTAATATTTGTCTTTCTTTTGTAAAACTGAATTTCAGGCCATGATTTTGCATACAGATATAATCTTTTTCTCTTTTGTAACATTGTTCACTTGAGTTACTCATTTCAGATCTCAATTTGGATCCATCAGCGGGAGGAAAGTAGAACTACCATCTTTGATCAAATTATTCTAGTTTTATTCATATAGTTTCCTTCATCTTGATGTTGAACTTGAGTAAAAAAAGACTGATTTGGTTCTCTATCGTTATGTACAATTGCTCCTTGCTTTATTTTCTTTCATCTAAACTGCTGATTAACCACACAATGCTTCTGTCTTTTGTCAAATTTTGAATTAATACACTACCTAAATATTCCCTTTTCATATATATATGTGTCCATAGTTCCAGTTTTTGAGACATTCTTTTGCACATAGCTTAAAATGTTCATCCTCTGGACTTATTCCAATGTAGCAGTTTGTTTCTGTAGAAGTAGGAGGTGTTTCCAAAGTTTCTGCTGTCAGCTTTCATAGAGTCTGTAGAAATATTTTATCACTATGTAAAGGAAATAATTTCCCTGAATTCAGTGTAAAAGAAACAGGCTGTTTAGAAAAGATTTACCCTTTTCCCTTTTCCTCACCTCACTTCTTTTTTCTTTGTTAGTACACTATTCATGTGTACAGGGCTCTATTTTCTTCTTTCCTATTTTGATTCATTTTAGTATTACTTTATATTGCATGATCGGCATGTAGAATGTAATGAGGGGGATTATCCCAGGTAAACCAAGATGGATGATAACACAGCTGAGTCTTTTTTGACCATGGATTGTCAGGGGTCTGCTGATAACAAATCTACTTTTTTCCTTGGTCTGCAGGGTTGGTTTCTAGCACATTTTTTTTTATTTTTTTCTTTTTCACTGCATGACATAGGGCAGGAAAATAATTTGGTGCAAAGGGACCTGAGAGTTGATCTCCTCTCTGTGGTTCAGTCTGTGGTTTCTTGAACACCATCTGCACATTTTACCAATTGGTATGTTGCTGGTAGACACAAGAGTTCCTTGTGGATAAGAGACGTGAGGGGGTGGTGTGGTGGGAAATTCCCCTACCCCTGCTATAGCTAGCAGAAATGACGTCACCTCCGATGCAGAGCCCTCCTTCTCGGAGGAGGAGGAGTCGGAGGAGGAGACTGACATCTGATTCCCACCCCCTCTCTCTCTCTCCCTCGAGAGAATTAGAGCCTYAGGTTTTCTGTCTGTTAAGTTCGTTGTACCACCCTTTGTTCTAGAAGTTTCTRAGTTGTTCGACACCCCATWGGTTGTAACCCTYTGTATMCTCCCYCTRACTATGTTTATTGGATRRTTTRCCCTCAGATCCTCCCCTTACCCCGTTTCCCATTTGCTGTTATCCCTTTCTCCTCCCCTTTTGTCGTCCCTTAAAAAGTTGATGCACCCTGAGCTCCGGGGGCTCTCTCCCTCAGAACCTCTCCGRCYCAGAACCCCGTCCCTCCACCCCAATAAAGGAGAGAGCTGGGAGACCCCACTCCTTTCAYCCTTCACCTCCTGAGTGAGTGTTTTCTATCGGCAYTGCGGCAACCTACTCCGACGGGGCGAACTCTTCTCGGGGCGAGTCAGCCGCCCATTGCCTGGAGAGGCTCCAAGCCCTCGGCTGTGGCAGTTCGGCGTCCGGGCGGACGGTAATCGGGGTGAGCCACTCACCGCCTTTTACTACAGGGTGGTGTTCCTCTGTTCTCACYGTGGTGCTCTAAAGGGCAGAGAATGCTGCTGTCCATCGGGAACCTGCCAGTCTCCTCAAACTGCAGAGCTCCTTGACCTGTTTGGTTGGATGGGCTGCTGGTGTCTTGTTCTCAAGAGCAAATAGACAGGAGCTCAGTGAAAGATGAGACAAAACCCCCCAAGAATAGTAAGAGATGTTTAGTTTATAGGTCTGATAAGTGCAGAACATCCGTGGAAGAATCTGRCTCTCTTCCTCTTGGAAAGATATGTTTCCCTGACAACTCTGCAGAGGTACAGGCACAATGAAACCAGCTGGTTGATGATTTCTCTGGAAAAGCAGCTCAAATTCAGTGAGTTATGCTTCAGAGTCTGACAAATCAATACCCAGTTTACAGGAGAGGAAACAGAACCAGTGCCCATCAACAGTGAAATATACTGGTTTAATTTAACTGGATTTTAATGCCTGCCCCACATTACTTTTCTCTATTGTACTTTCTTTGATTGCCAGTAACTCATGTACCCACTTTAAAAATCCCTAATGTACAGTTATGCTGGATCCCCTCAACAGGTCTGAAACACACAAACGGCAGGGCACCAACTCCATTTATAGCATATTATCAATTAGCTGAGGTTTTCCCCAAGTGATTAATAACACTGGAGTCTGAAGTGCCTGTCCAACAAGACTTTAAAAAAAATATCTCCCTTGAATATCTGAAAAATTGAAGTAGAATGATTTCTGCCCAATTCTCATGTTAGGTACACAAAATACACTGTAAATCCCCACTCTGCTTTTAATGAGGAACTGTAACATGGTTAGAATAAACATCTGTTACCTGAGAAGATGACTGATGGCTGCAGTTTCTCTGAAACAATCCTATTTACAACAAGGGTTAAATGACTTGTAAATTTTAAATTTTTGTAGAAATATAGCTATGAATGTATTTTAAGTTATTATTGTATTCTAAAAAAAATTAACGTGTAAGAAGTCTTCTATGGGGAGAATAATGTACTATGGTATATCATAAAAACTGATGCCCTGGCAGTTGCCCCTTACTTGAATAGGCTGCCATGCTTCTTGAACTGTCCTGTTGAACTAGTGAGCCTGAGTATGTTAAAAGCTCAGTGTTACTCTCTTAATTCTGAATATACCAAAATGCTGGTATTAAATATTTTTATTGCCAGAGTCTTTCAAAGTTACCATCACAAAACCCCAAGTACATTAATGTTCCGTTACCAATCCTCTGGTTTMAGAATCCTGGTTGATAAAATGTTTTTCAGGGGTATACTGAGATTAACACCAGTTGAGCATAATTACTATTTGATAAACTTTCATAGGTATGTGTGCTTTAAGGGGTACTGTATAGAACTAATTGTATTTTCAAGTGCAGACTTTCTTACATATGTCATACGACACTGCATAAATTTTCTTTAGTGGAAAATTATGGGAGGATAATGTCTAAAATAAGTGTGGGGCTTTTTTACCTAGTAGGTTGTTTTTTATTTAGGAAAGGATGAAAGGGAGAGATTAGCAGTTTAAAGAAAAAGGACAAAGACATTTCTGAACTTTTAAAAGTTGTACTATGTTTGCACTTACTGAATCAGTCACTTTGCAGACTCAGGGCATCAGTGTGTTCACACTGAAGAAAGGGTGGGTACCTTATGAAGTGGCTGTTACACAACACCTTAAGAGAGATGCACTTTCTTGTTGGTAATTAAAGTACATGTATTCAGAAGGCAACTCTTGTCCTTCCTAGTGCTGCTAAAAGCATATTTCAAAATAAACCTCACATTGAACTGAACAGCTGCAGTAATCCCATTCTTGAGGAGTTTATAAGAACACTTCTTTTTTCCTCTCTTGTAATGAATGGCACCTTTTTTCACCTTTGTTGCAAATGGAAGACAAAGAGTTTCATTTCTTGTAGGTTGTATAATTTCACCTCATAGACTCTCCTTTCTTTCCACTCTTTTAGTTTGAAGTTTGGAAGTGTATTTTTTTCCCTTCAAACTTTACCGTGCTAAAGTCCTTGGGGATAATTTAGGCACTCTGCCACTAGTTTCAATTTTAACACCTTGTCACAAAACCCCACAGGATTTGTAGGCAAGGTAGAGCTCACAAGTACTTACCTGGTGAAGTCACAAGTGTTAGCTGTGACAAAGCTCAGTCAGGCCACCTTTCATCTTGCTGCTGAAGGCAGCATAGCCTGGTGCTCTGGCTCTCCCCACGCTTGAGAGGCTGCTCACCTCCATCTGAGAGACCAAAATATGCTTCAGGAAAAGGGAGGCCACAGGAAGGAAAGTCACCTCTGAAGGAGCTACATTTGACAGATTCTCTAATATGTGTTCAAGGAATATAATTTCAGCTGCTGGTCATCGTTACTGGGAAGAGAGGAGAGAAGGGACAAAGGGAAAGAGCAAGAGTATGCTACAAGAAGAGGATGATGGGGTGCTCCATAGCGAGGGCAGACTGCCTCTCCACCCCCTTTTCTCCTGAAATTGCTGAGTCTAGAATAAGGCTTGGGAGGGATTCATATCTTGTCATTTCTCATCCCCTGCCAGCAGCTGGAGAGAGCTGCAGCTATCTGAAAGCTTCACATATCAGGACTCAGCTTCTAAGATGCATGCTTTCAGGTTCTGATAGCTAGGATTTAAACTCTGAATAAGCCTTTGAAGACACTCTGCTGTCAAAACCCCACAGTGCAGAACATGACCTACAGCAGAGAGGCTGTATTCACCTAGCCAAGCCATGGCAATAGTGGCTGCAAGTGCAGCAAGCCACTGTGCACACAGCAGCTGTGTTTGAGGTGGTGAGAGCTAGGATGAAATGAGACACAAAAGCAACTACGCTTTGGTTCTAGCTGATGTCTGAAGAAATTGGAAGTTTCAGATCTGGTACTGAGCAAGCTGGACAATCAATGACTGCCCAGAGCAGTCATTCATCCATTCTGCTCAGGTTTGGTAACTTCATTTCATGATTTCAAGAGGTCTTTTTCCCTTCTCTCATAAAAAAAGATGTTTGTGGCATAGACACTACAATTCTGAAGAGTCTTGGTATCTGTCAGAGTAGATTGAGGTTGCTGTGCCAGCCTGTCATGGGCTACATAAAACAAACTTAAAAAGTCACCATAAGCAACTCAGCTGGTGGTAGGTGGATTCTCAGCAGATTCTCTGAGGCATATATTGGAAAAGAGTCTACCTGTTGATATTATTGATAGTGGAACTGAAAGAAGTTATTTCAAGAACAATGCACCAGTAATAACTTTTTTGTTGATGTTGTTAAATGTAGCATATACCTTAGGTCAATGAGTTCTGTCATCATGTGGGAGTTACTTGGTGAAATTCTATGGCTTGTACAGTAAAGGAGGCTGAGGTGACTAGATGATGATAATAGTCCATTCTGACCTTAGAATTTAAGCACTTAGGAAACCTCTTTTCCAGTCTGAGAGATAGAAGTCTGTATTTTTAAAAAGAAATTGCAAGGCTGTGTATGCCATTCTGAAAGCACCTTGTCATTTTTAATTTTCTCGCTGTTAGAAAGGCTGATTGTCATACCATCATAATTTCTACTTTGTTACTATTAATGTTAAGAGTCTGATTTTGGTATATTAGATACATTTGTCTGTTATGTTTTATATATAGCTATATGTCTGTCAAACACTGAGTGTAACAGACAAAGCTACACTCAGAGAAAAGAATAAAAGTAAAGAAAGTAAAGATAAAGAAAAAATCATGTCCTTTCTTTTGTTATTTCTGGTAACACTGATGGGTATTTTGGAGACTCAGAAACCTAAAATAAACCTTCTTTACAGATTGTACAATTTTTTTGCTTCATTCGCCAGAACCTTGGTTTAGTAGGCTTTCTTCCACTGCTTCATTACTCTTTGCATCAGCCCCATATTACATTTTAAGACTGCCAGCTAAGTAATGCTGGGGTATACTGTGATCCAAGAGAACAGTGACGTGTTCAGATAGGTCTTACAAATGGGGCCAAACAAAGGAAGAAAAGTAAAAGTTTGCTTCAGAGGATAAAGACAGTAAGACTTCCCCCCTTTTGGGGATTAGTATCTAGCAGTTTATAAATTGGCTTGCATCAGTGAAGTACAGCACAAAATGTACTGCACAGAAGAGCAGCTATTATGTACAGTAGCCACTTCACTGATTGCAATCAATGTCACAAATTAGAGTGATTTCCTGGCTTGAAATATGTCAGAGCTAAACTTTGTATCATGAGTCATGCTGTCTGGACACCCAGCTTTGAGGCACTGTCCTACCCTCAGGAATTTTCACTTTTTGTCTTTCATGTTGTTGCAAATGGATCTGTGCTCATTTTTAGTAAGTAAGTATGGACTGCTCATAGATGCATTCAAATAGTATTCAATATTAAAAAGAAGCTCCCATCATGGCTTCTATAACTTATATTGAAATATATGTCAGGGTATATATTCAGCATCAGAATTTCTGTTTAGAAATGGCAGATTTTTGTCAATATTATTGAGGATTTTGATCTGAAATTTTAATACTTCCTTGTGCTTTTCCCTTGTTGCCTCATTTCGCAAGGTTTTACCTATCCGCAACATCACCTTACTCCTTTTTCAAATGCCTGATGATGGCTTTTTCATTCCAGTCAAATGTCATCCTAATATTCATGCTGTAGTCTGATCACCCCTTGTGATTAAATCCAGCTGTAAAAGCGATGTTT
Source organism: Amblyornis subalaris (assembly GCA_018881555.1). Classification (NCBI taxonomy): domain Eukaryota; kingdom Metazoa; phylum Chordata; class Aves; order Passeriformes; family Ptilonorhynchidae; genus Amblyornis; species Amblyornis subalaris. The sequence goes on along the minus strand of JACAXG010000141.1, from coordinate 1,346,350 downwards.
TGCACACTGTTTCACATATAGTTTTTATATTTTGCTTTTGGTGTAATTAGAAACACTATACGGGGAGATTAGTGGGGAGCTGGTTTTTTGTACCTTGCAGCAGTGCACTGTTTCAGTGGATTAAGAGAATCCACATCCATAGCATTAATTAAGAGTACCTGGTACACAGTGATTTCATGCTTCAGCCTACCTGTTACTCGGTACTTTGTGGAAGAGACCCCTGACATTTCTTACTGGGGAACAATTAATTGAATGGCAACTAAACCTTCACATCAACAGGCAACAAAGGGAAATTAAGCATAATTATTGCTATGAATGAAAGGGTCAGCACTTCAGTGTTGGATTAACTGTTACGGGAGTAAGTGAAGATTGGAGAGATAGGTAAATTACATAAATAATTTCCTAATAATTTATGAATTGTTAGGTGTGGGTTTGTCTGCACTGCAGTTAAGTTGAATGCTTGCTTGCCTTAACTTTTCTCCCAGATTCACTTCTACAATTTTAAGGATGTCTAGAGTGGTGCATAAGGAAATTTCCTTGGCATCTTCTACCCTCCTTTTCATTAGGTTAGTTTATCAAGAACTGTAATTAAATATAATGAGAAGATGCAATCATAATGTGGCTCCTATGAGGTAGAGTTACCCAGTCATCAACATAATTTCTAGCTTGAATGCTGCGTTAGGAAATTAGAGACCAAACAGGGAAGAATATTTCACTATGGGAGCAGTAGCCACGCAGGAGAAAGTATTTAAACTAGGAAGAGGTGTGCCCCAATTCAAAGGGAAATCACGGCTTTATGCAGATAGATGGGAAAGTGTGGTGTAAAGGGAAAACATTTCTAATTTACTTTCCGATGACAGATGAAAGCATTGTTATATGATATAAGACCATACAGGTAGCATGACTTTATACCCCCAGTGGAGTTCATAGACAGTTCTGTGCTTTAAAATATGCAGCCTGGGTCTGCCCATCTTATTTCTGACTGCAGTGGAATAGCTTTGATTTCTTTTGTATTACCATTTTAGTTTCCTTCCCTTTTTGTTTCAGTCACTTGTATTTAAATTATTGCTGAAAGATATTCTGGCATAAAATCTCCATTTATTTAGTTTGGGCAGGTATAATAATTTCTATAAAAAGTCTCAGGAATCCAAGTCGCACTTTGATTTTGATCTCTGCTTCATTCTTTCTGCATAATATTTGTGTGTATATCTATCTATCTATCTGATTTTTCCCTGATCCATTTAGTGAATAAAGTGAGTATTCTTTTGTATCAGAGGAACATTTTTGAGTTTTAGACATGTGAAATTAGAAGAATCTAGGTAAATATAGCATGTAAATATAATGAATAATACTGCAATGAGTTAATGAATATCTTCATATCTTTCATGTCTCTATCAAGAAAATTCCAAACTGAGATCATGACTGAAAAGTTCACAAACATAGAATCTGAAGTGCTCATAGGTTTCAGCTCTCTGCCATGTGTTTTGTTCAGACACATGATGAGATTTATTTAAAGGGACACAATCAACTTGAAAACAACAGTGCTGTCTAAAAAATTCTTAATGTAATTATAAGTAACAACTAAGAATGCTAGAAATGAAAAACGTTAATGAAATAAATCTCTATTTTTTTGATTGGTTTACGTTTTGCACTTGGCAATTCTCTGTAATAATTCTAATACCTACATTTTATGCAGTACTTTTCATCAGTAGGTCACAGCAGTTATACTAAAATATGGCCCCTTTTGCTCTATCTACAGATAGTTTCACTGTTTCCTCCAAACTCAGTCCATTTCTTCCTGTCTGAAAGTCTTTTATAAACATCAGCTCAGAATCAATAAAAAATCCAAAGCATTTTATGAAATGACAGATCTACTATTTAAAAAAAGTTCACTATCAGCTGGATTTAATTAGCCACATTACAAAGAAAAGGTTGAAAATATCTTTGAGATGTTGTAAAATTGGAACAAGAAGTTGGTCATTTAGTATGTTAATAATTTAGTATCTGTCTCAGATTTTGGATGTTCTAAAGTTATTTTCTGAATTCCATTAAACTCATTTAGCATTGTATTAGGTATTCAGGAAGAGAACGTCACAAAATATTACCAAAATTATCACATGCTTGTTAGAAATGAATAGTCTGGGCATCCTTTATGTTCATGAAGATGACACCTAGAAACAAAGTCTTTTCTTTCCTTATTTCATGAAAACCAATATTTTCTCTCTGCTTTATTACCATATTTCCTAATTTAGAATCCTGAGTTCTTAATTGTTGGCTGTTATTGAGTCCATAACCTTGTGTTTCTTACTGCAGTGAGAAAATGTCTTGGCTCTTGAACGTGAAGTTTGTGAAGAATGTTGCCTTTGTGGAAGAATGTACCTTASATGCCTCTGAGGTGCTCAAGTGGTGAAATAAATATATGGAACAATGTTTGGTACCTTTTGCTTTTCAAAAGACTTTAGATCTCATAACTATACTCTCTTAAAAGCTTTTGCCATACACTCAGCAGCATGTTCTGCTTTTTTGTTAGATTCATCTTTTGGCCTACTTTTCAAACTATATTTTAACTGGAACTCAAACTCTTTTCCCTTTCCTACTATTTGCTGAGGCTAGCAATCCCACGCTGAGTAAATAATCTATAGTCCATGATCTACTATCCTATCAGCCTTGTTATCCTTGCTCCAAACCCCAARATGTTGGATATCTAGCTGGTAAGTATTCCCAGGAAGGCTTCCTAATGACCTTCCCCACTGGTTACTATCATCATTGCTTATACACGGATAGAACTACCTTGTAATACACTGACTATATTTGGAAAAATTAATTGGGAGTTCTTATGGTGTTTTTGTTAGGAAAAGTGACATTTTTGAAGTTAAGAAAAATATCCCAATTCACTGTCTTTCATTAGGTATAACAAAACATTGCTAGAGAAAATATATTCCCAGATCTAATGGTACTTCATTCTCCCGCAATAAAAGCAGCTTTGGATCCAAATCAATCAGCAGATGAGATTATTGCAGTCATTTGGCTGCCCTGCCACTTAAAAAATGTTTTTGACTGCATTTATAAAGCATTTAATATATACTTAAGTGTAATGCAAACATACAATTACTTATTAAAATATAGAATGTAATAAAAAAATGTTTATGTGTACATTAAGAATCAAGATGATGGAAATAACTCTCTACAATTGATAAAATTTTATTTCAGGGCACTTGGGAAACCTACATACAGACCATACACCTTAGCAATCCAATTGTAAAACACTGTGAACTCTTGAAGGCAAGAACCTTTATCTACGCTAGATAGAAGAGTTTATCATTTGGCCACTAAGGGTTTAGTAAAATGTCTATCTTCAAATACAACCATGGGCAGTGCAGTTCTTTTAGTACATTGTGTTGACTCTGGACAAATACAAAATCAACAAGACCCTTAATGTGCTGAAGGACATGCAGAAAACCGAATTGTTTTGCATTGCTGACTGTCCAGGCATGCAGATGCAGACCATGTCTTTCCATCTGTGTCTGTGAAACTGAGCTTCCCAAAATGAGTGCACATTTATGTCTAGGTCAGCCATAAAGCTGGATCTTAACTGTGACTTTAACGACGCACAGGGTTCAAGTGTGCTTTCTGGCTTTCATGAATAGTTCATAATTTTTTACTCCTCTGAAATATTTCATCTACTTCTGTTGCTGTTTATCAGGTTGCCCTTTCATGTTAGTCAGAAAGAAAAGAAAAGGTCTTTTATACTCAAATTGCCTAACTAAATACACTGCCAACTATGCAACTATTGCAACTAATACATTGATTTTACCTGAGAGTTATGAATTCCGTGTTTAAAACTGGAAGCTGTGATAGATGAAAAACCTAAGGAAAGGTAAACATCTCGGTATAATTTGCTGAAATGAGTCCTGAAAAGGGCTACTCTGGTACAGTGGTAGGAGTTTCCTGAGTGCCAGAACTAAGGTTGAAATGGCACACTGAGGTGCCACCTGGCACACTCCACTTGCAATGTGCATGTGGGGTCCTACAGCAGTGAGCTTTTTACGTGTGTGTGATGGATGCTTCAGACCATGAACAGCTGCAAATATAGTAGTGACAAAAATGCAATGGGCATGTATGATTGCAGAATAGCCACATCTCTGCAGATTAGATAGCTGCCCTTCCCTCTTTGTACTGCCTTGTCCCATAATTTGAGAACTCCTTGTCCTCATGGGGAAGAATGGCAAAAAATCCTGACCACACCAACATCCATCTGTCTCTGACTCTTTCAGACATGTATCATTTATGGAAGCACAAGAAAAGGACAAGAACTGGGCCTCTAGTAAAGCTGGAGGGACTTTCTTTGTTCAAAACTGTTGTGGTAAGAACTCATTAATCCCACATAYACAGGAAAGCTGATCAGGATATGACCATAACCTTGACCTTACCTGTGAGAAGTGCAGTGCAGAGGACAATACACAAGACTTAGCAATCAGCTCAGTCAGAGTAGACCTATAAAATAATTGTTATAATCAATAGGGAAACATGTTCTTGTGAAATTCTTTTTTTGTAATGCTGGACTGAAATGAGCTGCAATTATTTTGGCAGGCTGTTCAGAGAAATCCTTTCAAAGAAATCATTTGCTGAATGTGATGAGATTTTTTAAGAGAGCTCTTCAGATATTTTTTTTTTTACTTTTCTGAAAAGACACACTGAAGCAAATGAATAATTGGCAGAACATGGAATATGTAACATGCTGTGTGAGAACTGTATTCTTTCAAATCATCAGTTGTCAGAAATTAATTCCTATGCTAGGGACCTTACAATTGAGAATGTAATGACTTAAATCTAACCAGGCTAACTTGGGTTCTCTGTACTGTGTAGCTGAGGAGAGATGGCACATTTTAAGTTATTCARTTGCTCAGCTGAGCTTTCATTTGTTCTGATTTAAGTGTTCTTAAGTAGCTGTCAAGTCCTGAGGTTGTAAATATGATTTGAGGTACTGTGCGTTTTCAGGACTAGTCTCCAAGGTTTGCATCTCTTAGAATCTTGTGTTTGAGAATTCAAGGAACTCAGAATGACAACTTACAGAGAATTGCTAGCCTCTTCTGGAAGAACAATATATGAGATAGGAAAAATAGCTACAAACCCTTAAAATTAAAATAATTGTGGAATTGTAATCATGAGTACTGGAAAGTTTTCAGACAGTCCTTGATAGAAATTATACCTGATCACACCCTTCTAAGAGCTACTGGAAAACTTTTAAACTGAAAAAAACTGATTTCCAAACTAAGTTCACTGATAACAGAGTTGGTGTTGCAGATGAGAACAAAACTCAGAGTGTGAAGGCTCTATTGCCTTGCGGTTGCTGAACGCAAAAGGCAGAGGAAATTCTACAGGTTGGGCTAGTATCAATTCGCAGTCTCTTTACAAGGGATTTTGTTATTTCGCTAGGTTAAAGGCATCAGAAAATCTGCTTTTCTCTTTCTCTCAGAGTCTTCATTCTTTGTTTTTTCTTCGTGAAGGATTTTATTTTCAGCCCTGAATACAAAGCTCAGATAAGGACCTTTCTATTTTTTTTTTTTGTGGGATTGTTTTCATCTGACAGACTATTAGTTCTAATTTATGATTTCAGATTCTCAAAAGAGGGGATATGACTTAACGGCTATCTTTATATGTCTGAAGTGGACAGCCRGAAGATAAACTTGGACAAACACATGTTTGGAAAACAGAACTGTGAGCAATTTTTTTTCCCTCAAATACATTGCAAATAGAAGAAAATAAATTTTTTATCTTTGAGCAATAAGTAAATTGTCTATTTTGTCCCACTGCTCTGTAGAGATATTTTGATAACTTGAGGTTTGGTATTAATATGTACTTTTCAGTTCTGCCCTATACTTACTCTTGCAAAGTTTTCATCATAATTAATCATTATTTCATGTGTAAGATTGACTTCTACCATAGATGCTATCATGGCTACCATTAATATTGACAAGAATTTTCAAAGCATTTAGAAATAATAGTTCTGTACAAGATCATTACTGTATTGAGGTAAAAATAAAAGTAAATTTCTATCTGAAAGAACTATAACTGCTTATTTGATGCAATTAGTTTGATAACCATAAAAGCCTAACATAAGGAAAAAAAAGATTACTGTTTACTAAGATTCACTAACAATTCCAAAGGTGAGACAAACTAAACAATATATTTCAGAAAGATAGTTTTGATGCACAAAAAGGGAAACAAGAATTGTCTTTTACCTCAAAGTGCCATTCTTTCACATTCGCCATTTAGTATTCATGTTTCTAGCTTCATGTTCATCCATTTAAAAAGGTTTTCCTAGCTTATCTTCTGATATGCAAACGTTTAAATTTTCAAGAGATGACTAGCAAAAGTATTATAGCAGTGATCTGCTATTCATTTTCCTACTTTATTGTCATGCTTTCTAGGGTGTAAATTCCTCCAGGTTTTTCCTTTATCTTACTTTTCAGAAAATAATGTACTTATGTACATTATTTATGTGTGTTTCTATGCAAGGAGAAAATATGACAACAGGACAGCAGGAAGCGGGGTTTGCAAATTTTACTAATTTTAGAATCAGTAATTATTAAATAGGGTATGAACTTTGCTGTGGTTTTTTATTCTCAGAGAGGCAGGGAGACCTGGATGTAATGCATACAAAACAAAGTTCTGTGGGAGTTCTGTTGGCATCAGTGTGTATAAGCTGTCAATGTTCTCAGAGTTAAGAAAAACAAATCAGTATAATAAATCAAAAAATAGTGGTTGGTGCATGGTGACAGTGACTAATGTGTGGATATTTTGATTAATAGAATCTCAGTCTATGTACACATGCTCTTACACACACTCATGCACCTTTCAGGCATGAGAAATGCTTTCCCATCTTTGCTCTCAGCCTGAGCCATTGTGCATATGTTATACAGTCATCTATTTTTATGCTCTCATCTGTGGAGTTCATGAATGTTATGAATATGGGTAATAAAGTGAGGATTCCTTGTTTTAAGGTAACAGTTGATGAGGTGTTTTAGCTATTACTGATTGCATCCATCATGCAGATGAAGATGTCCATTATAAATGCAGATAATCAGATCTTAGAGTCAGAAATCTAAACTGCTTGAATGTGTAGAAGACAGACAAGTTTTTTTATGAAACTTTTTTTTTACAGCTGGGATTTGTAATAAGTATGATGGTCAATGTATGATCAGATAATTTAATACTTTTAGTGAATAGTGGGATTCATTAAACTTAGTTRAAGTTGAACAGTTTAAGGAGATACTGTATTTTCTGCAAGGAAGATGATTGTAAGGACCAATGAAGTGTCAATTGCTTTCAACAAAGGGAAGGGAACTTTAGAGATATTGTGTGTAAAATTAATGGGTTGAGATAAGGACACTTTAATAGGACAGAAAGGAAAGGGATAATAATAGTAATAATAACAAAAATAAGTATAATGTACAAAACAAGTGAGGCACAGTGCAGTTGCTCACCACTTGACAACCGATGCCCAGACAGTTCCTATAGGAGTCTCCAGACAGCTTTCCTCTGAATTTTGTGTCAGGGATGCAAAGAATAATAAGAAGGGCTTCTACAGGTAAGCACACTGGAAAAAGAATGTCAAAGAAGGTGTACCCCCCTCCTGATAAATAATGCTGATAAACTGGGAACAGTAGATGAGAAGAAGGCTGAGGTACGCAACAAATTTTTTGCCTCAGTCTTCCATGGCAACCTCTCCAATTTTTTAGAGTAAAATTAATTGGGATTCTGTGCATTTCGTCTCTGTTCAGATAAGGCTCACCCTAATCTACAGTTACACTAAATCCTGCTTTATTCATAGCTCCCATTCATACAGAGCCTGTTAACTTAATTCACACCAATTTGCACAGAACAACAGGCAGTCCTATGCCTTCAGAGTCACCAGAGCTGTGTTGAATCTTAAGGTACAGGCTATTCACAGTCCTTACTCCTATGTGAGAAGGAAAAACTTCCTGCTCTAGTCAAGGTGCCTTTAGAAATACGTTTTGCAAAATTCACATTTGCTTCTGTCAAAGCTTGTTGCTGCTGGCATTAAACAGTGCACACAAGTCAAACTCAGCAGAGAGCAAACTTCAGTTCTGTTCCATACAATATTCCAGTGAAGAATCAGAAGGTCATGATAAAATTGAAGTCGTTAACCAAAAGAGTGTGGTGTGATGTCATTTTCCACAGTGCTCAGTGCTGTAAAAAGAGAGAAGAACAAAAAACAAAATGCAAAAGTTGCAGCATAAGTCCCATGAAGTAATTAATCTCCTTCAGATCTGAACAACAATACTGTGAATTTACACAAATAAATTCTACTGAAACAGGGCAGTAGAATCTTCTTATCTTGTTAGGGAAGAGAACGAAATTTCAACTAACAGAGTAGTGATCTGAGGCCATTTTTCTCATAAGGAAGAAAAAGAAGCTGTTTTATGTTGTGGTAAAACCATTTTTTTTGTCTTTTTCTAACCTTCCCTAATTGAAGTCATTAGTATTGACTTCAGTCATAAAGGAAAAATACAAAAACTCTCTCCTTCTTTACTTTAGAAAGACAGCAAAATCCAGAATAACTTTATTCCAAAATTAACCTGAAGATGGCACAATAGGCACATGTTGCTATATGGTTTGCTTAAGGACATACTGTAAAGTGAGTGAATTTTTTGCTAAAATATGAATCCTTTGGAAGAGCTCTTTAAAAAATAGAAGCAAAAGAGAAATTTAAACCTTTTAAAGCACAGCCGATCAATAAAATTGTTTTACAAGTGGAACACAGGCTGTTAATTTCATGCTACCTACAAGATTAATATAAACAGGTGGGCAGACAGGGACTCATCATGGCTGGGTGTTATTGGCAAAAATAACTTTATTTTGTGTTGTTTAGTTTTTATTGATACATTTCTTTCRTAATTGTAAAACAACTGATAACCTCATCTGTTATCTCCATCATAATGTATGATCTACACCTAAATGCCAATTTTTATGAGGCCCATTTTTACTTTGGGAGAGAGATTACTTGCACAATCTCTATTTTATTAAAAGATAAGAAACATTAGGAGGCATTTTTATTAAAAAATAAAATAGTGTCAAGTTGTATTAGTGAATGAATAAATCTGCATTATAGATGAATTAACCATAAATACACTCTCCACAACACATTCAGGCATCCTGAAAATCTGGAGTTTATAAAACATAGAAGCAATTTCACAGATGTAGTGTAGCTAAGGGTGATTCAGCTTGCTATATCCAAGTATATATGCTATGCTTGGATTTTCAAAATGTATTTAACAAAGGCCTTGTGCAGATGCTTGTAAGGAATCGAAACTGTCCTTATGGCAAGAAGGAAGAGTCCCTTTGTGGATTGCCACCTAAGAGACAGAGAAACAAGAGGGTGATACAGAATGAGCCATTCTACAGTGGTAAAAGGTTATCAGTGGAGACCCACAGGAACTTTTACTAACACCTTTGCTATTTCACATGTCCCTAAACAATGTAGAAAGGAGAACGAAGTAAGTTGATAAAATTTACTGTCAAGACTACAATATGTAAGACAATGAAAAAGAAAGGCAGTGACAGTGAGCTGCAGAGAGACCCCCATGTATTAAGTGACTGAACTATACAAGAACAGTTGAAGTCCTATATGGGTAATTATATTCAATGTGATTTACATGGGGAAAACCAAGTGTAACTTTATGTGCACAGTAATGTTTTACAGTAGCTGTTACCACTCGATAAGGAGGTAGAATCAGTACTTCAGTGGTGTACCAATATTGCAAAACACTGATTTTTACCAACACCTTCATTGGAAGTTGATAACAAGCAAGTCTGGGGCCATATACACAAAGGAAAAAGGCACCTGAAAGAAGAGGAACTATCCTGAAAAGAAGCTTGGCACATATGAACCTTTTTCTCAGCTGCCATCTACTGTGGCAGTTGGTGAATTCCTAGGAGTTGAAGTCATCTAATTCCAGTAATACAAATATCAAATAGGCAGTTTAAGTAATTTTATTTTGTCTCCTTTCATAGTCAGTATAGACAGCCTTGCTCTTCCAGAGGGTTGTTCATTCCATCCTGAACAGATATCTAAGGCAGATGAATTGAAATACTCATCCCTCCATAACCTGCATCAGGAATCTTGGCATACTGTAACTAAGTGCTACACTAAGCATCTAACACTTATGCAGCTACAAGTGAAGTGTTGTTGTTGTTCTTCTTGTGTGGTAATAATTTAATTGACTGTTTTATAGCTGTGTGGCCTCAAAGTAACATTGCCCCATACCTGACTGTGAGAGAGAATGAGGGAGGGGAGAGCACAGGAACTTTYTCGGTTGGGTTCCTCTCTGAAGCCAGTGTACTGTAGACTCTTGACAGCAATGAGCAGTGCCTAAGTGCCTTTCTGCTGCTTACTCCCAAATAGGGCATTCTCAGTGGAGTTTCTTTTAATCTTGCCTCTAGGAGCTTTTTCTCTTCGTGTAAATATTCATGGAAGCAGTGACTGAAATGCAGGTTTCCCAGGAGAATGCAGTACCCACAAGAGTCTCAAATCCTTCTCACTCTACAGGCTCATATATTCTTTTCTGTATTTTAAATGCAGTGAAATGGCTTCAGAAAGGGAAGTTGAGGGATTTCTTTACAGGACATCTTGTCTCAGAAAAAGGAAACTGTGGATCCTCATTTTCACCCATGTCAGTGATCTCCCTGCACATTGCAGGAGGGTTGGGCTAGATGAACATTTAAAATCTCTTTCAACCCAAACCATTCCATGATTCTATCTCAGTATATGTGTTTTATAGCCTATATGGATGCTGTAACCTTCAGCCATTGGATGGCAGTGACTGTATTGCAACTATTTCTAAATTTTTGTGAGGATTTCTTAGGACGTTTGATCCAAGAGTGATCCCTGGCAGTGAAAGGTAAATAGGAGAAAAGTTTTTATTCCACCAGATTCTTTTAGAACTTGTCCTCCTTCCCTAGCTGCTGCACGTTTCCTGTGAGCTGGTAGGAGCAGCTCTCTTTCCAGTTCTGTTAAGCCCCTTTCCACAGGGCTAGTTGTCTCTTTGCTTTATATTTTTCTGTATCTGGCTGAGGGCTGTGAACTCTCCTAGACAGTAAGCATTTGAGAAAACAATTGACAAGTTTCTATGAGGGGAAGGGGCCCAGGCTGTAGGTATAGTGYCTCTCCGTGTTCCCTTTCAACAGTTCTGCAGGTCAGATTTATCCTTGATTAGGATTTTTAAGGCTTTGGGAAGGTTATCACAATTTTTGGATACAAACATGGACATGAGTCACCATCCCTGAAGGTGGTTAGGASACATGTAGTTGTGTCACTGAGGGATATGGTTTAGTGATGGATTTGGTAGCACTAGATTAGTGTTTGGACTTCATGGTCTTAGAAGTCTTTTCCAGCCTAAATGAGTCTATGATTCTATACCAACAGCAGAGCTCAAATAAGGACGGAAGTCTTGGATAAGTACAGCACCTGAACAAAGGAGGGAGAGCCAAGCTCCTCATTGTGTCCAACAAAAATTTGATATTTTTTCCTTTTGCTGTTCTGTTATTTTAACATCTTCACATTATTCTATCCCACTGCAAGGATTTCTTCTGTTCCTCTGAAGGTGACTGAGACATAGCTGTCTGATTTTCATGGAAACTAACTACGACTGCCCATATGGACAATTAGGGTGCTCCAGCTGTGTGTGGGGTGTAATTTGCAGCTGTGGGGTGGTAGTAAATAGCTGGGGGTAGTAATTTCTCAAGCTGCTCCAGCTACATTCACAACATATGCCTATGCCCTAAAGGATTTTCAGTAAACTGAGTGTATTTGTTAGCAGTGTTTAAAACATTTCTGATTTCAAATGTACAAAGTAAAAGCCAATACTTCAGATTTTGAGGTAAGTTAATCTTACTGTAAGCAAAAATGCCAAGTATTTAAGGACAACAGCTGTGGCTACTCCGCTTGAAAGAATTTCTATTACCAGCTGGGAAAAGAGAAAACAAAATATTATGAAAATTTATACAGATCTATAGCATGCTTCCTGAATCCACTTAAACTCTGCCACTCAATTTTCCTAATCAATCAAGTCTGTTAATAGTGATGTTAAGATTTACAACATAGACCGAGTGCAGTGCGAGTCTGGCAGAAGTGGAGCTCCTCTGAAAGTTTTCCTGAGAATTACTGTGTGTGCTTATAAAACTTTCACCATCCAAAATTAATTGATTTGCTACACATTTTCAATTTTATACCTCTGTAGGCTAATCTTGGGGCACGTTCTCTTATGGATAGACTTCTGGAAAAAAGGTACTATACAGAATATAATTGCAATATAACGCATATAACAGTCTGCCTTTTATAGTAATTGTATGTAGGATGCTATGAAGCTAATATCCTGCTACTAAGATATAAATAGCAAGTCCTAGTCAGCTGTGGAAACTGATTGCAGTGCTATTCTGCACACCTGTGGCTACACAAGATTCAGGGCTCTAGAGGATGAGAATGGCAGCATGCAAATATATAAGGCATTTAGTGGTGGCATTTCTACCATGATGAGATTGCTTATGGCATGTAGGGCAACTAGCAATGCTAAGTATCTGTGAAATAAGGCCCCTGAATTACAATCCTAAATATAGCTTTTGTGATTTGCTTCAGGCTCTTAAATTTTACTATTTTGACTTAGCTGCTTGCAGAACCATAGTTTATAATTTCTTGTGCAGTGTTCAGCCAAATTATAAGAGTTTATGCAAAAAGAGTTGTTTCAGAAATTCTAATAGACCCCAAACTGTCATACACATGCACTGTATAATAGATAGTGGTATTGTTATCAGGAATTCTCAAGAGAAATCTTGGTTATGTTGCCTGCTTTCACTGTCTAAAGTTTTTCATACAGTTAAGAAAAAGACTTACTCATGACTTCAGAAAACTCTGGTTCTTTTGAACCCAGCATCAGTTGTAATGATTTAACGTGTTCTGTAACTGATGATAAAATGTATGTATGCTGTATGATAAAATGGATGTGTTTGATAGCTTCAACTCAGTAATATTCAAAAGGATTTAACAACCAATACTTTCAAAATACCATCTTCTGTGGTTCTTTTATTGTTTCAAAATATTTTTGAAATGGAACAGTAATAATAATAGTAATAATAATAATAATAATTTCTGTGTATGTTTCCTTTCAATTCTGAAGCTAAGAGTACATGCATTAATAAGTTAAGCCTCACAGCAGGTCTGTAATTTAAGAATATTTTTATCCATGTTTGACAGATGGAGAAACAGAGGTACTGAGAATTATAAATGCATTTGCAGAGGTGTGATTGGGCTGTACAGAGGAGAATATGAATACAGCAATTAGAGTACTACAGAACAATGGAGAATTTTCAAGACTAAGAGGTATGTTCGTTTGAAAATGTGGTCCTACTCGGGATATGTGGGCTGATGGCCTGAACTGGCATTATCAGCGTGGCACAGCACTGCTCTCTGAAATATATTGATTTGACTCTGTGCTAGTTAAAGAATCTCACAGCTGCTGCTCTTTTCCTGTTATAGATCAGCATTCTGAAACCCCTCTCAACAGCAGATCGATATTTCGATGCTTCACTATAAACTAGTCCCCACACTTGAATTCACGTAAGGTGGTGCTTTTCAAGGTTATGGGTAGTCCACATGGTGCCAATAACACTGCAAACACGCACAGAGCAAGTGACAACTGCTCATCTGTGGCTAGTCAGTGATTTTAATACAAAGTGAGCTGTTCCTGACTCAATTTTTTGAGATACCAGCACTGGAGATGGAAGCAGCTCCTGTTTTGTGCCAGGCARCATATGCACACCAACTGACACTTTGGGCAACACTCAGATACAACTGAAAAGCATCTTGTATACTGCTGAAGATGTGGCTGGGAGCACCTGCTCTGCTTAAGGTCAAGACTGGCCCTGCTTATGCAAGTGAATATTGACAGCTGTGATGCCCTGCGAGTTTCCTGGGTCTGTGCAGACTTGCCGCGTGCCTCAGCAGACTGAGATTCTGCTCAGCTTCATGTTCCAGATCTGACCCAACTTACTGACTCTTGAAAATTATTTGGAAGAGGTGAACACATCAATATCAGGGCAGCATTAAGTACTATGGCAGCTTCCTTCTAAAAATCCTAGTCCTCAATGCAGATCAGAAGTCAAAGAACCTTTTTGGCACCAGAGGTACTCTCCTTGACTGTTTGCAGATATAAGGAAAGCATTCCATTATTTCTGTTTTTCCTCAATACAGAACTAGGACATTACATAAAACCTCAAATAGTAGAACATGCATCAAAACCAAATCACTACAATGGCTCTTCAGTCTTTGATAAAGTATTAATTACCACCCAGCTGAGATAGATAGAAATTATCAAATTCAACAGCACTTGCCACTTAGTGCTTTTCTTATTCTCAGAGTTTGAACCTCTCATTTTAATGCATCTGTAGAAATGAATAAGCTTTGGTTTATCAGAAATCCAGAATTATTTCTTGCAATTATTCTGTGAATGACTAGATTAAAGACATCATTAAAAGAATTTMTCTAAATGATTTAGATTTATTTGAATATTCATTTTGTTCTTAAGTTAAGGGTTCATTGCAATAAGCAGAGGAAAAAGTGTTGTAAATATATACTTCCCTTCATTCTTTACATGCAAATTTCAATCATAACAAGGAGAGTTCTAAATTTTTCTATTATGTAGGTGTTTTATATAGGCGTATATACTTGATATATGTTATATGTAAATCAGTTATGAATGTCTGTAGTACAAATATATTTATGGATAGCAGAGATTCATTATGTTCTTATTGGACATACTTTTGCTCAGGTTTACTGTTTTGTTTCTTTTATTTTCTAACATTGGAAATTCACAATTTCTTGGGAAAAGGTAACTAAATCTCATTGGTCCAATTGATCTTAATTAACTCTACTCTGTCAAACTAAAACAAATGTTGTGGCATTTCTTAAAGATACAAATAATAGCTCAGAAATTGAGCATAGTATGTTTTTAAAAAGACAATCTAATCATTATTTTTGTATAAAGCTATGTGATTTAAATCTTACAGTGTGTTTTTTTCCCACCCTAATAAAGAAAATTTTCATTCCTATATTTAGACTCTCTCTGGAATGTTTCTGAAAGGTATCTGAATCATCTCAGAGTGATGGCAAAAGATGTAGATGGTAGAAAGGAAAGCACTATTTTCTATTTGCTACCTCCTTACTCAGTTGTGAGGTGTCAGGGCTGTGATTTACAGTGATCTCAGTTCAGTTGGCTGGGCCTTTGCCAGGCAAGCTACTGCAGCAAGAAGAGCACTACAAGTCAACCTCCTCCCCCACATTCCTGGAGTGGTTCTTTCTTCCCTCTTCATTTTCCACATGCAAGGGTTTAAAGTAGGAAATATAAACTAGTTCCCCTAGCTTTATGCTGTTCAAGGACTCCCTGCTCTGAGAAACTCTTAGCTGCTTGTTTAAAGCATTGTTAAGTGCTCATTGTGCTATGGGAGTTAAAACACATTTAATTAGGTTTGAGGCTCTTGCCCATTGTTTTCATTTAAAAAATATTTAGGCTATTGATTAGCTGGATTGGTTCTTCTCTATTTCCTTATTTAGAAGACCTCTTTGAGTTTCCCTGGTGTGAGGGATCGTTTCCCCTATTTAAGTGCTGTAGATAAAAAGAAAGGCACATCAATTATGTCACAAGCAGGATTATGAAGAATGCAAATAATATGAAAATGAACTCAAGAAACGCAGTATTTATAATTACATTAATTAAACTGCATGATGTTTTTGAGGCAATATACTGGAGTAAATTTCTTTGGAATTAGGTGAGAAATATAGTTTTAGGCCTACCTTGCCATGTTCAGAGTGTAGAGTTACAAAAATATAGCTTCCAATTCCTTTTTCTCTTTGCTTTTCTGTGCTATCTGGTTGATGGATGTATTAAACCACTGAGCTATTAACCACCTTTTTCCATTGCTTTTCCCAACGCATTCCCTTTTCATTAACATCCCACAACTGAGAGAAAGCTTTTTTCATTGTTTGCCTTTTAGTCTTCGTATGAAACAGAATTACAAAGCTTTCAATTGAGTTTATGGAAACTTCTTTGGTGTAAGTGAACAGATGAATTTCTCTTTTCTGCTTTTGACATATCATATCCTCCACTGGAGTTTTTTGGAAGGGTTGTCCACCATCAGGGCTTCATCCTCCTTGAGTGTTCTTAATTTTTTCAGGTTTCTCAGTAGCCTTCACCTTACAACTTTAGAAATTTCCAACTAATTTGTCTTTGCTATTCATTCTTCATGCTAGGTTATCTACAAATTTTTTCTATCCAAAGCAGTGCTGAAGATTCAATCATTTTATCTGCTGACACAGCTAAATTTTCCCCAAACCTTCAATTTTCTTGCTGCCTGTGAACACTTTGGAAAATCGCACTCCATAACATCTCATCCTTCCTCAAGCTGCTACCTAGTGCTTTATTCAGATCACTGCCGTTGAAACTTAGCCCACTGTTGTCATATGGCTTTCTGAATTCCTATTTTTGCTGTTCTAATGTCTTTTATTTTTTGAGTCTTTTGTTTTTGTTGTTAAGATTTTAAGAAATTTGGTCCCTGTTCACTTGGCTTTGCATTCCACAGTTTTGTTGTTTCCCCTCTATTCCTCTCTGCTGGTGGTCCTTGCATTTTTTCTTGCATTTTTTCTATTTCCTTTCGTACTTTTTAATTATTTCCTAATATTCCCTAGGTTTGGAATATTCTTTATCTCAGCTGTAAGGTGTCTAGCTTTCTACTTCAAGTTTCTGTTACTCAGAGTGAGCCAGTATTTGACTTGGCATACATTGCTTTTTCTGTGGTTCTTTCACAGATCGCAGTCACGGAGTGTCAGGTTTAGTAAAGGCTGATATAAAGAGTTAATTTCATTCTCTAATGAGCAGGCTTATTTCTAGAACACAGACCCTTCTCTAATTCATCTTGTATTCCCTGTACTCTGAATATAGCAGAGAGGAATCTTTATACTCATCACTAATGTGCTTGACACTATGGCAGGTTTGGACAAGTGCAAGACAATAACTTTAATTTAACAAAGAATGGATATTTAAAGAGCAGGATAAGAGAGGCAAATAATGTTCATATACATCCTTGAACACAACTGTGCTGATTACAGCATGCATTTGTATGTGGGTTTTATCCTAGAAGAAAATATAGTGTGAAAATAAACTCATACCCTTAGCACTAGAGGTCACTAAACACAACAATTCAAAGGGTCTGTAAACAGTGCTCTAACTTTTTCTTTTTAAACTGAACACTTCATTTACATTACTACAGTTAAAACCCCCGAGAGACAGCAGTAGGTGAGAAGCCATCTGCTCCTGTGTATAAATGGGGAAGGTGTCAATAGTGAAACTGCTCGGTTGAGACCATCCCTCATGATGCAGGATCCTGTGCCTCACTGATGAGTGATAAATAGAACAAGGAAAGGATATATTTTTTAATTTTAGTTTTACTCCACCTTGCCTTTTTAAACCAGACATGATATAAGGAAATKAGCTGGATTTTCAGACAACTAGGTGATTATGCCCTTGTGAGACAGGATAAGTTGGACAACTTACATTCCCTTAGAAAAATCATCTTTAATTCAGAAACCAAGCAATAGGTTAAATTGCAGAGGAAAGGTCAGATATTAGTGCAGAATGATTACTTGAATCTTAACAGATGAATCTTTTTCAGAGACCTTCTGTCTTTGGTGAATAATGTTTTGCAAGACTTATCAGTACAAAAAATCCCCAGCTTAACAAAGGGACAAATGTAATGAAGTTCTCCGCCAGGAGATGAAAAGGAATGAAAGAACTTTTGGCTATCTGGCTTTGGATCTTTTGGAAAAACTAATGTATTGATAGTTATGGTTGATTTAAATGGGTTTCCTTAAACACTTTGAGGGCTTTATGATGTTATCTTTCATGTCTATAATATGACATTCCTGCAAGACAGAATGGATTTAGCACAAGAAAAGATGGAGAAGAAAAGATGGAGAAGAGATTGGATAAGGAGAGGTTTGGATCACTCTTTTGGGAGAAGAAGGATGCAGACAAAATGGTCATCCTTCMCAATGAACATATTGTCCTGAATAATCTGTAGTGGAGCTCAAGATTCTCAACTCATGCCATTCCCCCGATACCGGCAAGGACCTGTGAATTTCACCTGATGTCTTGGTCCTTCCTGCTGCTGGTTCACACAGGAGCTGGTGAATTATTACTGCTGTCAGCTACTCTTTCAGCTCAAGTAGCACAAAGCTTTCTCATCCTGATACAAATCCTTGTTTCTCTCAGTTTCCTACCATGTGATAGAACTAGATTTTTTTACTGAAATTTTACATAATTTTTAAAATACTCCCTAATAGGAATTTTATTAGTATCAAGAAGGAAAATAATTACATAGTCAGGACATTTCAGAATTTGCTTTACTTTTCWAATCATACCTCTGCCTTCTGCAAATGCACTATGCTGTGGGCTTTAATTGTATACCATACATATGTTTTTAATAAGGGGTCTATGTCTTTGTACAAGAGGAAAGAAATATTCACTAAAGGGGACTATTGTCTACCAATGCTAAATTAGTAGACCTTCTTGACCTTAATTTCTTTGCTCTTCAGTTCCCTATAATCTTTTAGGAGTGTTGCGAACAGTGGTTAATTAATATTTTTAATTGTTTACGTACTGTGGTGATGAGCACCAGAGAAACTTATGAGGAAATTAACAATTCTGTCTTGAGAGAAGGGTTTGACTAGTGTGCAGTAAATAAGGCCTTGGGTCACACATTGAAAAATGAGGATATAACAAAATATTGAGTAGTTGCTCATTATGTGAACATTCTATGCACTGAGCAAAGCAGAGGTCCTGTGAAAGAGAAAAGTGGTCACATAATTAGATTTTGTCAAGAAGTTTATGCACAAAGAGGATGCAGAAAGAATGAAGGATAGACTGGAAAATTAAAGATGGGCATTTCTTAACATTTAAACCTTTCCTTAATAGTCTTATGGTATTCTTTCAACATAATTTGGGTTTTTATGTGTGTATTTGTCTAATGTGTGTATGCAAAAAGAAGTTTTCCATGGCTTTGAAATGAAGGAACTATTGAAAGCTGACATGATAAATCTTGAATGAACATTCAGTCTTATATCTGTTGTACTTGGCCTTTCCATGAGGATTTTAACAATAAATAATAAGATAAAAAGCACAGTGTGTCTTTCAGAGTAGTTCACTCCCTTTTCCTTCAGCTTGTTTAAGATCAGCACCTTGTGGCTCTTGGATTAATGTGATTGTTCTGAAAATGCCAATTTAGAAAGAATGTTCCCTGTCAAAGATTACTTCTCAAGTAAACAGTTATGTGTGGTCACCAAAATAAAAAAAATTCCAAACAAGCAGATAGACTTCATTTTTATCAGACGATAAGAGATTTATAGTGCATAGTCACACCTACATTTGTCATACTACCTTAACAAATTTCTATAGACTGCTTTTCTTGGACAAAGGAGTGATACTTTGAGATACACACTGGCTTCTCTATCAATAGGTCTAGGGGAGAGATTATCAGATAACGTCTTTGCAAGTGTGGTGAAGGAATGAATATAAGTTTTTGAGCTTTTATTTGACAATGGACATTTTAAAGGGACTTGGAAGATGGGGAGTTGTGAAATATTTGCTTGGATTCTAAATTGAAACTCAAATTCTGGATCACGTATCTTTGTGGAAGAAAGGCATGCTCAGTTTTTAAACGAAAATGAAAAGAAAAAGATGCTACTAAAATATGTGATGCCACTAATACATAGGTAAAGAATTGAAGCTAAAGGCTAAAGAATAAATTATTTGTATATATTTTTGAAACGCTAAGTAAACAATAGGAGATGCTTATGATCAAAACTTGCTAGATTTGTGGCAGTTTTAATGCACACTTTGTCCTTAATTTTCAATCAACTTTTCCACTTATAAATTTTAAGCACACACACACATTTAGTTGACTACTTCAAAGAAGAACTGAGAGTATTTTGTTGTTGTTGTTGTTGTTGAAGAGTCATGGCCATGCAAAGCAAAAGACTGAGCTGTAGTAAAGCAATTATCTGTAGTAGTTCTAGACATCAAAATCTGTTTTGAAAAATAACAAGTCCTATCCTAGCCTTCCTATCAATATCTTTACTTAGTTTTAATGACTTATGCATTTGTATATGATATTGCTCATTCGGCAATATATTTAAATATCTTCAAAATAGTTTTTACCCATGAATCTACTCAGAAAAATTACTTAGCAGTCTCTCAACATAAAATTGTCCTACTAATATTACCCATGATTTGGCAATTGGCTTCACTGCATAGTGTATCATAGAACTATAGGGTTTCTTCTTTACTCATAATATTTTTTTCAAAAACCAGAAAATAAATTTTTATGCTTTGTGAYTTGAAAATATGATCTATCTTTAAAAATGGAGCTATTTTCTTCCCAGGGAATTTAACAGACTATATGGAGCAGGAGACTGTATCTTTAGTAATACTTTCCACTGTGTTTCAAGACCAGATCTGAATGTGTGGGGATTTCTGTCACATATTATTACTGGGGAACAATTGGATTGTCTAGATTATTTTGGCAGTAACTGTAACAATGGCTATATTTCTTTTGATGTTTTTTCCCAGATAGTTTATTTTTATCTTGACATTTTGCCCATCCTCTGAATCTCATCATGGGAAAGAAACAGCAGTTTGTCTCAGAGCAGTTCAATCTCAATCTCTAGGTGACAAGTTGATATTTCTTTCCTCTTGAAGAAGCTTTTAATATGATGTGTTAAATGTCAAGGAAACTCTTCAATATATATTGAACTTTACTAACCTTATTTCTCTTAATATTAATGACATATTGACAGCATGTTTTGAAAAATGAACAGTTCTCACAGATGTCAGGATCCTATACTCACTTTATTCCTACAGGAATCCCACATTCCAGCTGTTATTGTTCAGAATTGTAGTAACTTTTACTTTACAAAGACTTTTACAGACTTTTAAAAAATGCATTTCATAAGTTTTGTTTCATTATTGGATGCTGACAGTGCTGATCTAATAGATTGAAGATCACAAGTTTATTAGTAAGTTTCTAAGTTAGCTTTGAATGATAATTTTAATTTGGGATCTGAAATTTCTGAAGCTAGTTCTCCTAAGCTGATTTATTGATCCTATAAATCTAGGAGACTAAGTGAGGGTATCCCATAAGTGGTATTACCTGTGAGAAGAAAACGGAATTTTTGTCCTGGAAAACAGCAAGTATCTGCATTGGAGACAAGGTCCCAATTCATGATAAGCGGTGCTAAAGGTCCACAGGAGAAAATAGCTCTATGGAGACATTCAGAAGGGAGAATCAATAATTTCTCAAACAAATCTCACAAAATGCAGCCTAAAATGGGGGTTCACTGAGTTGCCTCAACATTGGCATCTGGAGCCATTTGCAGTGCCACAGACTGTGACACCTCTGATAGGTGCAAGGTCTGATAGGGGGAGACCTTCTGCAGCTCCATCCAGCACGTGGAAAGGGTGCTCATGGACATCTGCAAGAGTACCAGCTGCCTGTGTCTAGACAGCTGAGCTGAATGCCTAAGGACAGCTGCATGTTTCTCTGGGCCCCAGAGGTGCTGTGTACTCCACCGAGTGCAATGAGATTTTAATCCCTTAGCTCACGTGTTGCTGCCTGTACATAGACACATTGTCTTAATATACAACTGAAACTTAGTCCTGATGTTTCCTTCTAAAGCAGATCATATGCGGCTTCTTCTACCTTCTCATACTCTTTCTGTTTGTTGCACATTAATACACTCTAGTGTATTCTTCCAGGCATATTAAAAATAAAAACACTCAATATCATCCCATTTGTACAAAATTCACCTGAGCATGTATTTGGAAGTAGTTCTACTTTGAACACATTAAATCCAGTTTAAGGATTTTGTTGCAGTGAGAGTGAATGTTTGCAAGGTGTTAACAATTTTTAGTAGTGACTCAAAATTCATTACTTTTGGGAAATTTCTTCTCTCTTTACCTCCAAGCATAGGTAGGTTCCAAGAATTCAGAAAACAGAATTGATTAAAATTTGGGTTTACTTTAAAATACCTGTAACATTTGGCAAGAAACATGGTGGTTCTCAAATGTCAATTTCTGATTTATTGTTCCATCTCAGTATTTATATAGGCTGTTAAATTATGTGAACTACCACGGAGCTTAAAGATATGCTGCCTTTTGTCAACCATTTACTTTCTTATTTCTTTTTTTCTGTTTCTGCCTTTGCTGAGTTTGCTGAATATGTTATCCAGGATTTTGCATTGACTGTCTCTCATTGAAGGAAAAGTGTAATTTTTGAACTTGGATTCTGCTGAATAGTTTTGTGCATGTTACTTTCTCTTTAAAACCAGATAATATGATGTTAAAGGCATCTTATGTCCAATACAGGCAAACATCTAATCTGTATTACTAGGAAGTATAATTTAATATAGTTTTGGTGATTTAAATATATTTGTGAGGCTCTTAAATTACACTGAAACACAAACAACTGCAAATAATTAGTTATGGTTTTTTTCTTGTAACTAAGAAAATTTCTGAGCTACAGATCCAGAAATATCTTCATTTAGATTAGGTTATTACTGTGTTTTTTAATAATTTGTTTCATGAGAAGTCTGATACATGATATGAACATATTACACCTGTCTATGGAAAAGCAGTGCCTGTTCCTACTTATAGTGTATTGTACTTTCTTAGAGCACTAAAAACATTTATTTAGAAGGGAAGGGATTAGAGTTAGCAGCAAACAATGTGCAAACTCCATTTGTTTATTTACTTATTTATTGTGAACTATTCAGAAAGATCTATCCTGTCTCTCGGAGTCTTCATGAATATTTAAATTTTAACATAAGGATAAATATTCGTAGTAGAAAAAGTCATGATTGCCCAAGCAATCATGGCCACAGCATTCTATCAGTATCACAGATAGGTTGCTTAGATCTTAAACCCCGTAGCATAAAAAGTAATGTTGAGTAATCAGATGTCTCAGGCTGCCCTCTGAGAAAACCCCAATAAACTATTTGTCATTATTTTTCACAGTTGGTATTGCAACAAAATCAAAGGCAGTATATGTTTATGGAAAGTATACATTTATGCATAAGGAAAGAAATGTCAGGGATGATGACAAGAGTGTGGCACACCCAGGGCTGGACTTTCAGCCTGAAGAACGTTCRGGAGAAGCTGTGAGGTGCCTGTGCTGGATCTGGACTGCAAGAACTGGAAGCACATCTTTCTTACTGTGGCTGCTCATCACTGTCCTGCCTCTACTGATCTTGGGACACACAGCAGAGCTGAATAAATTACATACAGCCTCAGAGACCTGCCTGCACTGTGGGTGAGAGGGAGAAAATGATTGTTCTGTGCTGGCTCCTGGAGACTGTCATTGTTGCCACCAGTCCTGGAGTTGGGGATGTCACCTCTCACAGACACTGCCACTGCCACTATCACTGCTACTACCACTGCCACACCTCTTTGCACATAAAAATCACAGTTTTAGTTTTCTGAGAATATTTCAGATTTCTGGGGAGTTTTGTATACCTCTACTGTGGAACAGGAGAAAGAAAGACGGGAGAACCCTGATATCCCTCCAGCACGGTACAAAGGCAAGGCTGGGGTTCTTCAGCTGTAAAATTCAATGCTTGGGATCAATGGGAATTGAAGTGTTAGTTTGTTATTAATTCTCAAATTCTCATCTCAGTTACACTAGCTGTAAGGTGGAGCAACTCTAAAAGAATTYACAAAAGATAGTCTGGATTTATGTGAGTGCACCTGGGGACAACGATTTGCTCCGTTWTTGCATGCAAGCAAATTATTTGCCTCAGCTTTTCAGAAAAAAGGCTTCACTTAATGGCAATGCAACACAATTGTTTGTGGGTTTTGCTGAGGGCTTTTTTTTTKTTTGTTTGTTTGTTTTGKTKTTTTTTTTTCCATTGCACAGTGTCCTTTAAGGATTCAGAAAACAATTTGCTATTTATAATCTTGCAAACTGGATCAACTGYTCTCTTTCTCAGTGCTTCATCTAATGAGAGCATGATGGAGAAGGCAGCATTGTTAATTTTAATAAAATTAACTTTGTAGCATTATTTCAATGCTTAACGTAAGTTTCTATGATGCCCCAGGGGCAGCTCTGTTTGTACTCAAGTATCATGATCACAGTTTTGTTAGGGTAGAATCACTTGGCTTTATTCTCTTTCTTATTTTTTTTTAATAGCCTGAACTCAAGCTGTTTTGTAGCTGCCCTATGATATAAATAGGTGCACTGTTGGGGCACTGGTTAAAATTTGTATGTTTTAGAAATATGTTCCTAGAATCATGTTGCCACAACAGTAGCTCTGAACTATCAGTACCTGTGCTATTTTCACATCGAAGTGCAAACAGGAAATATTATGAAGCACAGATAACTTATATTCTTCTTAAAATACTACTTATTCATACTAATTAGTYGTAACCATGGGAAGCAGTATTAACAGTATACTTTTCATTTTAAACCAGGCTCCCTTGTGCTCCACTTGATTAATTGTCACAGAGTGTAATTTTATCATAGTTAAAACTGATTCAAGACCATTTCCCTGTAGTAATATATATATTTTTTTTTGGTTTGGAGAAATTAATATTCCTCAAAATCTAATTAATGATCTCCAAAGAATCATTTGCATGGAGGATGTTAGAGTTTTACAGCAATTATGCATTGTATGTAACTCATTAAAAGGTCCATTTTCATTACTGAATTTAGTGATGAGGTGACAGGCGTAACCACTCCAACTGGCCAGGCAAAATGCAGTGAGACTGGGAAATCCTTCATTCTAATGCCATCAATGTAGCCAAGTTATTTCTCCATCATGAAATTTTTAGAAAGAAAATGGCTCTGAAATTAACGGTAAGGTCTTTTGAAGGTTACCTCTTGTCTCACAAAAATGTGGCATATTTMTTCCATTTGAAGAAGGATGCATCTGATGGTGTTTTGAGGGATCCAGCTCCTAGGCTGCATCCTGCTACATTTCATTCTCACTGAGTAATAGCACCAATATCATCCTCAATCGTCACTTGATTAGAATCATCCTGAACTACAAGTTACTATACARTGTGAGAAAGGGTGGGCAGCAGTCACTGGTGGGATGTAGAGCAATGAAATGAGATCTCAAGCCCCAGTCCTCCAAATATGTGTCAATCACACTTCTGATAATGGGAGAAATTAGAAGCACCTTTCTTTTATCTGTTTTTTAAAGTGATATTTTGCATAAAAGTTTGGCTCAGAAGTTGATCTTCAGTTCTGTTACACTGGATCTTTAGTTCTGTATGCACCCTTGGCTGTGCATAACAAACTTTAATGTTTAATTTGTCTGAGGCATCATTAAATGCCCACCCAGGCTAGCTGTGCACGAGGCAGCATAATTCATGGCAGACAGGAGATCCATTCAGTATTCCTGCCATAATTACAGCAAGAGCATTATTGATAAATCAAACAGAAATAATAATTCTTTTTTAAAAAAATGATTTCTGTTACTTTCTAACAAAACAAGAAGATACTGTACGTAAACTCAATCTTCCCAATCACACATTTATTGGGACTTCTGAGATGCAGAACAAAAACATTCTCACCTTTTCCCTGTATTTCGTGTATATATTTTATCTCAGGCAATATTAGTATATAAAGAGTCACACACTGCAGCTCAAAATATGCAAACTATGCATTTTCTCTCTTTCATTCCTACCTGCACATTTCCTAATAAATCAGTGATAATATCTGAGGTCCTAATACAGCAAAACACTTAAGAACATACTTAACCTTAAACACACGAGTAGTCTCATTATAATCAGTGAGATTCCTCGTGCTTTAAATTTAAGCTCATATTTAAGTGCTTTGTTGAATCATAGCCAAAATGAAATAGTAAAAACCAAGGTGTTTTCCGCATTGAAATACAAGAACAAATAGAGGGCATTAACACTGTGGCTTACCCTGATGAAAAAAAGCACTCCTGGAAGTGTGAATTACAAGAACACTATTAATTCAACCTCATGGGGCTTTACTACAGCAATGCATGCTCCATAGATGGGATTTTCAAGGCTGAATGTATTTAGAAGTGCTAAACACAGGCAAATAGAAGAATTGTTATCCTGGCAATCACTCATGATTACTGCATTCAGTACGATTTCTAACATATCCAATTATACCTGTCTATTGTTAGCATGTCTTCAGTATTTTTCTGTGTTTTAAAACCCAAAGAGTGTGATTCCACCAGGCAGGTAATATCACAGCACTACTTGTACAATGGGTCTGTGGCAGTGTTTTCGTTTGTAATGACAACAGAAATACTAAAAACCAACAATCTTTTATCTCATATTGCAAGGAGATTATCTGGATGACCTAATCAGGTCTTTGATTGTTTTGTTTAATACACCTTTATCCACAGATTCCCAGAGAGGTGTGTAAATTTGCTCCAAATGCTAAGAAATTTTTGATTTTTATATTTAAAAAGATGCATTCAGTGTACAATCCGTTTCTGAATACAAGTAAGCCCAATGGCAATCTCACTGGAGTTTTAATATTTTACAAGTGTGATCTAAGGCTAATTTGTATCTGCATATAAAATGAAGGCAATTAAAGAAGGAAAGAGGAAGGAGAATCTGATGTATTCTCTCTCCTATTATTCTTGATTAATTTGGATAACTTTAAAGGACTAATTATTTTTCCTACTAGGATATTTGAGGTAGTATTTCATCCTTCTGGGTATACTCGGTTGTACTTTAATTCTACTTTAACCTGACTAGTAATTTAGTAATTTCAGAGTTTGAATACTTCTTGCTTATCATCATGCAAAATGTTTTCTCTCAGGATGGCGATCTTTGAGCTATGTTATGGTTGTTTCTGAAACAAGTTAGCTGGTATTGAAACAGAAGCATTAATATTAAATTGAATAGTCAGCAGTCAAAAGCCTATTGTATGCAAATACTATTGCTAAAATTTTAATCCAATTTATCATTATTTAGAAAATTAACTAAGGTGCTACTAATGTCTGAATTAATGCATGCTTCATGAACTTCTCATGAAACTGCTCCGGTGCTGATGGTCTTCCAAAACTCTAGAGCTTTGCGGGTGTATTTTTTTTTCTCCTCAGATCAGAAATTAATGAACTGCTCTGTTCCCAAACACACACCATTGTAGGATGTGGCTTTTGCATMTGAAATTTTTATTTGGAGTTGCCATTTCATTTTCTAAGGTCAGAAAATGCCTGAAATTATACACATATACACCCCTTATCCCCATCTCTAAGCTTCTGCTTAACTGGAAGCCAGCAGAAGTTTTTGTGGACCTAAGGAACCAAAAAAATTCAAGACTGTAAATAATACATATCTCATAATACAGCCACGGAGAAAGTATGGAAGGCTGGACCTCAAAAGATAAGTTTTTTGAAGACCAAGAATGAAAGCTGCTGAAAGAGCAGGCCTTATATTAATACACCTTGTTCCTCCTCACTGGGAGATAGCATAACTACTCACCCTCTTGTTCCATACATATAATACTAAGTTAAAGGTATGATGCATGGACAACTTGATGCTGATGATCTAGAAAGGACAACTAGGCAAAAGTATGGATGCAGACTTGCAATAGTTTAAGATGATATTCAAGATTTTTAGACAAAAACATTCTTCATCCAAGTTCCCAGAACATGTCTGAAAAAATTTTAAAGGAACAGTTGCATTCCACTTACTATCTCTGTGAGCAACAAGCAACAGCTGTTTCAGAGAATGGTAAGAAAATCTGCTTGCTGGCAACATTTTTCTAAAAGTTCCCAATAAGGAGAAGACTTTGTATGACTGAAATATAAGGGTTTACATCTCTCTTGCTTATTTTTAAGTAGTCTGTCTTACGATTTTTATTTGCCTGTTCCTACATATTTCTAAATTCATGGCTTCAAGTGTATTCTGTAGCAATAAATCTCGTAGGATATTTTTTTATTTTTCCTCAGAATTTTTTTCTCTTACTGTTTACCACAATAATGAAAAATATTCCTATCCAAGTTTTGTCCTGCATTCTCTATATATTTCACTTATTTTTCTCTTTTTTCTTCTCAATGAATTAACATGTCCTCATCTTCCTGTTCCCCCTTCAGATTAGAATTCTACTGAGACCATAATAATTTTTGTCACCACTACATGGTGTTCCTCTGTTCACAAAGTGAATAAAGAGCAATCAGTTTCACATATAAATCTATGGCACATTTTCTGCAGAACAATTATTTTTGTTCTACACGCATCCTAGTAGTTTGTTTGCTTTGCTGCACTGGGGCACATAGAACTGGGGCCTTATGCTCCCTGTTATCTGTTCCCCTTAGCAGAGTTGATATTTATGATCTAGTCTTCATGAGTCATTGAGGACTTCATGGAAAAGAATGAAACAGTAAAATTAAAATTTTACCTTTTTTTTTATATTAGTTCTTAAAGAGAAACTATAATTTCTAGCTTTTTTTCAGAATATTTTCCAACTTCTCTCTGTAACTATCATTACAGATATTTAGTTAATGAATTATCAGTCCTGGAGAACATTGGTGAAGGAAAGAAGTATTAGTTTTAAAGAGTTCTGTACTCTCTTGTTTGAGACTGCTGTAGCAAAGGCAAACACTATTGCACAAATACCTCTTACCTGAATACCATCATTTTGTGGAGATGCTTAATGATTTAATTGCTTTAGGCTGTCTCCAATGTCAGTGGGCAGAGATGGACACATCCAGAAGGTGTTTCAGATCTTAGCTGAATTGAATTACTTCTTACAAGTGACTTTCTGAAAACAGCCCAGATGAGTAGTTCCTAACTCGACTGTGTCTGGCAAGTGCAATCAGGTTTTGTTACAGTCGCCAAGTTAGAGCACTCATTTGCTGGAAAAAAACTCTGACCAAACAACACACCAAATCTCTAGTGGGATCGCTAAGGTTTGTGCTGTTTTTCCAGCAGTATAAGTGTAAATAACTGATTTTAAGCAGCCCTTATGTAGTCTCAGAAATTGGTCTAGAGCCTGTTTAAAGTCACTGAAGACATTCCAGTTGACAGAGGTTTGTATGAGAATCATAAGATAATGAATATAAGAACAAGTTGAAGAGCATTTAATAAAAATAATTAAAAAAAATTACTTGAGGGAGTTTTTTGTTTAGTGTAGCATTTGTTGTCCAGTCATGTGTTCTGAAATTTGAGTAAGCATTTATTAATTCTCGCCTAGTAGTATGTGCCATTAATTCTCATTCTTCAGTTGTTTTCAAAATACTCGGTGTTCATTTTATCTATTGTTCAGTCATACTTTGTTGTTGGATGCATATCACACTTTGTTCTCATCGAATGGACACCTAAAAATTAGTAATTTTAACTTAAATGATGAACAAATAACAAGGAATGGAACTCAAGTACAAATACAAGACTCTTAAGACGTGCAAATAGTTTTTTGACTATGAGTGGCAACACCAGCATTTCTGAGTGATTAATATTATAATGGCACAGAGACAAAAAAGTTGAAGAAGACTGATTCATGAGGGGAAAATATTTGTTAATATTTTACTCTGGGATCAAGATAAATATGTATATRTATTTTTTTGTATTATTTCTAATATGTCATAGAATCGTAGAATGGGTCATATTCAAAGGGACCTTAAGATCATCTAGCTCCAACCACCCTGCCATGGACAGGGATGTTTTCCAATAGTTTCAATTGCTCAAAGCGCCATTCAACTAGGCTTTGAACACTCCTAGGGATGGAGTTTCATTTTTCTAGTTTCTTCTAGGACTCTGGATTATACGAAATAGGACATTAGGGTGTTTTTGGTGGAAATGATCAAGTACTTCGATCTATTGACTTGCCCAGACAGAAGGATCATATTGAGGCTTACCTGAATCAAAATGTCCACACTAATGTACAAAAGCATGTAAGTTTGAAAATGGTATAGACAGTGTCCCAAGTGCAAATAACATTATATATTCCCAGAAATGTTAGGCTGAGCTCATATAAAAAAGTTGAAAGTTAGATTTTAGATCAAGCAGAAGCAAGGCTGGGAGACAAATCTTCTAATGTCCTTGAATGAGTACAAACATAGAAATTCAAGGTGGGAAATTATTTATGTAACATTCTGAGTCTAGAATATGAATCTGTCATCATGTAGACAGGGCTAAGGAATGTGGTATTTCAACTGGATGTCAAAATAGCAGCTGAGTTTTTAAACCAGTATTAGCAGGAATGTGAAGGATTGAAGGATTGAAATTAATTATTTGAATAATATTAGTTTCTTTTCCCTAAAGAGTAAAGTTTTTTTGCATATCACTTATGAAACAGTACAGTACATCTAACTCCATTTAGACATTAACAGTAATTGCTAATGGTTTCCTTTTACAGATTCTAAATGGTGGATTTATTCAATCATCTAAACTTGCTCCTCTGGGGGGATGTAAGAATAAGCTTATGTATCCTTAGGAGCAAACTGCAAATCAGCAGTTTTAGTGCTGCCTAAGATTGTCTGTTGTGGTGGGTTTTTTGGGTTTTGTTGGTTTTTAATTTTTTTTTTTTAATTACTAACATATATCAAGTTTATGTTAATTATATGAAAACATAACAGAGATACTCAGTAGCATTTAAGGAACTTTAAAGTAGTTAACCTAGTTCTAAGCTGCAAAATGTTAGAAGACTCAGCACATTAATGTAGGTGCAGAAATATAATGGAACACTTGGCTTTACTGGTATTCAGCTTTTCTATGAAATTAAGTTAAACTTGTTTTCCTAAATATGTTAATAAACTTGCTTTAAATATAATTTTCTTTTTCCTCTGTCTTTCTCACCTCTATAGATTTCTTTTCCATTGTTGAGCAATCATCTAAAAAGTCACCTTTACTTAATTGAAAATGTCACCTGAATTTGTTTATGTTTCCTCAGATGTACAACACAAAGCATTTCTTTTTCCATCTGTATGATGACTTTGTAAATTTTTATTCAGAACAAAACAATGAAGAGCAAATATATTTTCTGCAAGAGAGAAAGTGACTAGGTGGCCAGTTATCCTGAAACAATCAGTGTAAAATGATTTAGCATACCACTCACCAACACACTCCCAGCAGCATTAAGTGAGTATTAGTTATGGTCAAGATAATTTCTTATTTTGAAATACCATTACTGTTATATAATGTTCTATAACATATTAACTTACAGAAACCTTTAAATGAATGATTTTATTTTTTTTTTTTTATCAAATACACTCTGGTTATAGGAGGAAGTGAGCTTCTTTATTTCAGAAGATGTTTCAATTTTATAACCAGGAATTATGGTGTGTATGGGCTGAATAGATCTAATGAAAGGCTTCAGAGTTCCACGCTTTGACAATGCTGAGATATTCTCATGTTGAGTTATGGAAAAAAAGACAAATGAATCCACAAAATTATTCTAGGTGTTGCAGAAATACARGAATCAAATTGTATTTTTCTGAAAATGTATGTGCACGGTGATTTTTAATGAAAGCATGCTAAAAGAAGATGCATAACTGCCAGCTTAGAAGTCCAGTTAAAGGAAAAAAAAACCACAGAAAGTTACAATGCAGGCATTTTCTTTTGCCTTTTCAGAAGCGATAGAGAATAAAAAAAGATTAACAAAAACTAACGACCTAAGTCAGTTCTTCCAATAAGAGGTGTGTCTAGATTCTGCCTTGCAAAACTGCTTGAATAAGAATGTAAAGTCATGACAATCACTTTTTCCTATAATGTAAAAGCATTATTTTCTCCTTAATTGGTCCCTTTGAAAAATCTGTAGTTTTGCTCAAAAAGAAATTTTTGCTTAGTTTTAATGAGTAGGTGTGTCTCTGGATGGTCCTATATTGAAAACCATGAAGGCCTTTTATCTACAGAACCATATTCCTGGGCAGTGACATTGCTTGTATCACCAAGGTGCCACGCTTGTACCTTCATCTCAAATAACGGCAGGTTTGTTCTGTCTCCTTGACTCGTCATTTCCTTAGCTCCCTGTCATCAGAGAGTCCCAGCATACACCAATTAGTATCAGATGTGGCAGCGCTGTTGGCCTTTGGGAAGTGAGTTGAGTGCTCCATACTCCTTACTGAAGACACGGTAGCACCTATCTGATAGCAACATGAGTTGCTCACTCTTTCCTGTTTGACCTGGGTGAAGTCTGAGCCAGAAATACAATATTCAAAGTACTTGTATTGCACTACATATCTATCAAGTCTTTCAATTCTTTCAGAAATAGATTGTAAGGAGAATTAAGGAAAAGGATCAGATAGCTTATTTTTTGTTGTCTCCATGTAATAGGATAAGGTTAAATTTTAACAAAAATATGAAAGACATTCAAAACCCTTCTTTTTGACAGGTAGCATTCCTGTCAGCAGAACTACGTAATTTATTGCAAAGGTATGCAGCACCTCCTTCCTGAGTTAAAAAGCATTTTAAAACAAATGATTGGTATCTGCTTATTACATAACAAAACCAAGCGTGGTTGCTCTAGGTATTCCAGAAAGCAAGTACACTGCAGTAAGCTCTACTGGGTCATTTGGTAAAAATCCAGACTTTGCAGTTTTAGCTCTCAGCAGATTTTTAAATTTAATCTTAAACATTCAAGGCATAGTGTTTGCATCATCCTGGTTACTGTTAGATGGAATGAAAAATGATGATTCTGCAAAAATCTTGTAATTTAATTTGCATTTAGAGACCTCTGAATGCATTTTAATTAACATTATGTTCCTAGTTACTGACAAAGTGGTTTTAGTCTGTACGTTTTTTAGGAATGCTATTTAAATCTAGAGTATACAGTACAGATTTGTACCAGAGCTCATAAAATTAATTTATTTTCAATGGTGGAAGAGTCTGTGGGAATACCTGTGTTATGTCTTAGTACTGACTGCAATTAAGGCATGCAGAATAAAGTCTAGGTTCCTTCTGGCTGCCCTGTGAACACTCAGAGAAGAAAGAATGCAAAAAGCATTCCTGTGGGCAAAGTTCCCGTCCCACTCTGGTCATGTACTCTTTACTCATGTAAAGAGATTGGGTGGAGTAGCCACTGATTTTGCATCTGCCCCACCTCTGATAGCTCCTAAATGAACGTAAGAAGGGGCAAACATAGTGTGTCTGGAATTGTCTTCCTCTGAAGAAGAAAGGTAACGCTCAGGAGGCACAACTCATTTTCCTCAGTTATAAGCACCTCCAAATCTGATCTGTCCTTAAATAAAACGGGTTATAATCTGCGGTCTTCCCAAATGTTGTTAGTACAAAATATTACCGCTGCAAATTTTATGCTATGGTTTGGAAGTTCCTGCTCTCTGATTTTCTGAGATTTTTGAGCTGGTAAAAGGGACTAACATCCTACCTGTCCTGCTTGTTTCAGATGAGAAAGGAAAAAAAAATGTCAGAACAGATGAGTGGGAAAAGGGTCTTAAATGGGGGTTCCAGGTATAATTTTTAAATTATTTTATTTTTTCTCTAGTAGCACTGGCAGCTTAAATGGAACCTTATCTCCTTTACCTCTAGTCTTTTTCTCCTTTCCCCACTCTTTTCACTCCATTGTGCCAAAGTTTCATCCTTGGATTCCACTGAGAACAGAATGCAGTAAGTGGTCTAGGTTAAAGAGACTCTTGCAGGAAAAACAATTGCAGTGTTCTAAAATCCAGTTCACAGAAGGGTTTACAGATTGTACAGTTAATGTCCTGGTGGGAATCAGTTTACAAGAATGAGTTGGGGAATGAAAACCATGCAAGTGCCACAGCTACTAAGAAGACGACTCATGGTATCATGGAGTCCCTGTGTGTATGCTACTGAAGATGCAAAGATTTTAGCATGTTTTTGGTTTTGTGAAGCCTAAGCATCTCCTCAATCTCCTAAATTTCAGTTTTAGATTTTCCTTCATGTATTTTCTTTCTTTCTCTCTTTTTCTTTTTCTTTCTTTCTTTTTCTTTTTCTTTCTTTCTTTCTTTCTTTCTTTTTCTTTCTTTCTTTCTTTCTTTCTTTCTTTCTTTCTTTCTTTCTTTCTTTCTTTCTTTCTTTTTCTTTCTTTCCTCCATACTTGATCATGGGTTATTCATTCAGGAAAATGAGTATGCAAAAAGGAAATGAAAAAATATTGAAACTTATTCAGTTGTTCAGATTTCTATTATGAGCTTAAATTACATGCTTGTGGTGCTTAATTTAAGGCTAGATATCTATCTAGAGGACATAGGCATGCAAGAAAGGGTTTATAGCTTTTTGTTTCTAGTTTAGCAAAGTGCCTTTGAAGTAGATTGACCACAGACTAAGTAGACAAAAAAAATTAGAACTTATTTAACTTGTGCTGAATGCAGACAAATCTCTCTGTAAACAGTAGCTGCTAATAGTAATGGAAAATGCTTCTAATCCCAATACAGACAAGATCAGAAATAGGAATGAGCTCTTGTTTACATTATTTATAACATTTGCAAGCAAGGTTCTTCTCATTAACTGTTGGAAGGGCCATAGACCTAAATGTAACCATAGACCTAAAAGTCAAGCTAAATTGTCAGGTTTTTTATCTACTTTCTGTGAAAGGCCAAATATGTAAGAATGATACATATAAAGAAACTCTCAACCATGAAAGTATTAAATGTATTCTAAGGTAATGATGCTAAATGATAGCAGGACTACTGGTCAATTCTTTTTTTCCTCTACTTTCCTCTATCTTTGCTTGCTTACAGCCTTTGATAGAGTCTGGACAATAGGAGGGAATGGACACAGAGACTGTAGCTCCCATTAGACAGTGTACATATTTTTTTACATTTATTTAATAAAAAATGAAAACATTTCGAGTCACACCACAAATAAAATACTTAATTTCCAGTTTCCAGAGGCAAACAACTTGTTTTGAATAATTTAAAAACACATATGGAAATTGTCAATATTCTTAGGAAGGGACAAAGAAGAACTGAGGAGGGAAAAGAGCGGAGGTCTCATTACTTCATAGCAAAGCTTTTTGATAAAAAATTCTCTATCAACGTGCTCCTCTTGAGCAGTTAGAATGGAAAATTTTAAGGAGCTTGTATTTAGTCCTGTGGGGACTCAGCTTTTAGGGTTCTGTAAGAATTCACCTTTACCATTCCTCATATTTGTTAATTGACATCTTTGCATGGATTTATGCTTTTGATACTATTTAGTTTGATATTGCTTACACTATGTTGTCCTGAGCTGGAATTCAGATAAGACTGATGCAGAGTACTGGGATGTGGGCAATACAGTTGTCTTTATCTGAGTTCTTTAAAAATTGAATTTGAGAGGAGTGGGTTGCAAATGCTGTAGTCCTGACCCTATATTCCAGGATTTGTTTTTTGTATTCTAAATGTCAGAAATTTCATAGATGTCCTCAAATGATTGTCTCCTACTATGCTGAAAAGCAATGTATATTAAGAAGCAGAGAACACTGGTGGGCTAGAGCCATCTGTGCAGATTCCAAACTAAGACGGGTGAGGGCACCTCCTGTATCATGGTTGCTTACCTATTGCCATTACTGTGCACACCAACACTTTTCAGCAGCAGAGAGCATGGTGATACACCGGCTGCACATGAAGGTGTTGAACCTCATTGTGGGAGTCCAGTAGATAACTATTTCAATAAGCATAATCCCCTTCCAGGAATATTTCATAGATRTGTGCCCTTAATGACGGGGGTTATCTGCCCTATATCTGTTCTAAGGGTTAATTCCAACACAAACTATTTCTGTMGATCACTAAAGTCATTTCTCTTTCCTAAAGAAAAGTTTCTGCATTGTTCATCCTTTTCCATGCTGTCTATGCTACCCTGTCATAAATAATCTTAAGCTCCTCATGGTAGGTTTAATATGTTTAAAGGCTTCCAAAACCCACTGTGATTATCTAATCTAACTTCTTTCATAACAAAACTGTAGGACCTGGCAGTATTCATTCCTGTTGAAACCTGGATGGCTGCATTTGAACTAGAGCACACCTTTTGAAAAAAATGACGACCCATATTGAATAAAAGCCTTTCCACAATTCTTAGAAACCTAATCATTAATTACTTTCAGATGTTATCCGCTTTCTAGGTTGAAATTGTCTGGTTTTAGTTTCTAGCTATTGAAGTGTGTTAAGCTACATCTGCTAGAGCGAGGTGCTCTGTTCTCTGTGTATCCACATACAGGTTGTGATCAACTCACCTCTTTGCTTCTCTTTGAGATAAATACACTTAGCGCTTGGAGACTTTTGGTCTGTACATATTTTTCATCCTCCAGTGATTCTCTGCTCCTTTGGTAACTCCTTTTCAACATTTTTCTTGATCTGAGGATATAAGACTAGACATGACAGCAATCATACCTGTGTTAGGTAGGTGTGCTCTTATTTGGTATTCACCTACTTTTACATCTAAAGGGTTGTGCTATTCTATTGGATGGAGCATCATATTAAAAGCTCACATGCAGCCTATTAGTCGCTGTAGCTCTTTAATCTTTTAGAGTCACTATCTGACAGAACAGACTATAGTAGCATGGAGGATTTTTGCTGTTACCATGTCTGACTTTACATTTGGCCTTGTTGAAATGAACTAAAAGTTGAAATGAAATGTTCATGCCTCCAGAATATCATCATACTCAGGTCCCTGCCTTCCAGGAGACTGATAATGATGTTAAGTGGCAGAGAACAAAGAATATATACCAAGAAAAGACCTCTAGAAACGCAACTGAAAATAAAACTGCTTAGCAAAAAATTTCCTGCTCTTAATGACATTCTGATGCATGAATTCCACGATTATTTTGTAACATTTTAGTTGCCTAATTGAGACCTCCAATAGCAGCCAGTCAATCACCTTACTGACCCCTACAAATTGCAATAACATTGCGGTCTTTCACACAGTTGCTACATTGACATTTTGCAGAATGTGAGCCTAGGTGTTTGATGCTGTATCCAAAAGTATATAATGCACTTTGTCTTTAGACTTCATTTCTGCTAACTYGAAGTGAATTTTGTTTTGCATGGAAAGGGGCACCAAAACAAGTTACCAAAATGTTAAAATACAAAAATTGCCAGCAGCAGAGCTGAGAGGCAGAAGAGGTACCAGTGTGTTGTTCCAGAGGGTTCAGATGCAGAACTAGCCTTGCTCCAAGTAAAAAATAAGCATTTTTCTCTTGAACAGCCCAGTCTTTCTGTGATTTATCTTAATGGTGATCTACAATCACCTGTGTGCTTGAAAGCAGAGTACAGATTACATAGCTAGCATCTGCTAGTTCTGTCTGCTGCATTCATTTTTCTGATCAAGTGTTCAAAGTAGTACCTTCATTTCATAATAGATTAGATCCAAGCAAGCAGCAATACTTTCCCCTGGTAAACAGTCATTGATGTCAAAGAAGAATCCTATTTTTGGAATTTTCAGTATATTTTTTCCTCATGTTGTGTTTTTTATTATTCACTGAGAGAGGAAAAATACAATGTGAACTATTATCAGAAAGATTCTCCAAGGATAATGTTCAGGTTGAGTGGGGATCACCTGACAAAGGATATAAAAATTGACTATTTCTTTCCTCCTGTGAGAAGCTGGCATTTACTGCATATAGAAGATTTTCCTTGACCTCAGCCCACTGCCAGACAGAGCAGAATGACGCATTGAAAATATGTTTACAATTACCAAAATTTTAAGTCTGAGATTTCCCTGGCTTTGCAGCTTACTTCTAAGTGGCATAACTCATATGCACCTCCTAATGGATACAGTACTGGTAAGGGAATTCCACTCATAGAATAATTGCTAGATTTGTATTCCAATGAATGTAAAATTTGGCCTCTTTTSAATAAATGAAGCTTTAATCAGTATATACTTAGGTGAATCTGATTACAGAACAGGGTTCCAAATAAAAATKAAGATTAATGTCAAATTAATATAAAAATAATTGTGTCAAAATGGGTATGAGTGAAGGCAGAAAGTGATTTGTCTTTGTCAGGCTCATGGTCATCATGGTAGTCAAACCCTTGTCTGAAATACTGCAGTACTGACGATAGGTGTATCCAAGCCCTAAATACTGTTACTCACGAGTTACTCAGTTTGTGTGGTTTAGGGGTGATTGTGGTGGTTCTGCGTTGACAGCTGGAGTAGATGATTTTGAAGGTCTCCTTCTTATCCTTAGGATTCTGTGATTCTGTGTTCCACTATCCATCTTCTATGCTGAGAACACTGGCAGAACTCTATGGAAAAAGTAAATCTGAGAACTTAAAACTGGTATAATGACATTATTACAGCTTCAGTCCCTCAGTTAAAATTGCATTAGATATTAGAAAAGGTTCCTCACCCAGAGGGTGTTTGGGCATGAGAACAAGCTCCCCAGGGAAGTGGTCACAGCACCAAGCCTGGCAGAGCTCAAGAAGTGTTTGGACACTGCTGTCACGAACATGGTGTGATTCTTGGGGATGGTGGGGCAAGGAGTTGGACTTGGTGACCCTTGGCGTCCCTTCCAGCTCAGAATATTCTGTGTTTCTGTGATTCTGTGTTTGATGAGAGAGAAGGCTAAGGAGTGATTCAGGGCAGAAAAGGCAGATGAAGGGAACTCTAAAGTAAAAGAGAAGTGCYTGCTGTGTCCTTAAGTCTGCACAAAACAATGATGGCTTAGCTTATGTTTTTCTGAACATAAATACTTTTTATCCAGTCATGCTGGTAATCATGGCTAGATGACTCTTTCTCCTGATGACAAATACTGATGAATGACTATTTCTGCTGATACAGTCCATTCCTAACATCACCACTGACTTTTAGAAAGCCACATCACATATGAAAAATCAAAATGAATGTAGAAGGAACAGAGAAAAAAAATCCAGAAGGCAGTGAACACTTACTGGAAAACATGCCTTTTCTGATGCTTTCTAAGCACTAGTTTTGTAGAAATGGCAGCTAAAATAGCTGCTTATCATTGCACTGTATCCAGAGAGAAATGGGAGATTTTTTGAGCTTTAGAAACATAAAAACAGCAGTTCTGTCAGGTAAAGGAAAAGACTGTAATTGAGTATATTATCATCACAATGCATACAAAATTTTTGAAGACCTGTGTTTTTCTGTGTCATTCTTACTACTGTGTTCAGCACCCATACAAGCTCTTCCAAAAGAAAAGAGGGTATGTCTATATTGCAGAATCTACCAAAGTGTATGGTACCTTCATGCTTACAGGGAGCTTGCGTGGGGTGCTCTGTCCCTCTTGTAGTTAGCTTCTCACTTTTATTCCTTTGGGTGCTGATTTGTTCAGAAGTCTGAGAGAGAACTTTCCTGTCCTGTGTGCTTCGTTGCCTGCTAAATTGCAAGATATTGCATGTTTTCTGAAGAAACCGTGCTTCTGATCATTCTCACCAATATCAACTGGTCAGTATCTA
Source organism: Amblyornis subalaris (assembly GCA_018881555.1). Classification (NCBI taxonomy): domain Eukaryota; kingdom Metazoa; phylum Chordata; class Aves; order Passeriformes; family Ptilonorhynchidae; genus Amblyornis; species Amblyornis subalaris. Next base: position 1,306,923 of record JACAXG010000141.1, on the reverse strand, counting down.
AATCAGGACAAATGGTAAGTAGGATGCTCTGAAAGGCCAAGGGAAATGTAAGGGAAGATATTAAATTAATGATCTCTGAAGGCAGAATAGGACATTAGGAAAGAGACTGGGTGTAGTAGATTGACAGTGAAAATAAAGTCGAGTGTTTCATGGTGCTGCTTACTGTGGGCATGGTACGTGCAGTGTACATTTTGATGTTACATGTTTAATTCTAGCATGACCAGGATGTCTTCTGTTGGAAACAGACCTGTGATGTGTGCTCATATCCTTTAGCTGCACAACATTCAAATGAAGGAGATGATCCAAGTCCAAATGTAGACTGACATAGTTGTCAGTATGCTGGCTTCAAATTTCCTGGTGGAAGAAGCTGGAGTTCTGCAGAGTGGTTGTAGCCTGGGGTCTTGACAGCCTCAAAGATGTCACTGGCTATGTGACTACACGAGTGTAGGTACAGCAATGCTGTTAAGACTATGACTTCACAGAATCTGTGAGAATGAGATGCCTTTTTTCCAATTATGGCATTAAAGCACAGAGGATTTTCTGTCCTTGAACAAATCATTATGGACTGTCTTTATCATCTCAGTGGTTAGTCCTCCATGTGCAATGGAAATGAGAGGTGTTTTGTGTGGATGTTTTCTTGCTTTCCAGGAATGCCTGAGAGAATGCAATACTGTGACCTGTTTTGTTGTATACATTCATTAGTTTACTACTGTTTCTTCAAAGACTAATTGTGATTATTGGTTTTGGTTTTCTTTCCCTGCTGTATATTTTTTTCCAGGAGGCCAAAAGGCCTTTCTGGCAGAAGTCAGCAGAGTATTTGTTGTCCATTTTAAAAATTCATAGTATGGTTTGCTAGACAGGATTAATGTTTGCTCTAATTATTATATCAGTATTTAGTTTTAAAGCATTGGCTTTTTCTGAGTTGCTGTTAGTGAGACTACTGGCCTGCATGCACTTCAGAGGGAATTTCAGATTTCATTATGTAGAAAACAGTAGTGCAGCATCACTGGAGGAACGGAGGGAACATGCTRAAACCAGAGACCTGTTACTAGCATCGTTTTAGAGGTTGGGATAACGTCAGGATCAAATCCACCGGAACTAACCTGCAGCAGAAAAAGGGTCAAATTTTGTAACCTAGGGAGGAATGTTGCCTATCCATGGAGAGAGCCTCAGATTGATAGCTGAATACACAGCTTTCTGATGAATGGAGAGAAGTAAAGCTGTAGATCGGGCTGAATAGAGCTTGTTCTTACTGGTTGTCATGAGCTTCTTAATTCTCCAGCATATAATGTTTTCCCCCAGTTTACCTTCTGGAAATGGTTTGGGATCGGCTGCTTACTGAGCTGCAGTTTCAGTTTTTGGTTTGATTTTGCTACAGTTTTCTGTCTGAGCCTGTTGTTCCGTCTTTACACTGTCAGAATACGACCTTAAGGGTACATTCCAGGTGCCAAGACTTTTTCAGCACAGTAGTCTCTTTCTGGGGTTAAGTGCCTTTTCTCTACATATTTTTTTATTTTTTTTAAATGTGCTTGCCTTTTGATGCTCTCTGTACCTTCTGCCTGTTGTGGGAAACATCTAGCTAACCCTTTGAGAGGGCCATCCATGCACAACAATTAGCTGTGAGTCGAAGTCTYGGGCTAGCACATGTCTGAACTCCTTCCCAAAGAGGGACAAAGACGAAACATGCCAGGGCTCACTATTGTACAGGTATCCTGGGGTTTATAAAACCACCGTATGGCTGTACATTGAAACCTTTCCTCTGCCAGGTTTTTCAATACACTTTCATGCTGCTGCTGCTGAAGAGTGCATTTCCCACAGTTGCGTTTGCTGAACTCGTATGACGATGTGGCTCTGATCCTTCAGCAAGGTAACAGCGCACTGAGGCACATCTTTATGTACGGCGAGGCGAGGACCATCCAAATTGAGCTGGCTGAATGGAATGATTAACCAGCTATGAGCCCATAGATGGCCTCCAGGGCATTGGAGCCCAGAGAATAAGTGCTAAATGGAAAATAGAAACCCAGGCAATTGTGAAATGACACTGGAGAGGAAAATAAATTTAATATTTTGGTCTCAGCTATACTTCCTCTGTAAAAGAAATGGATTAAAAACTGTCTTAAAGAAAAACTTGGCGTGCTCCTTATGAGCCCTTGAGACATCCTGGGCTCAAAAGCCATGTAACATGTTTGTAAAAGGTTTGTGTGAGGATGGTAGAGGGATTTTAGAATAGAAGCTGGGTAAGAGGCTAGTTATCAGTGACAAACCTGTTAGGATATAGACAGCAAGTATGCAATGTATCCTGGATCTGAAAAGTCAAAGTTATTTTGTCAGATTAATTCATGTTTTAAGGAAAGATATCTTCACATTAAAGAAAAGCTGAACACCTTCTTTTTGAAACGCTCTTTGAAAAGAACTAAAAAAATTAAGATAATGATATAAAGTATATCCTTCTAAAGTTCAAATTCAGTAGGAGTATGTTGGGGTTTTTTGTTTCAGAGAGGGAGATCAGGGAGGCCCTGTGGATCAATATAATCAATGTGAATAATTAATCCATTTAGCATACCAACCAGAGGGTCTCTGAACACAAGCTGCTTGTAATTCAGCATCTACGATGACTTGGTTTGTCTTGGAACATGTTTAGACCCAGCGGTGTAGATTCTGTAGATTCATTTTGCACAGGAGGTACTGGCACTGTRCATATACGTGACATAAGGGAGAACGGTGGAAGCCTTTTATTCCCTGAAAAAGAATTTAAAACTTAATGTGTTTATTCTTAGAACAAGTATTTCACTGATCCAATAGACCACTCTCCCATTTTATTCAGTGTTTTCTTGCAAATAAATGCTTGCTAGTGCAAATCACACAGGTGGGGGGCCCTGGAGGGAGATCATATGTTGTTACTTGAGAATTCGGTAATGTTGGTGTGGCCACGTGATCCCCCCAKTCCCCTTTATCTGCTTAAGCAATAACCACCCGTGATGGTTGTGATAGCTGCATCTGGCTCACAGATAACACAACCATAGTTAAGGGCCTTGAATCTTGCTCAGCAGGTGAGGGCCATAAGTCCTCTTCAACATCCAAGGGCTAGCCGAGCATGCACCATCCCAAAACACATCTGGTATGCAGATATGTCTCTAAGTCAATTATCTTACTCCGAATATATAGCACAAAGCCAAGGGTCCACCGAGCTCTCCAGCATGACAGCAGGTGCACACCATGATCTCCCCTTGAGCAGGGATGCCTTTCAAGGTTGCTTCTCAAGGCTGAGCGATTCCTTGCTACAACAGATTTTCAGTAAGTGATTGATAGCATGCTAAACTTTAAAAATCTAAGTGATATAAAGGATTGATTGTACACATATAATCCTTTAAATGCAAACTGTTGACCAAGCCTGGGGCTAAGTCTGAATCCAGCAGCACAAGACTCCCTTCTGAGAAGGAGTTTAGAACACAAAGAGGTCCTTTCTGAACCTGATGACTCAACAGGAAGATCTCTGACGGTTTTGTCTGAACCTGTTCCCTRTGCCATAATCAAGTGTACCTTACCATCAAATTTTGTTATATTACTGTCACATTTACTATCAAACTTTGTTAAATCACTGRTTTATATCAACAAACAAATTACTACTTCTCTATTACAAATGAAGTGCATCACCCCATCCATGACAGCTTTGTGAACAACAAGTGCACAATGGGTTAGTTTCAAAATATAATTTTGGTGGGACTTATAATAGTTTGGATGACATGATCTGAATAGGAATACAAAAGGATTTTAAAGTAAAGAATTATTAAATAATTTTGAAGAAGAACACATTACAATCTATTAAATAGTAGTAAGACATGAACAAGATTAAATAATAAGTGCTATTGCATTTGTGTCTGAATAGTGTCTGACACTAAGGACTCATGTTCTTCCCAGCATAGGTCTAATGCTTTATATCTAAACCATTTGAAGACAAGAGTAATAATACTATCTATAAATCTCCTGGTATTTGAATTAAAGCAAGTCTTGCCCTAACTCTATGTCTCACATTTGTAATTGTGGACTGATTTATGTCTTCTAGAATGCTCTCTTTAATGAGTTATTTGTTTTCCTTTCCTCATCTTTCCTTTCCCCTCCAAAATCTCCTTCCCCGCTTTGAAGTATTATGTAATTCCTGTAGGAGCTCTGAGATGACAGAACACATAATCCTAAAAAAATAGAGATTGCTATTGATACTGGTGATTGACTAACAAATCTTTTTGTAATTTTCTTATTTGCTTTACCAGGTACCTGTCTAAATGATCCATTGTTCTGAAGATGTATTTGTATGGTTCAAATGAATATTTGTAAATAAAATTCCTTGCTTATGTTCAAAACAATTGGTCCTTGTAATRTCAAATGGTTGTATATGTTTTAAGATTCACTTTTAGAACTCTTGTTACTGCACAGAAAGTTGGGAACTTCAACCTTTCATAACCATATTTATGTCTTTTATGCTGCAAAGGAAAGCCTGAGGATGGCTCAGAGGCACCTAAGAAAATACTTCATTCTTACCACTTTTTTTAAAATTAAAACAATATTCTCTTGATAGGTTAAACCAGTATTTTGTGATTTAGGGAGGGAAGAAAGGATTCTTAAACCATRGGTCTGAACCTTTGGGGCCAGGTAAAGAGGCCTTTTCAGGCACTCTTCTCCCTCTATTCCGTGTATCTGTAATAAGCTACTTAACATTCCTCTATGAGTTTAAAGGAAAAAGCTTTGTTCTCTCCTCTATCTATTTTCAAGTAACTCACATAGAGCTTTCAGGAATAGCATCTTTCTGCCTTGTGTCAAAGTCTCCGTGGGATGAAAGTGAAGCCTTTCTAAAGAAGAGTTATTACTGAAGCATCTTATAAGGATGTCAGAACAAAAGGCAGCTTCTTCATTTCCTATTATTAGTTAGGCCTACATTAAAATCTGTTCTGCTTTCTTAGTGCCATGAGTTTAGCCTCACAGTCATGCTCRTATGTGTCCACAGTGTGTGTCTCTCTGTCCCACCACAATCACAAAACATATCATTCTCTTTTCCTCCTCAATTAAGAAATGCAACCAAAGAAACCCAAAATTTGAATTATAAAAAGAGCATGGGACCTTTTTTCTCCATCACTGTCTCATAAACTAAAAAAAAAAAAAAAAAAWAAATAAATCAAAAGAATCATGCCCTATGACAAAATTTCTTTAAAGTAGGGGAGATAGATCTAATGTTTCTGTTGTTTTCGTTTGCTTCTGTCACCTGTCTTCCTGGGGCTCCATCAGTCTTTTAAAAAGCAAACAGTTCTACCTGTCAGCTTTCATCAGAAAACACAAACACATCAGAAACTAAGCYTTAAAAAAAATGCTTGCCTGTGATTTGTTCATTTTCACACTAGACTTGAGCTATACCTTATTACTTTCTATACATGCTGTTTTTCCATTCAGCTTGGGATTAAAAAATACATATATATTTGTTTTGGGTTTGAGTGTCACTACGTACCCTGCGGTGCTGTAAATATGAAACTAAAGCAAGAGAAAGTCAGGTTTCTGCACAAAAATAATGATAGCTGAGCCTCCAAAGTCCTACTTTCTGTGTTTAATATGAACCCCTGCCACCTTGGTCTCCCAGAGGGAGGGAAATAGTTTTAAAAGCATCAGTTTACATACTTCTAAGTATAGAATTGTTTGCTTACTTTGCTATAATTATGTCAACACTTCCACTGCCAACTTTTTATTTTCATAGATATAACATTTGACTCTAGAAGTTACTCTGACTGAACCTTTTAATTTAATGCTGATCCATACACTGCTGTGCTGCAAGCTGAAGTTATTATACAGAAGCCAAGAAAGAAGGAGAGGAAGCAGCACTTAATACTGTATGCTATCAATTGCTGTTCCTATGATTAAAAAGAAACAGAACCCCCAAATCCATTTGCACAAAGACAGCTCCTTCTCTGTAGCTGTATGYGTGCCGGGTGGTGGCACACATGCTAAACCTTTGGAAAGCAGAGCCTAAACGTGCCCCAGTGCAGGCTATTCTGTYCTCACAATTACAGCATATAATTTGTGCATCACAGATCATTTTAGTCCTTCTTCATGCAGAGGAAAGTGTTTATCACTCACCTGAATTTACTGCAGGCTTTCCTAAAATTTTTAACCCAGAGAAATTGTATATCATTTCCTCTGGATCCTCTCTCTGCACTATCTGACCCTCAGCGGCTCTGTGCAGCCTTCTTTCCCAGCCTGCCTTCTCCCAGATGAAATTGGACGTTGGGGAAATGTCAGAAGGTAGTGTCAACAGTTTCTCTGTGTAAGGAGCCTGAATCTGGCTCTGCAGCTCTCTTGGTTTTCCCTGAGACCTGAGAAGGCACAGGTTAGTCCAGGATACTGAATATTTCTTTGGCATTTCATGAATGTGGGAGCAGAAGCCCTACTGAGATGGAAACGCCATGTGTGTGGTGCAGTGGAGTAAATCACCTGTGGTGGTTATAGTTCACTTAATGGGAAAAAAAAAAAAAAAAAAAAAGAAAAGAAAAGCAAATAACCAAAACCTTTAACCTGTATTGTCATTGGGGTATGAACTTACTCTCTTCACAGTTTTCACTGAGAATTCCAGCCAATATTCAACTGCCACCGAAATACAATATTAAATAAAAAATACAAATGGACCAATTAGTGCATGAAAGGGTGATCAAGAGAGTTAATGAATGGGTGTCATAGTTTTTATGTGCCTCCTGTGCTGCTAAATGGACAGGTTTTCAGCTAAAAAGAATATTACTTAGGGCAGGGAGCTAAGTGATCACAGCTTACATCTTCTCTCCATGCCAAACAGCAGTATCTTGGGTGCTTCATGGTAAAGGTATATTGTGGGAAAGATTAACAGAATGGTTTGCTGGGATGTGTTTTTCCAAGTTTACAAGAGAGAAGGGGGAAAAACAGGGATGTTTTGTAGAAGGAAAAAAAAAAGGCAACACTAATAGAGAAAAATGGTACCTATCCCTGAGATAATTAACAAAACAGCTAGTTAGATTCAAAGAAAAGGCAGAGAAGAAACAAGTGCTTTAGATTCAAATTGATCCTTCTATTGATCAAACTGATACTCCAATAAGCCAAGGAGTCAGGAAAACAGACTTTAAAACCTAGGGATTTGTCTTAATGTTAAAGATGAAGAAGATAAAAAGAATTTTTTTTAATGCTGAAAATTTCAGCAGAAATGACATATTTGCTTGTTCATCCAGACAAAGTGCCACGTGTATTTCTAAATTTAAATGTTAAAAGCCCCCAAACAATCTTTTTATCTAGCTAAATAATAACTCTTAACTTTTTTACTCAAAGTGCCCTTTTAAAAGTCGATAAGTATGACTTCTGACACTTTGGTTTCCAATAGCACCRAAGGAGATGTTTTTTGTTATTCATCTTTATTTTAAAAGAATATTTAAGTAATTACTTTCCTTCCCCTGAAAATAAGGCAAGTAACTTTCTTACATAATATAAATTTCTAATATAATATACATTTCTAATATAATGCAAAATAAGGCCATTATAACTTAATTTGGGTTTATAATATATATCACTATGTATTTACACTGATGAAATTCAAACTAATCAGAAATTAACAAAGGAATTATCAATGCATTTATAAAGAATTATCATAATTCAACAATATGAGCCAGGAAATACAAATTAATTCATGGTATCAACAATGTTAATCACGATATATAGTTTAAATAAAAAAAATCTGCACACTTGGCATTTGTTTATAATTCTGAATGAATCGTTTATATTCATGTAGCTAATAAAAAAAAAAAAATCAGAAATAAAATCCAGGTGATATAGGTTCCCATACATAAATTAGAAATTTTTAACTGTTTTGCTCTCATAATCTCAATATTAAAATTCTATAAATATATGCAATATCAATTCAGCAGCTGCATGCACTTAAATAACAAATTTAGTAACAATATTCACAATAAGACTGAACAGTAAACAGTTAGGAGCTCAGTGAACATGAGTTGTTCTTTGTTCTTTTTCAATATCTAAACACAGTAATCCTCACTAAAATATTATTCAAGACTCACAAATCCACTAGTATAGGATGCAGTAGATAATGATTAGCAAAGGAATTTTGACAAGGGAAGCATTTCTTGTACTCTCTGTGAAAATGTGAGATAATTTCATTCCRCTACAGTTTTGACAGAAACGATACAAAACCTTTGCAAATCCTTTGTATTAAATACTGTAGGAGTCATATTTGCAAGAAATTGTCAAATATTTATTAAAGAATGGATGGTTTTCTGCTCATGAGGGATACCTTAATATGACAGCCTGTCAGAGAGCTATTGTAACAACAATTGCAGTAAGATTCTGTAGATTTTGGTTAACACTGGTATTGTCTCAAAAAAGAAGAGGTATCTGGTCACATAGTTTAACATSGCAAGCTATTATTTGTACTAATTGAACTAAAAAAAAAATAGAAGGGTGAGAAATATTAATGGGCTGAGAGTCTGTGTTTTAGACATATTTTCATTTTAGACCCAATTAAGTTTGTGAACTTCAACTGTGTATTGGTGTTCCATTGGTTCAAATGGTGGACTAAATCTTTTCCACTATATAGGAACTCAGGGACCTGAACCAGGTGTAATTTTTATATAATCTTGTATATATATGCTAAAATTGCTTATAAATTTTTACTTCCCTGAATGTGTAAGGGAAAAAAGAATCGTAGCTGTTGTTTTGTTATTTTAAACTTCCATCCACCCTATGCAGAAGATGATGTTTCCTGGTTTGGTTTTTTTTTTTAGTCTTACTGCAATTCCCTTTATCTGCTTTGTTTAAGCAGAAAACTTCAGCCTTACTCAGATCTTATTTTTTTTCTCCACTGCTTTAGGCAACTAAAGGTCATTATCTTTTTATCCCCCAAAAAAAAAAATAAAGAAAAAAGTGGCTTTTTTTAGCTCCTTCTGAGGAACYCTTGGCATATCCCTTGGTTTTAATGAATTGATGGATTGGTCCCAAGCTTCAGTTAGCACTTCTGAGTTTAACAATGCACTTGTATTGGCATGCAAAATGTTTTCTATGACATTTCATTTTCATGTGCTAGTACCAATTATTTTTGTTGCCCCTATTGGCTGCTGAATGAATACTCAATGTGATTCTGGCTGTGATACATTGAGAAAGATCAGACAGGCATTTAGGGAGAAAACCAGAAAACTTTAGTTACTACCAGTTATTCCTTGGGGATGCCATTAAAATGATTGATGACAAACCACAGCCAGACCTCAGCAAAGGTTTTCGGTGGATTCTGCAAGAGGTCTGTGGCATATTCAACACACATGCACCAGAGCTACCCTCTAAAGGACCCTGTGAACTGTACATGCCCATACTCACTGCTCCACAAAGAGCTTCCACCTTCCACAGTGTGCAGTGGAGTCTGCTCTGAGCACGGGGCAGTTTGCTGGGGTTCCTTGCCCTCTCCTCTTCTGCAAAGGTGTGGTGGGGCACAGGCAAGAGAATAGAAGGGATGGAGCATGAGAAGATTGCTGAGGTTTGGGTTAGAGGTAGGTAGCCTGGCTGGAGTCTGCTCACTCTGCTTGTGTAGGGTGGTGTAGGAGGTCTCTGGGGAAGAGGCCGACAAGGAGCTCTGCAGCACCAGGGTGTTGGCAGGGTCCTATCGCTAGAAACGGGGCAAGGTGGATCTCTGGTCTGGTCTGCTCCGACTGTTTATGTGTTCTCAGATAATCTGGTGTACACTAGTCCTGGTGATGGGCTCCAGCTGTTGTAACATCCTTCACTTCACCCATCTCGGTAGTGATTTCGCTTGAGCATGAGCAGGCAGAAAAGGCATTCTGGAGTTGACAGGATCTGGTAAGATGAGATTGCGGGTCTGTCTTTGTACAATTGTTATTTGGAGAAAGAATGTCGTCAGAATATTTTAGACCTCAAGGCTCCTGCACATGGTAGGTTAGGATGAGCACATAGCTGAGACATGAGATGGATTAGTAGTATATGGTTTAGTGGCACATGTGATCAAAATATGACTGAGCAGTACAGTCACAGAAAGACCATAAAATATGCTTGATGCTATTACTATTTATCAGGAAAGAATAATTAGAAATAATTGCATTATAAAATAAAGAGCTATAAGGAAATAGTTACATATTTTGGAATCAATACGACAGAGGTGACATGCATATACATATGTGCACAGTCAATCAAAGAGTTGATTACATATTTTTATTATAATAGTATCACTTATATAAACAGCACTCAATCCTCATACAGCTAAGTCAAAGATCTATGGCTGAAAGAAAATCTCTTGGTCAATTCATTGAGGTGAAAAATCTTAACAACCAGAAAAAATCCAGAGGCTGAATCATGAATTATGAAGCTGACAATGAATGAAAATATTTTCAGTATCAAAAAATTCCAAAACTGACAATTGCTTTTGTTTGTGTGTTTATCTTTAATTCCTCATTCCTTGTTCAGGGTCACTATTGTTAACATGGAGTGCTTGAGGGTAAAATGGGATCTTCCTACACACAGAAATTATTTCATTCTTTTTTATTTTGAAGGTGAAATAAAAGCAATGAACTAACAAAGGTGAAAGCAACTGGACTTATAAAATGCTCGAGTTTTTACAGCAGTAAGTGATATTGATTATATAGAGTTTTTTAAAAAGATGTACTTTGAAGGTGATAGTTTCTTTCAAAATAAAAAACAATTTGTAGATGAAATCTGTGGGGAATCTAGCTGGGAAATCTATGTTCTTTATTATTAATTATATGAGTTGAGGATTATTCTAAAAATCTGAAATAAAGGGGAAGTAGGGTCCTTTTCTATGGATTTCAAATAAATTGTTCTGATTTTGCTTTGTAAGTGCAATGAATATATCTTTATTACTTAAGAGAGTATGAGGAGGTAGACAGGATTCCAGATAGATCCTGGAAAAAAAAATCTTTCCTATTATGTATTTCATATAATGTCAATGAAMCTTTCATGTGGTTTATGACAGTAATGCATTGACTCAGATTCATTTGAGGATTTGTAGCTTAGTATTTATTTTCTGAATTTACTTGTGGGACCACGAGCCCCCACTAGAACTGGTAGTAGTGGTGGGCTTTTGGTTCAGGTGAATGTGAAGCCCTGGGACCCATATGAAGACAGAAGATGTGTGATTGGTTGGGTGACCCAAAGGGTACCATATAAGGAATGAGACTGACATATAACCCATATAAGGACTGAAGATGTGTGATTGGTTGGGTAACCGAAAGAGTACCATATAATGAATGAGACTGACATATAACCCATATAAGGACTGAAGATGTGTGATTGGTTGAGTGAGCAAAAGAATACCATATAAGGAATGAGACAGGTGGCAGAAAGAACATATATAAACCGCATGTTCTCTCAATAAAGTTGATTTTGCTCGTGCACAGMGTTGTTTGCTTGCGCTAGGCAGGGTCCATGTTAGGAATCGCCGACATTTACCCTCTTCAATCTTGTGTTCTTCATATTTCAGAAATATTTATAAGGAGGCAAAGTACTGTTCCATCATTTATTGTGCCTTTATCAAAATTCCTTTTGTTTGAAATGCTTTAAAAGCACCTGGTTAGACCAGCAAGTACAGCATAGGACAGAGGAGCTTGTTAAAAGCAAATGAAAGATTATGATGTTGGCTCACAGTTTCTAGGGGAAAATATTTATTTAGAGGTTCAAAGACACATCATCTCTGAGTACTGGTGGTAGCAGGACTCTCAGAAGTCATCTTAATTTATTTAATTTAACATGAAGTTCCATTTCAGAAGATAGACTTTGTAAAACAACACTGTCTTTGCTTCCCTGTGTATTATTCTAGAAATCTACATTCAGTATTAAGACCCTTTACACCAAAAATTTCCTGGTGCTTTGATTTCTGTCAGGAGTCCTCCAGGGCATGTATATGTATGATTCTGGGCATACCTGCAAACATATATATTTTGTCAGCTTTGAGCTGAAGCCTAAATCCTGTTGGGAATCAGTGTAGACATTTTTGTGACCATTTTGTGTTTGTGTTTCAGTTGTGTAGACACACTTGGAGCATGTTTACTGAACTGGAAAATGAAAAGGTGCAAGTAAAGGAAGTGATTCTTTTTCTTCCTTGCCGGGATTAAAGGGGTTGGGATGACTGAGAGATGTCCCGGAGATGTTTTATTGTTGAATCAGTCTCATCTTTMTTGAAGGGTGAGATAGTAGAAACGTGTGAACAACATCTCTACTATCAAAGGCAGCAGCAATTACAATAACAATAGCAGCAATAGCAGCTGCAGCAGGCACGGATGTCCCTGCAGCAGCAGTTGAGGTAGCAAGCTCTYTGCAGYAGAAGTTGAGGTAGCTAAAAAGTTTTTTTTTTCTACTTTTTTCTACAAGGCCTTATATACTTTTTTAAGCCAATAAGCAGATGCCACAAAGCTGGTTAATACATTTGTACCAATCACTACTGTATGATTTTACCGCAATGCGCATTTTCTTAACCAATTATCACACTTCTATTGAGGCCTGTTGTACAGGCTTATATTGCTACATTTTAACTTTCTATGAAACTCTATTATATATGGTTTTTTGCTAAACTCAAAGTTTTTGCTTAAAGTTCTTAACTCTTTTACTTATCATTATTATTTTCTACATAAAGCATGTTTTTACTTGTTAAAAGTACATTTCTACTTTTATAAAGCATACTTATTTAAAAACTACAAAACTACGTTTTTGCTTAAAGCTGTAAAAGGCTCACTGTTCTAACTCAGGCAGCTTTCGCCAAGGCCTCAGATCGAAACATGTATCCATTTCTATCTGTTCAAGCACAATGCTGTTTATGTACTCTGTTTGCACCTGCAAGGTCTCTGAAACCTCATTTCCCACACTTCCTGTCTTTTGGTAAAGAAGCATCCTTCTTCCCATCTTTCTGTACTATACCAACTAGTATTCTGGTCGAAAATTGGAGAGACTTGATTTTGCTTCCGTCATGAGTCTAAAGAAATAACACAGTGAATTAACCAGAAAAACAATATTTTAGTATGGGGAAATTTCTTGATTTTTCTTTTCAGGACACATTCTGTGTAAAAATGGTTGAACATTTATTGGGCCAAAATCTGAGACAGATATAGCAAACAAGCAAGCAAATGAAGTTACGGCTTAGCATTTCTAGCTTTGGCTCCAATTAATGCATGATATAAGCTACCATGAGCAACAGGCTAGAACCATTGTGTTGTTCTTGCTTTTTCCCTAAGCTATACAGAGCAGCAAGCCTGACTGCGAGGCAGTTGAATAATATAATTTCTGGTTGAATTCTCWGAGGAAGAGATTGCATACATAGCTCCAGGAGGAGAGCTTATGTATTCCTGTCTTTCTCCTTCTACAGCATGGRATAGGCAGAAGTTCATCTTTGGCAATCCATCTTGGTTACTATGGGTCCTCCCTGGCTCTTGAGCTTTCTCTTTTTTGACAAGGATTTCCCATACACAGGAAGATTTCAAAATCCTAGCAGATCCCATCTTCAGCTTAATGTTGCCATGAAGCACTCTTTCCGATGGGAGTATTAATTGCTGCTTGTTTTTCCACCCTTTTTCTTTCTTGCCCTCTGACACATCATACTCCTAATACCTCGCAAATATACTCACTAGGTAACAGAGAAGCAATGTCAACCACATCATCTATGAGCTCAGCACTGTAAGTCCCAGGTCAGTGATGAATTGACATCCAATCTTGTCTGACGCTTTATTACTGTGGACGTTAAAGATGTGGATGTATTTAGATGTAGAAAAACTGGAATTAGTGATTCTCTGTTTATCAGTTTCCCATAGGATTTTCCATGATGATTTAATAGATGTAATGATGTCTGAACAACTGGGAGAATAAGTACAGAAGTACTTGTCTCATGTTTAGTAAAAGTACTTTGAGAAGCATACRCAAGCTTTGGAAGGCTATTAATTCCAAATTTTCTTCAAATGTGAGTCTAACTTGTTGCCCACATCTCTGCTATTAAAAATAGGATGCCACATTCTCATCTGGTGAAAATCCGTAATACGGATTTAAAATAGATAAAAACTTGGCAAACTGGATGAATAAGTGGTTGATAAAAGGCAGATTTACACTGACTGAGGTCAGATTATGTTTTACTAGAAGATAATTTATAATAAAGATGCAAGATGACAAGGCAGATATTCAGTGTTTTTCAAGGAATCATTTGTCAAAATTGACCTTTCCTTGGAAATATCTATAATTATCAGTTGATTCAGGAAGGAATCACATCCACAAAGRAAAATTGTGCCTGTCAATGAGCATGGTTTTCCTGTAGCAAAGACTTCAGACCTGTGAGAGTCCTTCTGACTGTCACATTGTGGTTGGAAAAGCACACAGGACTATGAACTCGAAGCAACTTTTCTGAGCCAGTGTTATAGTGACATAAGTGGAGGATTACTTTCCTGTATGCTCCAAGTAAGACACTAAAATGTGAAATGTCTTGGACACAGGACTGGAAGTGATACGAAGCATTCACGATGATACAAAGGATACAAAGGTGGGAGGAGCTGTTGACTCCTTTGAAGACAGAGAGGCCCTGCAGAGAGACSTCGACAAGGGCTGGGCAATCACCAACTATATGAAATTCAACAAGAGAAAGTGCTGGATTCTGTACCTGGGATGGGGCAGCCCTGGGTGTACAGACTGGGGAATGAGATGCTAGAAAGTAGTGCCATGGAAAGGGACCTGGTGGTCCTGGTTGAGAGAAAGTTGAATCTGAGTCAGCAGTGCCCTGGCAGCCAGGAGGGCCAACCATGTCCTGGGGTRCATCAGGCACAGCATCACTAGATGGGCAAGGGAGGGGATTGCCCCACTCTGCTCTGCACTGAGGCAGCCTCACGTTGAGTCCTGCATGCAGTTTTGTGCACCACAATATAAGAAGACATTAAACTATTAGAGAGCATCCAAAGGAGAGCATAAAGATGGTGAAGTGCCTTGAGGGAGGCCGTATAAGGAGCTGCTGAGGTCACTTGGTCTGTTCAGCCTCAGGAAGAGAAGGCTGAGGGGAAACYTCACTGCAGTCTACAACTTCCTCATGAGGGGAAGAGGAGGGGCAGGCACTGATCTCTTCTCTGTGGTGACCAGTGACAGGACCCAMGGGAATGGCCTGGGATTGTGTCAGGGGTGGTTTAGGTTGGATATTAGATAAAGGTTAAAAGTTTCTAATATTCTGTTTAAATATTTTTTATCTTAATTTCATTCCATTTTTCTTAATTATTACACCATTTACTACTATAAATAATTACTTTCTCTCAATTTGTGTAACCCCAATTAATGCAACTGTCCTTTCCTCTAGTTTGTCAACAGCTTTTTCATAAAATGGTATCCAGTAATTAACTCAATGTTGTGGACATAACATATTGATATGCCTACACCAACTGCATTTCAATAGAGGGGTATTGGAGCTGACTCTAAATGGGTACTGAGAGCTCTCTTAAAATACCACTTTGCTTTTTCCTAATTTTGCCCAGAGAGTGGTTGGGCACTGAAACAGGCTCYCCAGGGAAGTGGTCACAGCATCAAACCTGACAGAGTTCAAGAAATGTTTAGACAATATTCTTGGGCACATGTTGTGACTCTTGGGAATGGTGCTGTGCTGGGTCAGGAATCAGACTCTATGATCCTTATGGGTCCCTTCCAATTCACCATATTCTGTGATTATGAGACATACTAAAAAAAACCAACCCCCCCCATTCTTTCTTTTGCCCAGAAAGGAAGCCTTTGTGGGGAAATCCCTACAGAGGACATCCGAGTCCCTCTGGCCATGAAATAATGCTACATGGCATTATTCGCACAGCACCATGTATTAGGCTATTGCAACTGATCCAGGAAACTGATCCACTGGTGCTGGAGTAACCTTCACTCTTCAATTCCATAATTCTTCAATTCCATAACTTGGAAGCCCTATTCTATAATCCCTTGCTTGCACAGGACAGTAAGGTTCAAGCCCCCTCTTTTCTGCAACATTTTTATGAGTAAAACTTTAACCATATTTTTTTGTGTGTGTGTGTGTGTTTAGTAAACCRGGATTTGCACTATAGCACAGGATCTGGCTTTTGAGAATCTGTAATCTGTGATTTTGACCATATGATTTTGGTTCACAGCCATCTCTACCAGAAATAACTGGCTAGAAGGAGATGAACTTGAAATGGTGGTAACAATATTTCAACAACACAAAGTGAGAGCAAGTTTATTAAWATGTATAAATAACTGAAACAGAGTTTACATTAAATAAGATTCTCTACAAATGCAAGGTTAACTAAATTCAGTTATGGAGAAGTCTGTAGAAATAATTAAAAAAGGATCAAGAATGCAAATTATAAAGCYAAGTGAGTACCGGTAAAACAGACAAAAAAAAAAGAGGAAGATTTTCACTAATTAAAAAAAAGTCTATAGAGCTTTAAAATGAAAAATACAGCTTAAATGAAAACATCTAAGGAGCAAAAGTCTATGTGCACATTTAAACCTTTATGCTTTATACACAGTGGTTCTGCATTGATTCAGTATTATGAATCTGCTAAAAAACTTTTATATGCAGAAGGTATTGCATTCAACATGAGATAATTCTGGAGGTAAATAAATCACCTGGATTTTAGTGATTGCCTAGAGACTAATTTTTATGATTTCTTACAGTGCAAATGAGCAAGGGAAAGTGCCAATCAGTGTACATATGTATATGCATAAATATGTATGTCTAAATAGCAAATTGATTCAAAATCAGAAGAGTGTGACTGACTATGACTGGCAAAAAAAAAAGGAAGAGGGAGAAAATGGGAATTAAAAGGGGAAGTTCTTTTAAAATGTTTATATATATGAACATCTATACAACTACAGTGAAAAAGAAGACAGCTTTTGTTAAATGTCTATGCTTATTTCACAGAATAATAATGACAGCAAGAGGGTTTTAAGATGAACTTAAATAAGGCAACAACAGTTATAAATAGAAAGACTCATAAGGAAAAAAAACCCGAAAGATATCAGAATGAAATCCATAGCTGATATTTCTGATAGTAATATGAATCAAGTTTTATAGTATATTAGATACAAAATTAATCTTAGGTTTGATGTGAAAAATTTAATAGGTGAAGATGGTAAAATTGTTAGCAGTGATGTAGAAAATGCAGAAGTGCTGAATAAATATTCCTTTCTTTACTTGGAAGAATAGGGATAATACATTCATATAAAGTGCTTTCTGGTCCATTATTAACTGGAAAGAATAAAATGAACTATAGGCCAAACTTTTACAATCTCCAGATCCCAGTAACACGGAGTCCAGAGTCCTAAAATACTGTGGCATGTAAATCTGTGGCCTACTGGTGATAATTAATATTATAAACTGAATACTGGCTATAGTGCAGGATGCAAAAAGTTTGAGAATACTAYGGTACTGTATGAGTAGCAAGAGTGCAAGTGGAAAACTTGGCTGCCTAGTCTAACAGGCAACATACGCAAAAAGTGATATAAGATTTGATTTTCAAATGTAAGAATGAAAAAACATTTATTCAGTCAGCAAGAAGTGACATGATTTTATGGAAATTGGGACCTATCAAACAAATCTGATTTAAGTTTTACAGATATGTGTGTTTTATTCATAAAATTACCCATAAAAACATTGAGGTTTCTGTTGCACAGAAGAGAGAAAGCAATGAAACACATAGCAARAACTAGGCTGAAAGATGAGTGAGAATACAGATAAAATTAGAAAAAATATTTTTGGTGATGATAACAGTTCACCCCTTGAACAAGATCGATGGATTATTTCTTTTGGTGTGTAGCAGAACCACATGGTATGACTTTTCTGAAAAGATACCTCACCCAAGCAAGACGCAGACTGAATGGCAGTTTAACGAGATGGATTGAATGGCCTCTAACWCCAAGAAGTCAGAACACCTGTTTATTCTAGTTGCCAGCTGTTGAATGTGCCAATATGTTACTTATTTTTCCATTTTCCAGCATTACTCTTGCAGCAAAAATGAACCCTTAGTTTCAAAATGTTGAACCTCAACCCTAAAACTTTTGCAAAATTATTAAACACCAGAAGTATTAGTAGAAAATATATTTAAAAGAGAATTCAAAGTAGTAATGGAAAAAAATCTGAGAAAATGCACTAAAAAGTCAGTTCAAGATCACTTATTTGAGGTACAAAAAAAAAGGGATGTGCTGGAAGAATAAAATCATAGAGTGTGATAGGCCTGAAGCCTACTTTATTGCTAAGAACATCCCTGCAAAAAACTAATGTGCTGTGTAATGGACATAACAGTATTAAGAGCTACAAGGGGAGCTAAAAATATCTCTTATCTTTGAATTGCTTTGTAGCATGGGAGATGTCACCTTGAAGGTAGAAAGAAAACAGCTATTTATTCTAGAAGATGAGGAAATATGTCTTTGCTGCAGCTATGCCAAGTGGGCATTTCACAATTAAGCACAATGTAGTTAAGGTATAACGGCTTTGAATAGTTTTGCTGCCAAGAACTCCTGACAGCCTTGTTCACTTTTATTTTTAATGGTTTGCCAAACTGAACATCTCCTCTCAAGTGGCTGGTGTGTGTAACTAATGATGGTTATAGGGTCAAGGGCAGCAGTGGAAAAACAGTTCAATACTATACAAAGCAATCCCTTCTTGCCCTACATTATGTGCCAGCAGCCCTCAAGGGTTTTTCTCCCTTCACATGTATGTATCCGTGTCTGTTAAAGAATTACTGCTGGGTACCAGTTGTGCAACACTAGGATTCAAATGGGGATAACTGATAGGGAACTGCCATTGTTACTGGAAATGCTTAAAAAGACATAYCAGAAGAATCCCTGTGCAAGTTTCCTCACTACAGGAACACAGAACTGTCTAAGTATCATGGAAAGTAGAAAAAAGTATCCCTCATATAATTGCCAATTCACTTTGATCTCTATTAGCTAATTTTTTTTTACAGTCTCAATGTTTTGTGTTTATCTATTTTCTGGTATTTTAGAATAACAGGACTGTCTCCACATTGAAATGACAGGTAATGAGTCTGACAATGGCACTGAAGCTAATATACATTTACAGTATATATACATTTGGCTAGCTGTGCTTGAATTAAGTTTTAATAAAAAAGTAAATTTAGAAATAGTTTCCCTTTGGATATTATCACCAGTTGGAATAAGATAATTAAATTAAATTACCATGGACTCCCTTAAGGAAACTGCAGTTTCCTTTCAATCAGTCTCTTAGATACCGTGACTTTACTTTATAACAAAGCAATTATTAAAGAACCTAAAAATGGATTTATTTCTAGATAGCATTTTAAATAAAATATTTCAAGTCACATTTAAACTAATAGCAAGGAAATATATCTGAAGAACTTGAATTTGAGAAAGAGTATTTCTGCTGTGGTTGTATCCATTTTGGCGACCTGATGTTTTACTTAGAAAAATCTTTATGTAAGAAGCAATTTGCTCAAGGTGACGTTTTCTTGCTCAGGTACATAGCGGCTTTGCTCATTTTCTGAAGGCTTATATTACTTACTGCAATGACCTTGCCATAAGCTTCCTCACTGAAAAATGACATTTATATTTGTATGGTTAAATAAAACATGTAATGAGGGAAAACTCAAAATAGGACTGATTATAATTCAAAGAAACATATCATAGATCTTATCATCTTTACTGACAATGAGAACCCATGTGTAATGATGATGTCAACTACAATCTCAGTTAATTTGATCTCCTTTTATATTAGGCTTGATCATTCAGAACTGTTGTAACAAAATGAAATAACAGTGCTATATATTTCAGAGTGGTAGATCAGAAATGTAGCTGCACTTGGTTATGTTATCCAACTATCATGTTGACTGTTATAACCATCAGGGAATTTCTCAGTAGTATAGAAGTGTCTGAAATAGATTGTAGGCAGTAATAACATAATACTGAAATGATATGGCACCCTTGGGCACCAATGTAAACATCGAGTCCTTTCAGTTAACTTGACTTTTTAACATCTTATATTTTGTAATAAAATGTTAAAATGTGTTTTGATAGATATTGATAGGTTTCCAAGCRAGGCATATTAAAAATACTGGATATAGTCTTTGAAGCATGTTCCATTCAGCTGTTTCTTTGTAAATTAGCGCGTGCTGTGCAAACATCTGGTGAGTGGGTACATGGCACAAGGAGAGGGAATTAGGCAAGCGGAGGGTACTGAACCTGAGAAACTGATCAATCTCTACCAAGTGACAATGGATAACAAGATAAAATGTTTTGGCTTTGTCCAACACTGTGAATCATGCTCAACACATTTTGAAAGGTTCTGTCAATTTTCAAGAAATTTGTGCTTTCTCTTGGGATTTTAGTGCGCAGGGTACTGTACCGTATAAGTATAATTTTGTTATTACTAGTAATAGGTCTCAGTCTTTGTACTGACTTTGCAAGCCTTTATAGATGGGTTTGTCAGACTTTGTCAAAACTTTCCTTGCCTTGCTTGGAGTTTTGGGGTTTAGTTGGTTTAATTGGAACAGCAATTTTTCTAATGGCCTAGTGTCTCGGCTTGGTTTGTTTTACTTCAGATTGGTTTTTTTAAAATTATTTTGGTAGCAGTCATGACTTCTTATGTTCTGGAGAATGAATTATTTAGGGATCCAACCTAATGATAGAGTGTAGGGTAACAGGGGAATGGGATAGCAGCAGAGGTTGTGAAAGTGAGGTGCATTGTAGGGTGCAGTGTATAGGAATGAGATGGTCAGAGAGTAAGGTAGATACAAGCTGATCATAGAATATTCTGAGTTGGAAGAGACCCACAAGGACCATCAAGTCCAGCTCTTAAGTGAATGGCCCATATAGGCATCAAACCCACAAACTTGTCATTATTAGCACTATGCTCTAATCAACTGGGATAGTCTCAGAGTTTATAATGCCAGAAGTCTGTAAACATCTCACCATGAGATAGTTGAAGAAATGTGGGTCTGGGAATTGAGGAAGATTAGTTTTAGGGTGACAAAGATAAAACCGCAAAAGTATCTAAGGTTGTGGAGTCTCTCTCACTGGAGATATTCAAGAACCATCAGGACCCAATTCTATGCCACGTGCTCTAGGAGGATCCTGCTTGAGAAGGAGGGTGGGACCAGATGGCCCATGATGGTCCCTTCTAACCTGATTCATTCTGTGATTCTGTGAAAGATACACACAGTACCTTTCAGAGTCAGAGAAGACTCTACTTCCATACTCACTATGGATAGAGTAACTATAGTTTCAGAGTGCATGTATTAGTGATTAGTAACACATTTTCTGTAACAGCGATTTTTTTCTGTGCTTTGATTTGACCTAATTATTCTGTTAATAGTTATGATTTCTATATTTTTTTGCCATTACGCTGAGGCTGTGCTTCCTTTTTGCTCATTGCAAGATTTTGTGAATAACTATATGTGTGCATGGTGCAATGTAGRGACTTTTGAGTAGCAATAGGAATTTGTTATATATTTGCATAAAAGTTCTAAAGTGTAATACCACATTAAAGTCTATTACTTTTAGGTACAGCATTGGTCCTAGAGTTCAGTTCTAGCATGGACATATGCATACTGTACTCTAGTGTGTGGGACAGCTAAATCTATTAGCTTTTACTCCAAATGAAAGCATCAAAGTACTTTTAAAATACAACTATTTTCTTTTTAAATCTCCTTGCACTCATACCCTGTTTTTAACATCTAGTGTCAAGAAACATGGGAGTTTAAATGACTGATAAGTGGTGAGAAGGGCTGGAACCAGTCCTACTTGTCTGGAGGTGTTTTGGTGAAAAGAATTTAGCAATAAACAAGATCGTCAGTAAGAGATACCACARATTTTTCCACAAAAGGCACTTATTTTTAACAAATTTAACAGATTTTGTTATATGTAACTTAGCGATCATATATTTCTCTCCTCCTCTCATGCTTGCCTGAAATCAGTCAGTGGACTAAAATGTTACTGCAGTGTAACACAAAGACACAGACATATACATATATATGCAAGTAACAGCTTCAAACAAGCCTTGTTTCTCTAAGAAACTCATTCTTCCTAAGGAGTAAAATTAGTCAACCTGCCATAAGAGACATAGTTTAGTAGTATAAAAGTTTCACTAAGTCTCTGCTATTTGGTTTATCATTGAAAAGGTTTTTGTGCAACCAAATATGGCACATATTTAGGGAAGAACACAGCTTGAATATCAGTCACATCCCAAGTGCATCAAGCGTTGAGAACAATTTATGTTTTCAAGCAGTGCTATTCTCTTTCTCATTTGCAGTAGAACACGTTAAATCAGTAAGTGATGCAGGATTCATATGATTAGTCATGAGGGAACTGACACTGTATGAGTGCATGCACATATCCACATCAAAAAGGTGACAGAGGGAAAGCTGTGTGATTTTCTGTGTTTGGCCACTCTTTTTTAAATGTCTCCTTTTATTGATGAATGATTTAAACCTTCTGTATATTTACTAAGATTTTCCCTCAAGGTTTCACATCTTGGCCATTACCCTTTTACTTTATTTTTATTGGTATGTATCATTCTGTCTACTATCTGTGCATAGATTCTTTACTTACAAGTGACAAGTCTCTTATTTGTATTGCTTCCCTGAGGGGAGGAATAACTTGACTCTTTTATTGCTGTTTCTGTAACCATAATATTTTCCTTTTTCCACAAATTTGCTCAAAGTCAGAAGCCTCCTACAGTTCAAGCATGCTCTGATRCATGTCCAGAGCTTAAATGTTCTTGTGTGTATTGGACCAATATGAAAATTTGAAACATCATTTCTGTTTCCAAATTAAAATTTTCATTCACAAGAAGAGCTTTTAGCTCTCATGGTTGTGTGAACAGCCTTTCTGGGTGGACTAAACTGAACAGTGGCTCTGCCTGAACCTGAAAAGAGACTGCAAAAGAGACATATATATGTGTATAGGTGTATCTCCAGCGCCCTTACTTTATGTGGATTGAAGAACAGGGAAAAATGTGAACACCAGGAATCTCCTAAATTCTGGTGACTCAAATCTCTTAAATCCTCATAGATGTATAAATTTCTAAAAGGAGACTGAAATCTGCCTGCTCTATTCAGGCTGTTCTAAGTGTTAAGTGAAAAAATCCTCTCCTTGTCCCAAAGAGATAGTTGAACYCTGTGTGTAGCAAGGTATGCAAACAAATGCTGTTAAGCTCCAGTGGAGGAAGAGCAGACAGCCACAGCTGCTTGCACAAAACATGTCACATAGGGAAAAAGAGTGAGGTGCCACCTCAGGGGTTGTTAAAGGCTAGAAACTCCCAATGAAGCCCTCTGTTCACTTAATCAAATAGAGACCTCTATTTCACCCTCCTCCCAAGGCAATGCAAAGGATAAGCTCTTCTGAAAAGTTAATTAGAAGAGGAAGAGTATTCTTAAAGAGCCTTCATCATTTTCTTTCTCCTGAAAGTCAGAAGATACCTTTTCTCTGTTGAAGCTGTGGAAGGAAAGCATGACTTCTTTTTCTAATTATGTATCTACGTTCCTGATTATTGTACAGGCTTGTAAAAACTCCTATGATAAATATAGATGACTGTCACTGACAGTTCTACAATAAGTTCTTTTGACTATAAGCAGTTAACTCTTGAAAAAATTCTATCAGCTGTGGTTAATTTTTAAAAGCTGCTTATATGCAAAGATATATTTATTGCATAAATTGTTCTGTCCACCAGTGACCTGTCATTTATGCATTGCTATATCCTGTAGTATATATCTAAATAAGCTGAACAAAAGTGGTGGTGTGTAATATTACATAGGCACTTTCAGTCTTTTAAAGTACTTCCCATAATGACCTTAAATGTTTTTTGTTGGTCTGTTTCTGCATTGTGACTGCTTTTAGTTAAGTCTCTATGATAATATTGTTTCCAGTCTCATCATGAGCATATACTTTGTGTAATAAACTGAAACAATTTATCAGTCCATAAACTAAAACTATTAAAAATTAATTAATTTGTTCTGCTTCTTAGTATTTTCTCAACAGTATTGGCATTAATTTTGCACAGCTTTTAAATCACACAAGAGCCCATGCTTAAATTTACAATGCATACAAAAGAAATGAGTGAGTGTCACACTTCTTCAATCTCTGTTACGTAGTTTARTCAAACTAGGTAGCAGTTTTGTATCAGGGTCCTGAATTTTCTCCTTCCAAACAAATTGTACTTTTTGGAAACATCCAGTTTTTCCTGGTATTCAAGCTAAAGATCTCCATTCAATCTCTGATTGTGCAATGTTATATGCATAACCTAAGTTTAGAAACTCCTGCCTACATTGTAGTAGAATCAACAGGCCCTGAATTAGATGAGGTGCCCATGATCCTGGTGCGCCCAATGGCTCTTTCTAGAAAATTGCAATCCAAAACCAAGTGCTCAGCCCATCGGCTTACCCACTGCACTTATGCTGCAGAGAAAAACAGTAAGTAAAAAAATGGAATTATTATTTCAGTTTATAGTGACAGAACTTTAGCACAGAAAATTCTACAGTTTCAATAAACTGCTATATTAGGCAGACACTTAAGTAAACACTTGATCTAATTCCTATTCAGTAAACTTATATGTGTGCTCTTGACATCTAAATGAATGAAGTCATTCRCAAGCTCTAATGTTTTTCAGAATTCTGTTCTTTTCAGTAGTAAACCCTKATATATATATATATATATAAAAGTATTAGTGAGCTTAGTGTGTACTTACAACTGCAGAGCTAAGCTTGGCCTTGAATGGTTTGTTTACAAGCCATACTTGAGACATGAACTGAATTAAATTTCTGTGATTGCTAATCTAGCTTTACTATAAAAAAATCTAATGGTGAATTTACATATCTGAAAACTCATAGTTGAGTGAAATTCATGTGTGAAAATTCTCTTTTTTGTATTGAAAAGCAGTATTGAAGGAAGAAAGGGTCCTGTAGAGACTGAAATGAGAGTCTAAAATATGTCCATAATTTACGCTCTTCTGAGGCACAGAAGCATTTTTTTTTATTTTATATGGAAGCATCATATTTACTATTTTACCTTTRTTTATGAATCCAGCTATGATTTTTGGTGTATGAAATAATTTTGGCTGCCATTGAATAGCTTGCACGTTATTGGTTTTACAAGCTTAGCTCTTTTGGGGGTTTTCAGGTGCCCTCATGTCTATGGTATCTCTCCTATGGGTATTAAGATTTCTGCATGTCCTCTTCATTCCATTCCTCAACACTGGGGTGGCATTATGTGCCCTCCAGTTGATGTCTTAAGGATTAGCTTTTGGATTTTTCTAACCCTGCACTGTACTAGTGTGTAATTCTGAAATCCATATTATGTGCTTCACATTCTTGTTAGACAAAACGTTCTCTCTAAGCCTGGAAAACAAGGTCACTATCCTAGGCCTAAGTATAAACAAAAGTGAATTGAGAGGGGGTGAATGGGGGAATATTACTTCATTACCTGGAACTGTAATTGGACAATTAACTTATGATATGCAAATGTACCAAACCTATATCTGGGGRGAAAACTCGTGATCGGGGTCCATCTTGGTCTAGCCTTGCATCGGCAAGGCTCTGTACCAGAGACGTACCACTCGAAGGCCTCCAATAAATTCATACTTTTATTCATTAACTTTGTTCAGTCTCTGTTTCAGGTACTCCCAATTTTAGGCATCACAGTCCTTCAGTACTCCTTGCATTTAGTGTGCTGTTGAATTTGGCCAATAGTTTTCCCATCTTTCTGCCTGCCTTCTGTAGAACTCTGAAAAACCAAATTGCGCTGAGCCTGGAGCTCTCACTGCTTTGTATAGCTCTAATTGTCTAATTACCTGTTCAATGCACAGTGGGGAAGGATTTTAATATTTTCCTCCCTCCATTTGGTTTCTGTCCCCTTTTCACCTTTTTTTTTTCTTTTTTTCTTTTTTTTCCCCAGTCATGTTAACCATCTCAGTTTCCAACTCCAGAACATCCCATTACTTTGCTTTTTTTTGTTTGCTTTCTGTAACTGTGTAAGTAGAAGAACTTTTTATGATCTATCTTTTATTTATACTGTTATATTTATATTATTAAATGATTTGCCACAACCATCCTTATTAATTTTCTACAATCTTTAATTCTTTCCTTTACACTAATCATTCTTTTCTTTCCCTGGGATTTTAAGTGTTCAATAAAAATATCTTTTTCTCTAAACACTCTTTGCTTTGTGTTATTTATGCCCATATTCTGCCTTATATCTGAYGTATTTTTAGTATGTACCACTATTATGCATGCATCATTTTTCTTTACTAAGTGTATCTTGTAGCTATCAGGTTGTCTTAAGCAAGTTTTATTTTTATTCAATTTTTACTTTGACTACAAGCACAGCGATATCGCCATCTTTCACAGATTATCTTTTACCTTTATGTCTTCAAACATATCCTCTATGTCATATCAAAATAACCACTGTGTTGTTATTTATTTGCAGAGTTGAATGTGAACACTGTTTGGTATTATATGTGTGCATCTGCCTGTTCTTCCAATCTCATTACCGCACTTAATGTACTCCAGGTCTTACCTAGGAAATAAAAATCACTCCTTTCTTATTAGTACTTTGTCTTTTATATACTTTTATTTCCTCAGTCAGTTTATAGTCTGCTTGCCCTTTCTTTTTAGAGGAATTATAATAGGTTTCTGTAATTACAATAATTTGTAATTTGAAGCATGTACAATCTCAGTCTATAAAGAATTAAGCTGATCGGGTTTCACCTGATCCTAATAACCAATAGTGGTAAGTAGAACTAATAAAGATACACACAGTTAGCAAAATATATGATTTCTACTGTTTGCATTACACATTTATGCCAGATGATACTTAATGATATAAATGGTGTGGTAACCTTAGATAAAGTTGCTCCACTTGATTAACTGGAACTCAACCACTCCCAGATTGCAATAAATCCTGATGCCAGGGAGAGAGGTACTGACCTACTCCACACTGTTTTTTTGGAAAATGCTATTCTATTCACTTGAAACGTTTGCAACCTGCTCTAGGTGAACCTGCCTTAGCAGCGAGGTTGGACTAGTTGATCTCTAGAGGCCCCTTCCAATCCCAAACATTCTGTGATTTTGTATGATTCTGTGTTTGGTATGAAGTCCCATCTAATGAGGAAAAAAAAAAGCTATCTAAAGAAGGAGCAGTTCTGTGTTCGAAAGATTGTGGTATTTCAAAGAGCATTAAAGACCTATGTAGATATTCAGTATCATTCTTTGGTATTATGCAGCTGAAGATCACTATATGAGTCTYGCATGTGAGCACTGTTATTAATTTCAATACATGTTCAGTATTGCTGCTGAAAAACTACTTTGTTTCATATTTCTGCTGAATTTACTTTGTACTATCTCTAGCAGATGTATTTCATTGAGTTTTTTGTGTTAACTTGTGTGCAGAAAATGTGCTGCTATGAGATATACTGATTTCTAGGTTGTAAGGCTTTTTGCAGCATTATTTCTAAATAACTTCTGCTGACAATTCAAAACAAATTTCAACAGAATTTCCATTTTTTTTTTGCAGGTGAAGTTTCACAAAATGTGAAACAAATGCAATAAAAATATTTAATAAAAGCAACCATAATTTTATGTTTTCTGAAAAACATTTTAAGAAAAATGTTGATGTAAGAAATCGCCAGGCCCATTTTTCTCAAAATAAAGGAGATACAGCGGCTTTTTCCTGCTCTGTGTAGGAATGTACCTTAGGCAATGGTTAGTTGTTTATTTCCTCTCTGCAGCATTACTTCTTAGACTAGAAGTCTAGTCTAAGTAGACTGGTAGAAGTACTAGCAATCACCACTTGCTGCTTTCCAAATGAAGCATAAAGCTCTGTCACTTTAGAGACATAGATTCAGTGTTTTGACTCTGAAACTATACCGTTTCCATTTCACCCCTTTGAAAGYATATATATGTTCATTACTGATGCTTTCTTTGGTGTGCATCACTGTTCACACATCATTTATTTATGTCTCCAATACATTCTTAGCAGCAGTATTTTCCTCCTCTCCCCCATGTTATTTAATCTATCTAAAATTCTTTCCTGTTTTTGGACATATTTGCTAGTCTTTAAACAATAGGATCATTGGTTCTATTACTTTTTAGATTTCATGTGCACCTGGTTGCAGTGAACTAAAAACAACTTTTAAGATGTTAACTGCTATTTCAAAGGTGTTCTTTTCGGTACTAGTTGAGTTCATAATGGCAGGACTCACCTTGCTTGCTGATGTAGCAGACCATGCACAGCACAGATGGTGGAATGAGGGAGACGGATAGTAATCTCAAGAGACACTAGAGATGTCCATAAAGTGCAATACATTGCTGTGAAGAAATCCCAGAGCTCTGAATAAGATGGTTTTGGATCTGGAAACATGTCATGTATAAGGTAATTGAGGATCCAGGCTTGGCAGTATTGGATATCCTGTGGATATATTAGTTCTCTTGGCACTAATTCAGTCATCATTAGCACAGCACTGCTATGAAACATCTGTTCTTAATTTCCTGTCCCTTTCTAATCTGTGGGATTAATGCTGTATGCTTGAAGAACTACTGTGCAGGCTGTATTAATTGGGAGGGTAATCTAGATTTGTGCAATTGGGTGTTTGTTTTAAAATAGTTTAAATCAAACTTATGGAAAACACATCTTCCTCCATGACAAACTGCCAGCTTTAGCTGACATGCTGCTGTCCCACTGCAGCGACTTCTTGAAGCTGCTGAACAAGCCAAAAGCCAAACCTTCACCTGCAGGAGGCCTTCTTTGACTGGCTGGAACTAAGTACAGCATCCACAGCTGGGGTCCAAAATTTCATTCTAAATGCCAGTCATGCAGATTCAACCACACTTGCTCAAACAAACTTTTTTTTTTGTTTGGTTTTACACAGTCACCATTACTAAGTTCCTGGAGCTGGAGAGCAGCTGGCAACACTGCTGTATAGTATGGGGCAATGGAGTAATTGCAAATGCATTGCCCGAGTAATTCTCTGCTTCTCCTTCCCACAAATTGGGGAATCAATCACAGTATCTCTGAGTGTAAATGATTATTAGTTAAGCATTTGCCAGATGATTTGTGTAAATATGTTTTAGCCTGTGGCTCTGCAGAAAACACGCTGCTCCTTCTTCTCATAGTGCGTAATCAATTAGCTAAGCCAATAATGTTGATTTGTGTTCTAATATTTTCAAAACAATGGGATAATCATGAGTACGAGCATGTAATAACATTTTGATTATATTTGGTAATATTTTGACTAGAATTTATTTTCAGTGAACATGGACAAGTTAGATACCAGAAATAAAGTGAAGTAAGCATTTTTTTCACTCTACTGTTAATGATTCCTATATCTCTCTTTTCTGAAATCAGTATTTTCGGCACTGAAAAGTGAAGGGTCTTCTTTGTGCGCTAGAGGAGGGTCTAACATATAAACTCTTTGTTCAATTGCTTTCTTTTAGATCATCCATCTGCTTCAGACAGAAGGTGTCAGAAACAATTACTATGCTGCAACAAAATGTTTTCTTTACTACTCCAGATTTATTTTTGTTACAGCTAATCATAAAAAGAAATGTGCAGGAGGTAAATCAAATAAAGAGGGATTGAGAGGAAATAAGTATTTTAAATTGTGGGACAATATTGTGAAGATGACATTCAGGTTGTATGTGCCTTGTGTGCCCACGTATTGTAAACCATTACAATTTATACACACACTAACTGGACAATTTATAAAAGCATAACAATATTTTTCTTTCATGGTTGTACTGACATGAGAAAAACGCTTCATATTCACTATCACAGTCTATAGTGTCATCCACCATTACTCTTATAACTATGCTTCTGTGCAGAGCAATGGAATGTAATTTAGTTTATGCTCTGCCTTACACCTTTTTTTTTTCAGTGTATGAAGAAATAGATATTCTTAAGTCATAGGTAAGCAAAATAAACGGCATATCTTAACAGATCCTTGTCTTCAGACACAAATCCTGCCATTTGTAGAGTGTTATCCTTAGGCTCAGTTGCTGATTGAAGGGACAAAAGCTGGCATTTTCTGGATGTTGTTATGTCATAGGAACAGCACAAATCCAAAGAAGAATTTTACTTTCCATACTTTTATCGTCCTCATGTGTTTACCTTTTAAAACACAAACCAGATGAAAATGTACTATTAATATAAGTCTCTGAAATTTTGGCTGTTTGTACCACTCAAGGTAGCAGGTTATAATGATACTTTATAAAATAAATATATCTATCTGTCTGCTTTGATTATATAGGATAACTGGGTCTGACCAGTAGCTTAGTAACAAAAGCTGTGTTCTTGGTAACAGCATCATCCCATATTATATTAACTATATGGTTTTAGATTTTTTTTCATTCTAGCACTTTGGCTTTGCTGAAAATTATATTTAATACAGGAAAGAAACTGTAAAGTTGAGTTTGTTCATACGACTCGCAGGAAAATGTTGCACATTTTTCTAACAATGTTTAATTCTTCAACTGCTAATCATTGAACTGGTTGGACAGAATTCTCTATATCATCAAAGTTTTATTTCACAGAATATTACTGGTTTTCCTGAGTGATTTGTTTACGCTCTCTTTCTGTCTCTCTCCTTCTTCTTCTGTCTCTTTCCATCTTTGTTGAGCTGATACCTAAAACCAGTTTGAGTTCCTGATAGGATAAATCATCACAGAATTTTTTAAAGGTAGTCTCATTCTCAGGATGATTCCTTTAGAAATAGTAATTTTTTCTTTTTCATGTAACCTCAAGTAAGCCATCAAGGTCTAATACAAGTAGATGACTAGCTGACAGGTGGAAAAGATTGATCTGACCAGCAGTCAGTGGTTCTCAAATACTTTAAGCAAGGCTTCTACATCTGTTTGGTCAAGTTCCAGGCCTGCTTCAGTAAATTCAGAAGAGGTCAATTATATCTTTGCTTATCTGTCTCGGAAGCATTTTGGACCTCTCTGCTCAAGTAGTACATACTGAACTTTAAGATTGTTTTTTCCTTAGTGTCTTTATTCACCTCTTCAATCATTCGGTCTTCCTAAGATGTCTAAAGATATATTCTGAGACTCCATTTTCAAGATGGATGTGGTTATCTGGGAAATACATCATTTGTACATTTAGGAAACAGCTAAATAGCATCCATAGTTCAGCCTATATGCACAAAAGTCTAGGGATTCATAGCATGGTTGAAATTCAGGTGTAGTATCCTGTCCCTTTCCCTTGATGCCTATATTAATTCCTGAACAACTTCTATCATGACAATGTAAGCATTTCAAAATGCTGTTAGGTTTCCATTATTGCTCTCTCTAAGGAAAGTAAGGCACATTTTGAGTCTATGTGTGTTTCATGAAAATGAGTAATTATAAAAGACTGCATCAAAATTACCTTGGCAGATGTCAACACCAGCATTGTTGATACATTAAAGTGCCTTTTCTAAGTGGGATGCAATTATCCAGTAGGCAAGGAAGACTTTTTTTCATGTTAAGTGAATGATTTAGGACTTGAAGAGCTTGTCTGTGTGGTTACAAGGATATCTTGCCATTACTTCTCAGACAGGTCTCTGATGCAATATTCTGCATGAGGTTTTTTGCAAAAGTTCATTATGGAATTTTGATCAAAATTAAAGAAAAGATGAAAGATAGACGTTCTGTCACCCTGTCAATAATATTTAGAAATACAGTGGAAAGAACATATAGAAGGAACAAACCTTTATAACATGAGTATTTCTTTTGATGGAACTTGCATTAAAGGCAATTTCGGAAGATGGATTCAAAGTTCTTCTGTCTTGTTTGGGAGTGCCTCTCATTTATCTCAAGAAAGAAAATCCCTTTTTTTTTTTCCTCAGTTAGACAYGCATTAACTTAAAAATACTTTGAAGTTGAGCCTCAAAGGACAAAGCATAAAAAATTGTACATTCATCCTAATACATCCAGGCCAATTTCATCCATAAATCATGACTAGAATTCTCACAGGATTTAGGCTCGCTTAGGTTTACAATATATCTTGATTCCTTTACGATGAGGTTATTTTATGACTTTTTCACACTCTTGACCGGCAACTCTACCTGTATACAATATCAAAGCTGGAAACTTGATCTTTATTATTTTGATAACCAGAGCTTGAACAGTTATTACTTTTTTAAATATGTATATGATTACTTAAATCATGCATGTTGTCCATTATTAACATTATCACAGGAGTAT
Source organism: Amblyornis subalaris (assembly GCA_018881555.1). NCBI lineage: Eukaryota > Metazoa > Chordata > Aves > Passeriformes > Ptilonorhynchidae > Amblyornis > Amblyornis subalaris. The sequence continues at coordinate 1,274,710 of JACAXG010000141.1, read as the reverse complement.
AACATCAGACTTGTCTGAGATTGTTCATTCTTGTTATAAACAGTGCAGTAAGTGAGTGTAATCTGCTCTTAGCCTATTCTTGGTCACAGTGATGTAAAATGAGCACTGTAGCTGAAAAATAATTTCAGCTCTCAGAGATATCTCTTGCACAGATCAGCACACAGTTTGTCACAAATCTTTTGGCACCAAGACCGGAACAGACATGGGTCATGAGTCAGGTGAATTGGCAAGCCTGTGTGAAATCCCACTCAGCATGYGTCTGCAGTATAAGCAGCTTCCTCTCATGAACAGGAACATCAATTAATTAGATATGCTATCAGAAAATCACCCCCCAAACTGTTATTTCTGGATGTCTTAATATCCCAATGCCATCATGTCAGAAGCCATGGCAACAACATCACTAAACATATGGGAGGCTTATCACTGGTGTTCAGTGAAATTTAGGAGCTTTTAAGGAGCTGACTAAAAATAATTGCTTTTACTCTAAACACTTAAAATGCTGTGTTTGATGTCTGCCAGGATAAAGGGACAGACTGCATATGTTTTTGGTGGTCAGAATACCTATGAACTAGATGTGGATTAGAGATGAACAACAAATAAGTTGTAACAGTACAAAATACTGCTATTCTTTGATTTCAGAGGTGGGATTTTTTTGCAAAGAGAATGCTGATAACTTTTCTGTGCTTGTCTTTCAAARGATTTCTGTCTTATGGACCAAAATGGCTCAGTAAAAAACTGTACATTTTTTACATGCAAATTTGGCACTGTTATGGTTGTGTGACTATATCATAATTATGATTAGAAAATACAATGTGAACTACTTAATGCTACTTTACTCTGTAATTTTCAAAAGAGGATTTTAARGATATAAAATGAAAGAAATCAGACAGATACAGTTAGACTGATTCACAAATTTTAGATTCAATCAACTGCAGTCAGAGAGGTGAAGAAATGCCTTTGATGTCTAAAGTAAGATTAAATTGATATGCACACATTATATGCAGCATTGAAAAGTCCCTGAATAACTCCATGAAAATTATCAGAATCAATTAAAATAAGAACAAATTGTGTAGACATGTATGTACAATTGTATAAATCAATATAACCTACTTGAAGTGAGTCAATGTGAAGGGGAAATTTGGTTATTGCAGGTTTTGAAGGTATTGACAAATATCTGTAAAAGTGGTCTTGATAATAAAGCATACTGGACTTCTCCTATGCTTCTAGAAACATCCCTTACCGAAAACTTTTAAGGAACTGAGGCAGTGATTTCAGGAGTTTCTCCTTGTAGGTTAATCATCATTTAAATTGACTAGTCAGATTGTTCTAAAAATTGACGAAGTGACAGGAGTATAYGTTTCTGGCAAGGAGGGAGATCACAGTGCAGTTTCGCAAGGGGACAGTATTGTAACCTGTGCTGTTCGAAACAGCCACAATGACCTCGGAAAGGAAGATGAGCAGTGAGATGGGAATATTTGCTGATGATACAAAGTTATTCACAGCAGTGACAGTGAGAGAACACAATAATTACAGGAGAACACTATGAAGATGGGTGACTGGCTGACAAAATGGCATATAAAAATCCATTGCAGGTAAATAGAAAGTGATGCACTTGAAAAAAACCTCTTGATTTCACATAAGAAACAATGAACTCTGAGGTGACTATTACCACTCAAGACTGAGATCTGGTGGTAATACTAGATAGTTTCATGGCAATATCAGTTCTATATTCAATAGGAGTCAAAAAAAGCATACCAAGTTAGTTATTGAAAAAAAAATAGAAAAAATGAATCAAAGATCCTTATTATACTCCTGGTTACACCATGAATATTGCAGTTTATGATTGTCCCATCTTCTCAGATTATTTTGCAACTTGAAAGTCAGAAAAGGAGAGGCAGTGGCAAAAAAATATAGAATATATTCCGTTTAAAGAACAACTTAGGGCAGGACTCTTCAGTTAGAAAAAAAAAAGGTGATTTAGAGAGGACATGTTAGAAATGTATCCAATTTGAAGTGCTAAAGAGAAGGTGAATACAGATAGTTTATTCCCTCTCCCTTCCAACACAAGAATAAAGGGCCTCTGAAAGACACATGACAGATTTGCAAAAGTAGGTACTTTTCCCTTACTGGGTGGGAGACCAGTAGAACTTCTTGCTAGAAGGTATTTTGAATGCAGGCAGTTTCTAAAGAGTGAAAAAGGACTTGGAAGAGAAGTACATTGATGGTTGTTGATCAGGCAAAGCACAACAAGGTTGGAAAATTATTCAAGCTAAACATGTTTAGATTCTGGGAAGTGGTGTTGAATGGAAGACATGTGCTTGCCTTTTTTTCTCTTACTTTAGCAACAGCTTGAGGCCATAGAAGGAGATCAGGATACTAATCAAATCCYTGGTCAAAATCAGTTCAGCCATTCTTGTTTCTCATGTTTTGTGCTGAACTCGTTAGGTACCTCAGTTTTTGGTAGTAAATTCTCTGCATTGTTTCTCAGAAGATGCAAAAGTGTGTTGCAGTAGAGAAAAGATGAATATGTTCATCCCTCTGACCTGAAATGTTAGCAGGTTTTCTGCTAGAGAGAGCAGGTTTGATTTAGACTTACAAAGTTCTATCTATCTATCTATCTATCTATCTATCTATCTATCTATCTATCTATCAAATCTATCTATCTATCTATCTATCTACCTATCAAAGATCTACAAAGTTCAATCATGCTAATGTTTTCTTTCGAAACAGGTGATTCCATTCTCTTATACAACTTCAGTGATTGCAGTATTAAGTCAGAAGTGAGAGAGAGCAGCTCCATATTTCTTCTTCTTCCTAGAAGGAAGTACATCTGCCAGCTCTGGCAGGTTTGAAGACACTAATCCTGGTGTGAAAATTTGGTTGGAAATTTATCTTGCTACCTTTAAATACAGTATCTCAAACACTCACCACATGTAAGATATAAAGGAGCAATTTGAATGTGCAGTGACTGTCCTKATGAGATTTCCATATTTCTGGAAGTTTGACCATGACTGCAGAAGAAAAGAATACTTGCAGCATACTGGAAGAAGCCAAAAGGAGTGTCATGGAAAGGGGGAAACTCTTGATGGACTATCCTCAGAAGCTGAAGCTAAAACTCAGGATGCCTGGACACTCTAGTCTGGTTATAAGTTAGTTTATTTAAGCAACCACAAAAAACGGACTCTTTGCCCTCTTGAGTGTAAAGTCCCTCGATATATGCACCAGATTTTAAGAAGTCTTCACCATCTCTCCTTTGGTTATGTTCTTTGTGCTCAATTAGTTATTCCTCTCCCCCAGCTCTATTTTTTTACCTTATAAGCTCATAGCAAACCACTAACAATAATAACTGAATCAGGTAACTAATTCCAGGCTATCTGGATCCTCAAGACAAATGTTTGTGGACTCCGTATCAAGATATTTGCAGCTAAAGGGTTAGAAATATACACCAAGGTTTCAACTTTCAGCCCCTAAGTTGCAGACAGATTTCCTTTGAGAGCAATACTAGAGAGCCTTGCTCATCACCTTAGCACTGGGATCTGAATTTTCACTTCTAAGGAAAAATTATTCTTGCTCTTTATTATTGTATGGCTATAAATAAATCATAATTAGCTCAGTTGGAAAATGCCATGAGCCAACAAAATAACACACAGTAAAATTCCTGACGAAAAATATAAGGGAAAACCACGATAAATATGCAAAAAGACAGTGTTAGGATAAAGTTATGAAGTCAAATCCATCTTGTGTATGTGTGTGTGTGTTTTCCGGAAGAAAGTCCAATGCAGTGTGTGGAAAACAAGCAGCGAAGAAAGACAAAAAAATATAACTGAGATAAAAAGAAGTGTGCAAATTTTTCCAGTAAAAAGAGACTCCTTTATATATGGTGATTGTGATGTTCTCAAGGTGGCTAATCTTGGATATCTTTGGTCTTTTCTTACACACCCACCAAACCATTTTAGCTGCATCAGCTGATTCATTCATAATGAAAACTCATAACTTCCACATAAAGTCACAAATTTCTCATGAATAACTTCAAGTGGTAGGAATCTATAAGAATGGACTCTCAAAATGTAGGGGGAAAGACAGCTTTGGCTGTTGACATAGCCGTGAATTTTTGATAGTCCTATAAACTTGATGCTACATTTTGAGGAAGAAACAAATCAGCTAAACATAAAAATATCATACACTGCATATTCTATTCACTTCTTCCGTTGAAGATGTATATGAAGGAAATTAAAGGCCTGTCAATTATTCAATTAGGCACTATGGCAAAGCAGCCTTTAGTGAAATTTAAGGAAGAGAGGAAGAGTAATATGTCTACTATTGAAAAAGACACGTTAGAAAATAATTTTTAAAGCTAGCATACTATACTAGCAGTTCAATATGATGTGTATAAATACTTGCATTATTAGAATGTGTCACATAAATATCTTTAAAAATGCTTATAATATTGACAGTTCACATGACTGTGCAGAAATACTTATATGAAATCAGAACTCCACAACTGTCAAAAAAGCTTATAACCTTATCAGTTTAAGTAAAGTAAATGTAATAGATACTTATGGAAATCAGAAAAAGTTTATGCTTAGATTTATTCTCTACTTCAAAATGATAGTTCATTTCTGGTACAAGTTATTGCTAGAGTAAAAGCTGTGTTGAAAGATCCTATGAATTGGTCTATAGTCTGTTGCTCTCTTATAATTTCTAACTACCTAATCCTTGGTAATTCCTTAATAAAARGCGTCTAGTCCTTATGAAGGTATTTTACATCATTAATACAGTAAACACAGGTGAAAGAGTAATATTTTGGGAACTTAATTATACATGCTAATATGATAGCATTGGGAAAGTTTGTTGGGAACCATAAATTTGACAAGAATAATTCTAGAATTTGCAGATCTCAGCCTGGATAAATTACAATTTCAAATGTTTCTTGATCTCTGTAACATATCAATTTTTTATCTGTTTTGTTAGAGTCATGCATAAATATTTCTATACTATAATTTTACTGATTGTATGTTAGTAATTACTTATATGTATCTACAAAATAGAGTCGTTGTGTCTATAGAGTTAAAATGGATTGAAATCTCATTTAAATTCTGCCTAAATGATAATTAAATTAGCTTATTAAGTATTGTTGTGTTTGCAGTAATTGTACAGACAACAGATATTTGGAACAATGGCTCAGCCAATTGTTAAGCAGGGCTATCAGAAGCAGAAGTAGGGTGAAGAATCACCTGAGTGCTTCGCAGAAAGCAAACTGACTCCCAGGTCAGGAGTTCTCTGGGCTGGATTAACCACACACCCCCTGTGCAGGCTCCGTGTGCCTCTGGTGCCCTGCATCAGTCGCTGATTACAGCAGTGCAGGGAAGGATGTGTGTGGAAAGAGAACCCAGCAAGTCCAAGGCTTGGGTTGTTTGTGCTTTCAGTTTTAAATTGGGAATCAGAGCCTGACAAGTAAAGGATCACACTGACTTTCCTGCTCTCTGGTTCAGCAGCACAGTTCATGTGTCAGAGCAACCTACTTGCTTTCCACTGGCCAGATGCTCCTGTGAATCTTCTCTCCAGCAAATAGTAATAATAAAAAATATTGATTTCTAATAACTTGCATTTTCACCTAGCTAGGGATAGCATATACTAGCATGCATTCTCRATTTCTTTTAATTTTGTAGGGAGAGTAAAAGAGTGCTAAAGCAGGAGATGTATCAATAATATAAAGAAGTAAAACTTTGCAGGAATTTTGCAATTACTTCCATTGTACAGATTCCAGCCTTCCAAATTAAACTTAATTTACCCTTACAAGAATTCTAATAATTTTAAAATCAGAAGTGTGAGATTAAAGTCACCACACAGTCTTAATTTGGTCCAAAAGTAATACCTAGTGTGAAAAAATTTATCTATATAATAAAAAAATGCCATAAAAAACCAGCTAAATCTAATCTAGAGTTTCAAACTTTAAAATGTATTTTTCATAACCATATGGTTATTACCTCGTGTCACTATAAAGCTGAGATAAGGTTATTGCATGTAGCATCTTAATATATATTTTATCTGGGAGTTATATGCATAATTCATATTTATTAAAATAGTTTATTAATGTGACCAAGGTGAGTCAGTTGACCCTGAAAACCACCATTTTAGGCTTTCTAACTGAACCTAATAGAACCGTTCATCTAGTGCCTTTAATGCAGGCAGTGTTGCATAGATCAGARTTAGCACATCAAGTATGCACTGGGATTTTCTCTCTCCCTCTTCCTCTTGCAGTCTCTCTCTCTCTAACATTGCAGACCTGGTGTAGATAGTAAGGCTGAGACAGGACAGGGAGGCCTGCCAGGGCAAGACACAACCTACTGTTGAGAACTATAATCTGCTTCTGTAAATTTCAATATTTATTTATTTTATTTGTAAATAACTTTGGAAAACTGCTTGATTTTTCATCAAAATTCAGAGTTTTCCACAGARAATCTATCGATATGCATAAGCCACATTTTACAATATAATAAAAGAACAAGATTACATATCTTAAGTGTAGTTCTGTAGATCTGTGACCAGATCCTCTGTCTATTGGCAAAAGAAAACCTGTGGAGCAAAAAATTAAGTCAGGAAGTCACAAAATAGATACTCATCAATGAATATTCAGTGTTCCTCACATATGAACTAGTGCAGCTTATWCAGTGTGAAGGCAAATTTTGAGACAGATGAAGCTCTGAAAAACCTGTCATCATCCACCTTAGGCCAACTCACAGAGAAGATTCTCCTTTCCATTAAAACTTCTTGTTTCTTACTTGCTCTTTTGTTTCTGAACTTTGGAGGGCATCCTAGAGTTCAGAGTTGATATTAATCTAATCTTGGCATTATTATGAGGRTGGAATATTTGACTGCTCTCATTCATAATTAATGACAAAGGTGTCTAAGAGGGCACTATGCTTAATTAATGATTCCTCTACTTTGAAAGCAAAGAAACTGCCTTTGAAAGGAAACGAGGCATCAAAACTTCTAAACCCTACTGTTGATAAGCCAATAAAATAGCTAGAAAATTATCAAACATTGGATGCACAGCTAAGTGGGGAATGACGCGGATAGGCTCCTGCATCAGGCATCCACTGACTGATCAGATCTCACATTGGCAACACCCCTGACCACACGCTATGGATGGCTTTGTGAGGCTGCTCAGCTACCCTTTTCCCATATGAATCTGGTCTTGCAGTCTTTGGAATCCCAACAATAAATACTATTGGAAGTGGGGAGAATTTAGCTGATGTTATAAAAAATAAGAAAGATGTTGACATGTTGGAGTCCAGAGGAGGGGCAAGAAGATGAGGACTAGAACACCTCTCCTATGCCAACAAGATGAGAGAGTTGGGGCTGTTCACCTTGGAGAAGAGAAAGTGCCAGAGAGATCTTGTGGCAGCCCTCCAGTACCTGAAGGGGGCCAACAAGAGAGCTGGAGAGGGACTTTAGGCAAGGGTGGGCAGTGATAGGACAAGGGGAAATGGCTTTAAACTGGAAGAGAGTAAGTTTAGAATAGATATTAGGCAAAATTTCCTTACTGTGAGGGCTATGAAGCACTAGAACAGGTTGCCCAGAGAAGTTGTGTATACCCCATGGTCCTGGGTTAGTCATATATTCTATTACCACCCACAAAAGCTAGATAAATTCATAAGGATAAGAAGCTGAGGGACTCCTTATCTCAACTGAGATAAGCACTCTGGCTGACAGCAAGCCCCACCCATCTTGATGGCCCATTAACCCACTCATCCTGGTTATCTGATCTCAGCTAATGGCCCATTAGCACCACACATCCCGGTTAATAGCCCAATCTTGAATCATCTCTGAGGACCCAGGGGATCATCTCTGAGGACCCTGGGGCTCATCCAAAGCAACCAATAGAACATTGGGAAGATCCTCTCCCATTGTGAAAGTCCCCGCCCCTGGGGGAGGTGCCAGCCAAGAAACACAGCACAAAACAAGGGTTTTGGATGGGAGAAGATACCCTCGACTCGACAGGACTCCACTCTCAGGAGTCCACTCTCGCCTCGACTGTCGACTTGACTCCACTGGACTGGACTCCACTCCTCGGAACTGGACTCAGCTACTCCACTTCACTACCGGGACTGGACTACCAGACCTTTCTACAGGACCAGTGCCTAACTGGACTGCACAGCTACCACCCAGGTCAACAGGGTGTCAGGTTGTACCGTGACTCTGTCAGTTTGTTTAAGCCTGTGTTTCTGTATTACTGCATTTATTTTAACCTTTCTATTAAAGTTGTAATTTTGACCTAAAACCTCTCAAGGTATTTTGTGTGGGGTTAATTTCCCTTGCTGGTTTACAGTCAAAGCAGCACACCCATCCCTGGAAGTGCTCAAGGGCAGGTTGGATAGGGCTTTGAGCAACCTGGTCTAGTGGATGGCATTCCTAGGAATTCCTGGTCTTGTTGGAAATAGCTGGTATTTAAGGTCCCTTCTAACCTATAACCCATTCTATGATTCCATGAAAATGAGTGATGAGATCTACATTGTTTTCCCAGTTTGTGATGGATGTACCTGTTCATAAAAGATGAAAATCCAGAAAAGATAATGGAGAAGGTGATTAGAATTATTTACCAGTAACTATATAAAGTAAAAAGAAGACATATTTGGTCTACCTTAGTAACTTTCGCTTTCTCAGCTACTTTGGTTATTTCCCAGCTACTTTATAGTGCAGTGAGGCCAATAAAGCCCTAGCAGAGTCGTAGATATACCAAGTCTTGACACTTTAGCATATATTGCTCATTGAAATAAGAGATACTGGAAAAAGCACTTTTTTTGCAAATATAGTAAAAATCAGTAAGAGAGTTTTAGTGGCAGAGCTCTGGCAGTAAAGTTAAATCAACTAAACACTTTAATGCTGACAAGTTTAGGTGCAGAGACTCCACCAGGAAAAATATGTAGATGAGAAGTTAGGCATTGGGGAAGATGCAAGAGAATCAGGAAAGTAGTATAGATTGTTGCAAATGGTCTTTATTGTGGGTCTGTTTTGGTTTTTTTTCTTCATAGTAGCTCTTTCTTCTACTTAGAATGGCATGTAGCAAACTGATAGGAAACCTAAATGTTTAAAAACTAGAATGTAAAAAAGTGTCTGCCATGTGAAGAGATAAAGTAAGCTTCATTTTAGTAGCTAAAAAACTGGAGGAAGCAGCTTTTGAGCAGAACAGGAAACTTTTTGCTTTTGTGCTGTGAATACAACAAAGATTGGGAGCAAGAGGCTGGGAGGTTATAGGTATAGTAGCCTTTTCTGTACATCTGTCCTGTATAAATCTACCTTCTGAGTTTACATCATTTTGACATCATTCAGCCCATTCATAATCCTTACCTGACAAAGATGTTACCATTTAATGCTAAGAAGTTAATGACACTTTCATCAAAATCAGTATTTTCACTTAAAAAATCTTGAAATGAAAACAAATGTAATCAGGGTGACCTTTAGTTATACAATAAGATCCTCTGTAATTTCTCCCATGAACTAACTGTCTCCTATTTTTTAATGTGAAGTAATTTTGGCTGGGACCCACTTAACATGAATCTCATGAATTTGCATGGAGCCCTGGAGCAGCCACCATGCTCACATATCAGAATCAGGGAAAGGAGGCTGAGGGGCTGCCAGAAAGGCAGCCATATGGCCCTAGAAGAAGTTGAGTGATGAAAGAAGGAGGTTGTGAAACAAGTCTGAGGTGATATGTGAAGAGTTTATTCATCCTGTACACTTCAGCTGTTCCAGGTCTGAAGAGCCATGACAGATACATAACMGGTCAGTGTTGCATCACTGTGTAAGGTGGATATTAGCTGATGTAACTTGGTAGCTCTTGACCTTTCTGCCCCATAGATTCCTTTTCAGTCCTTCTGTCCATGTGAGATACGGCTGTTGCTCACTGCTCTCAGTAATAACAATAGAGCAGGCAATCAGGATTTGCAGGTTGAAAACTCATTTGTTTTCCTCTCAAAAAGATACTTTTATCTCTCCCGGTCCAGAAAATGGGTACACAACATTTGTTATAGTCGTTTTGCCTTTCATGTGTCTCCAGAAACAGCAAACAAGATAAGATGAGATCATCAGACCACTTGCCTCCTTGAAAAAATGAATCTTTGTAGATGAAACTTACCAAAAATGCTCTTTATAGAGCCACTCCATACAAAAAATGTTGTATGAAATGAACAAGAGTTCTCTGCAGGTAAGATAGCTCTGGATAATTGAGATCTGACACATACTGCATATCTCTAAAAATAATTTAATCACAGTCTGATCAAAGTTTCATAAATCAGATAGTGCTTTACATTTGCTCAAGGCTTATGACAGTTAATTATAATTTTGATTATACCTCCATGCTTTAGGCTTTTTTATATGTCAGAAGGATTGCTACTCTTATTAGAAAGAAGTATACTGTAGTTTACTTTTATTTTGCTTTGATGAATTGCCCTTGGAGGACAGGTACCTGGTGACTACTCATTTGGGGGCATATGTTCGGTAATGACATGTTGTGAGTAATTTTTTTTTTATTTTAACTGTGCCACATAATTTATAGACTGATTATGTGTGCTTAGTCAAAATATACACAAATAAGACAGCTGTGCTCTACTTTTGTTTTACCAAACCTAGCAAGTATTTTATTTGCAATAAAGAAACTGAAGGGCCATCAAAGTTGTATACAACCATCTGCTTCTGGAATTAGTTTCATATGAGGGATTTAAGTCTCAGTGATGTTCTTCTGTGCAGGAAATTGAAATTATTTTTTTTTGTTACTTTTTTTCTTTTAAAGTATGCAGTTGAGTATTAAATGTATTGTTAAAAGACATAGATTACTCCCTTCTGTCCTCATCCCAGTTTGTGAGCACTGCTTTTCTATATGACACCAGTATACTAACAAGTTGAAGGTTTTGCATGAAAAATAAGTTGTACCACTAGTGCTTAGAAAAGTGCTGACTTCCTGATTAAATAATAAGTTCAGTGCTGAATATGATACATAACGTGATAACAATAGCATAAAACATAATGTTGTAAAAGGCTGGTAGATGAGAGATCAGGTGTTTGTAAAAGCCAATGGAGCCAACTGTGATATCTGCTATATCAAAATTAGTGCTGTGATACCAGCTCCAACTTGTTAGACTAGCAGGAAAACCCATTAAAGCCTCATATATTAAAGCATTTAAGATAGTCTCATGAAAATAAAATGGGAGTTACCACAGGGCTGYTGATTTTATTGTAAACAACATGATATTAGGTGAAGGTTCACTACAGAGACTTAGATTCTTAAAGAGGCAATTAGGTTACTAACTCCAAATTAAGCATCACTGGCATTCAAAAAATCCCCTTTCAGCTGCTGCATTTCCTTTGTGGTGCCTAAAGTCCCTCAACACTGAATTTTCTGCCAGGACATGTATAGAGCTGCCTAAATCTTTAATTACCCAGTTTTTGCTGTATCCTTAGTCTGCAGGGSATATAAAAATAAGGCATTTTCTCATTTTATCTATCTTGGACTGCCTGAGTCAGGAGYGTGATAAGACTATACTGTGTGTGCACTTGTGATTTCATGCCTTGGAAGGCAATGACTAAGAAATAGAAAAAGAGCTGGGAAATCCTGTGAGGGAAAAGGAAGAATAAGGACAGATACGCTTCTCTCCAAAGGCCACAATTGGATGAGTTGTTTGGACTGCAGGAGAGCCAGGCTCCAACCCCTGCTTTGAAACAAAGGCTTGGGCTTTGTCATGCCACCTTCTAGAACACCCTGAAAACAGACAACCGGGTATCCTGCCAAAAAAACTYTCTTTCAACATTTTTATTTCTTTAAATTGTATAAAGTGCATACAAAAATTTTTGCTGGGCTTTGAAAAACTATTATAATTCATTAGCTGGAGAAGTGAGCCAATACTGCAAAGCAAACTAATTAGTTGTTAGCTGAGGTATTGCACAGCTTATTCTAAATTCAAGTCCTTTTTCCAGGGACTGCAGTACATGAACAGCTTCAACAGAAAAGACTCATCAGGACTGCTATTGTGGGATGACACGCCCAGGGATAATCAAGCCTTTGGAAGGGGAAATAAGACTTTGTCCTGACTCTCTGAATGATCATATGTTCTGAAAGAGATGGGAGTATTTCATATCATTTTGCAAATATTCTTGTTGATCAAGACATTTTCATTTTTTAGTATTGTTGCAACCCTCTTTGACATCTCAAGTTTGGGATTGTTCTGGGTGTTTCAATCCAACTGGATATAAGCATCTGTTTGTCTCTCCAGATGCTCTATGTTTTAGGTCATAGGAGCCCACCAGTGAATCTTACTGTTGCAGTGTTTCTAAAACTCCCAGTTATTGGTTTAGATGACTTTTAGTGAAATGACAGTTTATGCCATATAGCAGGTTTCTTTGTCACTAAATCCAATTACACTCAGAATAATTGTCCCCAGGGCTTGTCCCATATCCTGCACTTTGGACTGACAACTTTGCAACCATCTGTCTTTGTTATAAAATGTTCTGAGAGAGTATCCTTTTTCTGCACAACCATAAAACTCAATTTCTTTTCCCAGTCCTCCTCTGACAGTCCACTTATAATTAACCACAATGTCTTTGTAATTTTTTCCAAAATCCCATGCAGTTCTTTTGTCCATCAATTTATGTCCAGGTATATCTTCTTGCTATCTGTCTAATGAGTGTTTGCAATAGGACTGTATTTCTTCTTTAGTTTTGGAACCGGATCCAAGAACTTGTATCTCATATACTTTTCTACAATTACACTTTTGTTCCACAGTATCCTTAATAGTTATCAGGCCTCTTTAGATGACACCTGTTCCTGGCCTGCTTTCTGTATAACTTACAGAAATACTGGAATTGGATGGGGTAGTGGGAAACTGGGTTCAAACTGGATTCAGACATACATTGGTTGACTGAAATGTATTTTCCCAGCTCATCTTTGCTTCCAACAGACTCTATAACTCCTCAAGTAGCCTTTCTGGAGACTTTATGTTTTACAAAAGTCTGGAAGCCTTCTGCTTCTCAAGAACTCCTAAAAGCTTTCGGTTCCCAAATTGATGTTCTATTACAGCTTTTTGTGCTTCTACTACTTTAAGTTTTCTACAGTTCCTCTGACCATGACAAGATAAGCACATGGCTCAACCTGATGGTTACTCCTTTCTCTTTCAAAAAATGATAAAATTTTGACTATTGAATTAACATAAATTTCATTGTAGCGTCAATTTCTGGCTATCTACACAAAAAAAAGAAGTGATATATGCTTCCCACTTAGCAGTAATTAGGTAGTTTTCCTTTGAATGCCTCAAAACACCTGAAAAAGAGAGGCAAGAAAGAACCAGAATGACAAGGGAAATTCATACTTTTATCTTCCTTTATCTGACATTTTACTGTTATCCTTAAAGCAAAGGTATATCTTAGCTATTACTTATAAATATCACAAACACTCCATAAATCTTCATAATTTCAGCCGCTCTTAAAATTCACTCATGACACAYTAATATATAGCTTCATATAATCTACCCAACATACATGAAAGCTTTTTCACATTCTTCAATACATCTTTGTCACTATAAAATAATAATTCATTGTTTCCCACCCTCTGACACATTTCCCACTCTCTTAACCATTCTTCTCATAATTCTAGTACTGAACAAACACCATTATATTAAAAAACCCCAAGCCATTCTATGATTCTATGATCCTATGACCAGAGCACACCTACTGTCTTAGACCCAACTTTTGGGATCTGGTTCATCATAATGGAGTAAGATGATCCACATTCTGATATGGAAGTGCCAATCACCTGGATTAATTTTATACTCCTAAAATTTTGCATATGACACTGGAGTCAAGACCTATTGCCTCAGTCCATGTGCAAATAATCCTCTTGTCAGAAAAAAAAAATTCATTGGTGTACCTGTCTAGCTAAGAGCCCCCTTTGCTAATTGCTTACTTATTCCCCTCATGCTGCTCGAATTGGACAGGAGTGGCTAAACCACGAATGTTTTAAAACCTAGCTCTGAAAATTTCTGACCTTGCTATCTCATTCTTGACTGGATCAACTGACAAGAAATAGTAATGCCGTTCCACATAGCTTTGAGATAAAAACACATTTATTGACCAACACTCTCTTATCTCTATAAATAGCTGCCTGCAAGTCACCTTTTTCAAGAGATGCACCCACAGCTGCTCTACGTTGTTACAACTTCATCATTTTACAATGAGCCCTATCATTAAACGTGTCCGACATAGACTATGATGCCTCACAGAATAAAATAAGGCAAGAGTAAAGCTTTTATAACTTAGGAGAAAAAATTAAATTGTGGTGAAAGAGCAAACACATTAAACTTTAAATATTAACTGGTGTTGTTTTGAAGATGCACAACACAAAAGGCTCAGGAAATCTGACACAGGAAATCTGGTACACATATATTTCAAATTTATTTCTTTTAAATATTTCTGTGATAAATAAAAAACTAGAGGGATATTTTCTGTGTTGTGAAGTACTTAGGCTGTTAAACTGTTAATATATTACCTGAAAGGATGACTGCTAAGAAGTAATAATTTAGAAAGACTCACCCTAGGGTGTAGTCATGACTATAAAGCAGTATTAGAGAATGTTGAGGGAAATAAATAAATCAGCCATCAAAAAGACATCAGCGGGAAGATCCAGTGGCTGAAGTAAGAGATAAAGAATAACGGAGAAAGTGACAAGTCAATAATAGTATATCTGAACAAGAAAATAATTGAAACTTGCTACTGTAATAGTTAGGAAACTGAGCTATTSAGATAATCAGCAAAGCTAAAGAAAGACAGAGAATCAGCAATATTTGGAAACAATCTTTGGATATTTTTCTGTTCATGTGATAAAGAAGACTGGAAATATGATGGCTAACTTTTTTTATAGTACTAATGTGCTTTAAGAAGCGAGCACGAAAGAAGGAGTGCACATTGGAAAAAACACAGAGAAGGACATGATGAAAACTAAAGGCTTAAAACTCTGAAAGAAATTTCTTAGATTCATCAGTCATTTCTTTGGGTTGGAAGGGCCCTTAGAGATTATCTACTTCAAATCGCCCTCCCATTGACAGGGATACCTGATGTGAAACAGGTTACACTGCCCTGTGAAAAACTTGGGTACATGATCTGTATTTCACTTTGCTTCTGTAAGATGAGCTGTTCTTTGCTTTTTTGTTTGTTTGTTTGGTTGGTTTTTTGGGTCGGTTTTTTTGGGTTTCTTTGTTTTGTTTTGGTTTTTGTTTTGTGAAAAATGAAAGCCCCCGTATGTTACAGTCACAGAAAAAGGTATGTGAAAAGACTAAGTGCTATCAGCTGTGGAGGCATGTAGCTGCAGCTCTCAGTGAAGCAAAGCTACCCCTCTAAATGAAAGTGAAAACTAGGCTCAAATTTTATCAGACCCAGTCTCTTTACTGTCTCCATCAGCTTTATGGTAATTTCTGGCAGCTACTTTGTAAACTCCTGCAAATGTTTGACTGAACAGCTTTTGAAAAAGACTAAGTAATATCAACATATTGGTTGAATAAAGAGTAGATTAAAATATAAAGTTTATAAACATTAGAATAGGCAACAGAAAAAAAGGAAGGCCTACTCCATTTACCTAGCATTGTGAGAACAATGTTTATTTCAGAACTACAAGTATTATTTGGATGTTTGCTTTCTGTGAAAAGTTGTTGGAAAGTTAGATTTTAAAATCCATGTCACAATCCTCTTTTGGGTTTTTAACATGTATACTTTAAGAAGAAACCCTTATTTCTGGGACACAATGTGTTGTTTCAGCCTGGTCCGTGGTTATTTTAAGGAAAAAGGAATCAGATTTTGTCAATACAGGAATCATTACTGTTAGAACCCTCTTATAAAATATCATCTTCCTTATGCAGTCTTGCAACTATCAAAATATTGGAGTAATTCTTCCTCCTCCACTTGTTGAAGAGAAAACTAGCCRTAATCCACATCCAGAAGAATATCCAAATCGTAAACTAGAGATTCCACCTTAGTTGAACGGTAATGAATTTTTATTTGAATTACAGTGCTGTTGGTGGGTGAGTCTCTAAATGAGCCTTAGCACCAGGTTAATAGTTAATTAGGTGAATTGATTGTTCTGCAAAAGGAACAGCACTTTCTTGAAGGAAAATTATGATAAAGGAAAAGGTGAATGTAGACAATTTGAACAAATCGTAATTATCTACTGCTATGTACCTCTGTGTATAAGGGAATGATTATTTTTAATGACTTTTCTACTTTTCAATGATTATTTAGATATTATTTAGTCATGTTTCCTCATAACATACTGCAAATTATATCCTTCCACAATGATGGCATTATAATTAAGAAAAGAAGTCACATTCATATTATCCTTTGTATATTTTGACAAAGCACAATTAAAAAGCTTTCTGTGGGGAACAATAAAATAAATGAAAGAAAATGTCCTACCAAATATTTCCCTTTTGGTATCCCCTGTTAATATTTTTATGAGTCTCTTAAGCTTATCTAAGAGATTTTTAATGCAGCAGGGTGTGTTATTAGGTTTGTATTTTTTTCCACAATATCATACATTTCAGTCTTTATCACAGTGGGAACAATAAAATAACAGACCGCAATGCATTAGCATCATAAAGAAAATGTAATAAATGGCTTTATAACTGTAGTAAAAGTTGCATGAGCACTAGCAGCTGTAACAGAGATGTTGCTACAGCAGCATTTTATGACCTAATAGCACTCAGTGGGCTGATAATATTATGTGTGTGTGTGTAATGCCAGCAGTTTCCGAGGCCTAGATTTCAATTCAGATAAATAATTGAAAGCACTTTTAGACTTTTCCATAAAATGTTTAATAAGAGATCAAATCCTCCCTCTCTGTAGTGGAAAATTAAATAGTTTTTACAGGGATGTTTTATGATGAAACTCTCTTATTAGGAAGAGAGGGTATTTGTTTTATTTATTTATTTTTAAACGTGTTTGTAAGAACTAAAATATATTTGCAGGAGCTCTTGTTAGTTTTGTTTCATATTACTGGTAGTAGAGAATGATACTTGTTTTTACCCTTGTTTTCCATTTCCTGATATTTGGACACAAGGACTATAATAATAACATTTACTGAATTACTTTGGGTATGATAGTAATCATGACAATGTGTCTGCATTTCTAGAATGAGAAAAAACTGGGAGAGCTGCAGAAGAGTCAATCTTTGAAAAGTGATGGGACTAATAATTATATGGTATAAATGTGGAATTCACCTAGGGTTCTCTAAAAAAAGAAACGTGATAACTATTTTCCTATCTCCTCAGAAGAGATTAAATGCAAAATGATGGCTGGATGAGTGAATGAAAAGATCATCCAACATTTAATCTGCAAGATCGTGTTACCGTTTAAAGCACACAAAATACATAATATTCTGTGAGGTTTTGTTGTTTTTGTTTGTTTGTTTTCAGAGGATTTTGGAATTGTTTCTTTTTCTCTGATTCATATGGAAATTTCTTGTTTTGAAAAAGGTGAATGAAAGAGTGGGATGGATATACATTACATTAACTATTGTAATGAACACTTTTGTCTGGCATGTTAACCTGCTCTTTCTGTTCCCACTGTTGTGAATGCTTACATAACAGATAATACAAGATTACTTGTTTGTCAAAGTGCTCCTTCTTGGACTTTCTTGCTTCCTTTCTATGATCTTAAGTCGTCTTTCAAACTGACAGAACTGGAGCAATTTTGAAATTGTGGATAGTCTGAGGTCCCACTTATTTCTGACTTGGAGACTGTCTTTATCCTTTGTATTTAGCAAAAGTTAAAAGCAGGTGGTAAAAAATAAATTCTCCAAATATTATTGCTTTTCCTTGTCTTCCACCTTCCCAAAAAGAAAAAGTCTTATGGTTTATAACAATGAACTTTATCAGCATAAAATTTAGTCACTTTAAAATAATTTTATATTTGGACTCTGGGAAGGCTGAAAATAGGTAGAGGATGTACTCTGTACTCATGAAGCAGTGAGTACAGAGAAAGAAAGACGAGAGGACATTCGAAGGTAGAAGAGAAGGGAATTGAAATATACACGTTGAATTCTTTTTGAAAGCATTGCTTTAATGTGCTTCTGAATTTTTATATTATGAATGTCATAATAGATCATCTAGATCCTCTGAAAGGACTTCTTTATTATTTTAAATCTAAATGAATTAATACAGTAATAAAAAAGGATGAAAATATAATTTTTAAAAATTTATCTATGTGTAATGAAAAATCCACAGAATTATTTTTGGATGGGTCTAATACCATGTTTGGTGGGGCAAGGTAATTCCCTTGTGCTAATCAAATATAAGTAGGTAGGAGCTGATCTCATCACATGCAAGTCAGTTGAAAATTTTGTTACTGAGATATTCAACCTTCAAATTGAGGCAAAATTTAAGCCACGTATTTGCCTTTTACTGTTTCCTCTTTTCAAAATTGTGAATCTAATTTGGTGAGAAAAAATGGATGCTATGGCAACTTGGTTACGGTGTTTAATAGCAACAGTAAATTAACGGTCAATATATGGTTTAGTTTGATTTAGTTTTAATAGAAAAGCATCTTCTGTTGCTGACAGGCTCTATGAACCACACTTGACAAGAAGAAAGGACCCTATACCAGTTACTTCTGTTTCTACTGCAAGGAATTATTTCAGCTACATCTCTGCAACAGTACAAACTACAACTTTTTTAGTATTACCTAAAGAGTCATCTCTAAAGAGTTATCTCTACATTTCACATCTCTACATTTCTGTTGATTGAATTGTAAAAACTGAGCACTAAATATGCATATTTCTCCAGCTAATTAAATTGGATGAACATAGTTTTCACAATTGAAAGCAGATATTTAGATTAAATTTTAGAACATTTTTATTATAATGGTTGAAAGGATTTACAAAGGACATGGTAAGAGGTCTATTATCCAGATTAGGGCTCTCAAGTTTTGCAATAAAGACTATATCCTGAAAAGAAGTTTGTCTTATTTTAATGGTTAAATATGTAAATACTACCAATTCAGTTCACTTACTCATTATTAAAAAAATATTGTGGGGTCTTCTCAGAGAGCTAAAAGATCTAACATAGCTAAAAGCATAAACTGAAAGGCATATAATGACCTTGGGAAAACCCCACATAATTAGTAGCTTACTTGCAGCCAAATTTTTTTCCCTACTTCCTGGCTTATTTTCAGTCTGACCCTGAGCACAATATATGAAGGCAATGTTGTCAGGATCTTTCTTTTCTTTATAAAGATGCTGTTAAGGTTAAATTTTCTTGGTCTGTGCATAGCGTTTCATATTGTTGACCATTGCTAGCTTTATATAGATAATTTCCTTCTAAGCATCATCTCAGTGAAGTAGAAATGAATGGTTTTCTTTGATTTTGAACTTCCTTTGTAAGCTATCAGACAAGTTATCTTTGTGTCCTTTGAGAACTTTTACACCATGAGCATTAAATTGATACTTGGCTTCACCTATTTTCCTTCTGAAACTTGGGTTCTTTCTTCTTTTTCAGAGCTTGACTGTAACTGTAGGTGTGCCTGCAGCATCTCATACCTTGTGGGCCTGGAGACGAAGTGGTTGGGAAGTCTCTGAAAAGATTCTTTTAAAGATAGTTGGCTGTATGAGAGAGAATAAACAGATCCTGAGAAGATAATGAATTGTCCACAAAAAGTATTTTACATCCCAAAGTATTCAATGTACACTTCTCTCTATCAGCCTTAGTCCTTACTAACAGAGACAAATGTTCATTTGTCTATAACTATCAACAAAGCATGAAGGAATACATACACTCACCATTTCACTCAGTGTATGCTCCAAACCCTAATTTTCCTTCCAGGTGCAGATTTTTATTTACAAAGACCTTTATGGATACTTGGTTTCCTTAGAAACAGCCTCAGACTCATTCTTCATGCTTTATAAAAAAAAGGCCAAATCACCTGAGGTTTTTTTGGAGCCTGAATGAGGTCTCTGAACAAGTGACAGAGCTGTTTTGATGGACAGCCCTTCCATCAGGTAATTTTTTGTATTTTTTTTTCTAGATGGATTCATCTTAATGATGGTTTGAACACGATTTGCCATAAAGCTACCTCTATAATTGGGTTTTATCTAATCAGGCTGATGATAGAACAGATGAAGTTCAATTTGTTTGACAAGGGCTGGTACATTGTACATATTTATATTGGTCCATTTGCCCCAGAGTAACTAATGTATTTGGCAATTAATCTATTTTAGTTTATATCTTGATGAGTCTTTATATTTATTTGTGTTGTTGACTCTATTCATTAAAAAAAAGGGTATTTGATGTTTTTCTGTTGACATTTTCTTATTCATAATACCTATGCATGTTATTAGGCTGATCCCAAAGTAACTAATATAACTGAAAACAGAAAATATTTTCTCACATAAAAAACTGAAAAAATTTTGAATTATTTTCTATTTTATTCTATATGCACATATGCATACAACATTTTCATTAAGCAAAGGCTTCACTGTAATATATACACACAAAGTACAGAATTAAGTTTATACATCAAAAATTTGTTTCATGATTTTCTAATTCTTGTATGAAAGTTTATACAACCTGTACTCTTTACCTTTCTGCTAAATGGCAGTGTTTTTGTTTTTTAAATTAAGGCTCACTCAAGATAAATATTTGAGCATATGCTTAATTTTATTGCCCAAAGTTAAAATATGTGAATACGTCAGAATTGATTATGTGTAATATATTTCTCTACCAAAGCTGTATTTTATGCTTGATTCCAAATGCCATTATATATGTTGTGTATTTCTTCAAGCAGAGAGGTTCAAGGTGGGTGGTGTTCAGAGTATCTGTCCTCACCCTGTATATTGCATAYAGGAATTTCATACATAGTGTCATGTATTAATGAAGACTTAGAAGAGCTTTCGTTAAGGGAAGTTGTGCCCTAGCATTTGAATAGGGCACAGCCACTTGATATAGTGTACCTGAATTTCAAAAAAGCATTTCACAAGATCACTCACCAAAAGGTCTTAGAGATGCCAAGCTGGGCCAAGAAGTGTTACTATTGAATAACTGGTTAAAGGGTAACAAAAGGCAGGAAAAAAATTCTTTTGAGGTAGATGGACTGCCATTGGAGAATGACAGGGTTCAAGTGTCAGGGCCTACAATGCTTGGCATATTTGTAAATAATCTGGAAAAAAAGAAAAGAAGTAACCAACTGTGCCAATGTTAATAAAATGCAACATAAGGCTCTGTGGAACTGTTGGTGTATTCATGATACTAAGACAATAAAATGACAGATGACATTCAGTGTCCACAGACAGAAATGAAATCTGTGGAAATACTGTTCCAGTGAAGGGCTGGGCACTCAGAAAAGATATTTGTTGTTTATATTTTTCTGTTCTACTAAAAGATCAATTTGGTGTTTGATATTTAACAAAGCAAAAGATAACATTTACTAGGAGTGGGATAGAAAATGTTCCTATGGTCAAAATACTGTGCATTACTCCACAATTACTGCCCATCTTGGAMCCGTAAGCATACTGTTCCTGGAATAATAGAACTGGAAAAGATACGGAGGGAGGTTATGTGATGGAGATGAATGAAAGATGCAGAGAGATAACTTACTGTAGAGAAATATTCAGGGACATTCAGTGTGGAAAATAAATTACTAAAGGAGGTATGCTAGAAGTCTATACATCATGAGCAATATAGGGAGAATGATTAGAAACAATTGTTTATTTAAATTTGAGAAGAGAGCGTACAAATTGAAATTATCAGACAGCAGAATCAAAGCCAAGGTAAGAAGTACTCCACACTGCGCAAAGGCAAGTTGCAATGACAGCCAGTTGCAAAGTGTTGCAACTCTGACGTGAGACACTGCAGATGCTAAATAAATGTGTGTTAAAAAAACAAGTAAGACAAAGTTGTCGAAGGAAAATCATTTAAGACTCTAAAAACAAAAGACAGCCACATCCACYTCAAGAAATATAGACTGCTGAAAGCTGGGAGGACAGAGTGGGAAGTATCCCTGGATGAGTTCCTCGTTTGTATATTTTCTGTAGGTGTCTCTATYGGTCAGCATAAAAGAAGGGGTGTTGAGTCTCCTGAACCTTTCATCTGAACACAATGTCCAGTCTGAGGGTCCTACGCTCACATTAATATTGCACTCTGTCAGTGTGACTCTAAAGCTATTTACTGTTTCTTCCTTCCCTTCTTTAAAAAGTAAGCAATATGTGTGAAATTCCATAGCAGTTTTTTAAAGAGAATAGGGTAACTTCAATTTGCTTTGTCTTGTGTGTTGTTTTCTTTCTTACAACAAAGATTTTGTTTTTACACTCAAATGACATTTTTCTCTATGATTACTATTCAGACAGATGCTAGTTTACTCTGGCAGGAAAAAAAAAAAGACCCATTAAAGTGTCATCTATTTTGTCTAAAACCTGCTAAATTAATTGAGAGCTACCATCACTGAAGCAGAAAATAAGGTTGTATTTGAGTAATGAATGATGCCTGGCTAATGATACTAAACACCATTAGAGCAAGAGACACTTTTTTCTCAACATAGGCTGATTGGCGAGTGGGTTGGAGTTGGCAGGAGGATGCCAGACTAAGTGAGAAGAATATGTTATTCACTGCAGAGAGCAAACACTATAATTTGAGAAAAAAGTCAGAAAGCAGAAGTTAGAAATCAAAGAAGGTCAGAGGTAGAAAATAAAGAACAAAACTAGGTGAAAATTGAGGATTTGACAAAAATCTTTGGCATTGTGAAAAACACTATTATGCTAACTATGTTTTCTGCCTCTTGATTTTCATGTGTTTAGGATGTATGCTGACCACAGAATCCTCATCAAAATCCCAGTCTACAGAGTGGGACAACATCTGAAAGTCAATGCTAAGCATCCTTATTTTTCCTTCTTATAATTCAGTAGATGGTGGGAAAATCTTGGATATAGTTCTCACTGAAAGTTTAGGAATAAATGTAAACTAACAGRACTGACTTTTCCAAGTGTCTTGTTTATCTACAGTAGATGTTTCAGTTGGACAAAACTATTCTTTGCTGTGATGAGGTACAACCTTTTTCAACTGTCCTACATGGTGTGACTGAGGTGACAAAAAGGAAGTACTCCAGTTTGCTTACACCACCCTCTCAATTTTTATATTTTTCTGTCATTTCAATGCTTTTCTGAATCTAAAAGCGTGATGAAAAGAACAACTCCATGTTTGAAAATTTAACTCCCTTTCTGACGTTATTTTTCCTCTTCTTTTTATTTCCTCTGTAGTCTTACATCTTTAGAAGCAGACTTGAATTGACATATCCAGAACGAAGTGATCTAGAAGCTGATGTGAAATAAAAAGAATTTTTTTTCCTAATTAGTGTCAGAAAAATGACCCAAGCTTTAAAAAGTAATACCTACTACATATCACTATATTCCTTCTGATGTCCTCCACTCAAACAGGCACTGAAAACTGTGTGGGCCTTCATCATGTAGGACCAACATTGTTTTCAGTACCTTGTGCATAAAACGAGTTAGCACCACAGATGTCTTTCAAGTCAAACCTGATAAAGTTAGAGCACAGGAATGTTCGAGGACTTGCTCCCTCTTTGGCTTAAAATCAGGTGGCTGCTTTTCAGTCTCATTAGTTAGTTTAGCTCTACAGAGACTGACAAGACTGGAAAATGCTACTTGGGTGGCTGTAACTGGGCTGACCTTGCTCTCACTCAGGTAGCACCGCATGTTCTGGAGACAGAATGGTCCTTTGCTGTGCAGCAGAGGGAGACTCACACAACTCTTTCCCTGTGATCTCTTGATTAACTCCTCTGTGCGTTTGGAGACTGTGGAAATGGATGTGGATGGTAGACTGCAGATCCGTTAAGACAGCAGCTCATATCTCATGTTGATGTGATTTAAATCCTGTTCACACTAATGGGGTAGGTAGCTGCAGCACTATTATGTTAAATTTGGAACTTGTGCTGTGTCTATACATAGAACCTGACTTAATATACTAATTCTTCTTAGCTTTTGAGTGTTCCCGCTTTCAGTTATCTAAGTATTTTAAATATTGAAAGCATCCAAAMAATGTAAATTATTGTTTTAACATTAGAGATGTTTCTTCTCACTTCTATGGATTTTATTCTAGAATTATTAATGAAACCACTACAGAAATTACTTCTGCTTTATATCTGTAAGAATAATGGGAATAAGACAACTACCACACCTTTGACTTACAAAAGGTCTAAATGCTTGACCCACACTCCATATAATTTTCCTCCCTTATCTATAAAACAGAAAAGAACTATGTAACTGCCTAATAACTAATATACTGCTTTATAAACCTTCTAGAGAGTAAATAAAAGGAATGTACATTTAGCATTTGCTGAAGCAGAAAGCACTGATGTCAAAATGACATAAAGTCTGGGAACCATTAGGCTCATACATAAGGATTGATAGAAATTTAACTACCCAAAAGAAGTGAAACATGGCTTAACAGGTATAGCCTATCTTGATTTTTCAGGGTAATGAATCTAAATTTTTTCCTGTGGATTTTTTAATTTTATGATGACCTTCCAGCTTTTCTTCCTTTCCCTTGCTGGACAGAATCTTAAAATTTTTAGGTATGCATCTTCTTTCTAAACTTTACTAATTTCATTCAGCATCAGAGAATGGAAAAACATTCTTATGTATTTCTCACTTTAGTTGATCATATTTTATTGTGAACAAGACAAGAGGTGTTGAAAAACACTGGTATGACACTGAGTTATCATTCAAAACAGGAGTGTATTATTGGCTTGGGAAAGCAGTCTTGGATGACAGGATGTCTGTACTCTTTAGGTCCAAAATTAAGCTGTTGTCAAAAAGTTAATAAAGCCCACAAGAATTTGTGAAGCAGAATTGTTTATGCTTTGTAAAGTCCTTTATATACCAAATGCTCATTAAGATTAAATGATAGCACCTGCAACTAGCTGAACCTAATTTACATTTTTACTTCATATATTTCTTGTTTAGTTTCAGTTTTAACCTAATTAAAATGTGGGCCAATATCCATGAGTATGGGCTAGAAGGGTAGTGATGCAGAGCAATGAGCTGGAGGCCACTGATGCATGGCATGAAGCTGGGGGCATTGATGTGAGAAATAAGTAAGACAGTTTTATGGAGTAGCCTAGAGAGGCTCCAGGGAGAAATGATATGCTAGAAAATGTTACTGAAGTCCTGTAGTCTGAAAATTACTAGAGGAAGACAGATGGATGGGATGACCGATACAGGACAGAAATCTGTAAAATGGCTGATTTGAGAGAACGGGTAGGCTGAGTCTATCAGAAAAAAAAAAAAAAATCAAAACATGGAAGCCCAGTGGAACAAAAAGCAAGTGCTATGAATCACTGAAGTATGGTACAGGCAAGCTTTCCAGAAGCTTGATTAGCAGAGCACAGCTATTCCTTTGACTGAACGGGTCAGCCAAAGCAAACTTTGAAACTTAAATATCACTCAAGGTAGCCGAGAGGTCAAAATAAGTGTTCTGTGTCAGGTCAGGAATGATAGACCAAAGGGAAACAATTGCACTCTTGTTTCCATAAGCAGCTGTAGTGTGCTGAGCCACGGTTCTCCTGGTGGTGCAAGTGGCAGACCTCACTCCGTTGCACACAAGTGAAGGTGAACCGGGTGGCCTCGGAAGGCACTTGGTAGATATAGGTGGAAGCTGAGTAGATTTGTATGTTGTGCAGCAATGCCCTACTCTTTTGGAGGTCACAGTGCTGCAGAGTATACTGTGCCAAGTACCCTTCTGCATTCAGCTCGGCATCCATGCCAAGAAACTGAATAAATTAGCCTGTAAGGGGCTGCATGCTGCTGCTGCTGCTGCAGTGAGTGCCTGAGCTATTTCATTTGCATATAGCTTCACTGAACTACGTGTAGTTCAGATGTGACTACCTTGCACTGAGAGGTGTTGTGTACATTTACTTATAAAAGAATAATAGTGGCATTTTAGTTACATCCTGTATTTTTTGTATCAGCCAAAAACTGTATTCAGAACTCAGAAAAGCGATAAGAGGTTAATATTCATCCCAGCATATTGGTACAGGCAGATCTGTAACTGAGTAGCTGCATGAGCTTATTCTATTATCCTACCAATTTTCCTGTGCTTGTCCCATTATTAGAGTTTATGCCTGAAATTAGATTGTTATGCCTTAGGAAAATAGTCTTCTGTATTTGTAAAGCATTTCTCAGTTTTGTGGATGTTTCCCTGATGCTAATTTTTAAATCCTGTAACGTCAGAAAATAATCATGTTAAAAACCCCCACAAAACCCAGACAAAATATTGGTGAAAATAATTTGGAACATATACTCTAAATTAGTATTTGTCTCCCATTTCCTGATTCTGTTCACATAACCATATCCATTAAAATATTTTATAAAATTTCCTTCATGTCAAATTTTAAATTTTGGGTTTGGATTATGGTATATATTAAAAATTTCTAGTTAGGCAGACAAAATTTCTAAAAGCCAAAGGTTTGTTGTCTGTAAAAAAATGAATGAAAGTTAGTGAGAAGCTTGCATTTTTATATTATATGTGACTTCTCTTTCCCTCTAATGTGTGTATGCGTGTGTTCTTTAATACTTGTATTTATGGTATGTTGGGAAATAAACCAGAGGCTAGGGTTTTTCCTTGATTAACAGTATTCTGGAAAGGGCTTTGAGAGAGGCTGAAATTGAATTAGGATCCAAACTTATAATTCAATGCTATGATAATCTATAAAATAAGAAACACTATTAAATCAACAGGAAATGAAAAAGACTGCAGTTAGCCAAGCAACCATCACTCAGCACAGAAGCTAAGTGATCCTTGAACTGGATGAATCAATCCAGACTGCCAAGGTCAATGGTTGCCATACTTGAGGAAATATGAACATATGTAGTAGGATCCTTGCAATAAAATGAGCCATGCTGCCATCTTTTGTTAATAGCAGTTTTATCTGATTAAAGGGCTGAAGGCAGCCCTTGTATCAGCAGATTTGCACTAGCATTTGAAGCAAATTGACTGACAAGAGATGATCCAAGGAAGAATTATGAAGTAGCAATGCTGCRGTAGAGTCATACACTATTAAGCTGAGCACAGAGGTACTGCAGACAGTAGATTTTAGTATCTCCCTACAGCTGAAAGGGGTTTAAATAGCTGTGTTTAGTATAAAAGCGTTTTGTATGCTACTTTATTTTCAGATGAGTAAGGTACAAAGCTGAGAAACAAAAACATGATCTTGGACTTTTAAATACTTTTCCAGCAGCACCTGAATTGAAATATTCTTCTTTTCACTCAGTGCATTTCTCTCTCTCATAACTTATAGCCTCTTTTGCCTTTCAGCCTCAATCAGTTCTGTCACTCTCATCTCTATTTCACAAAATAGGATTTGCATAATGAACAATTTTGCACAGATTCAAAACATAAATTAGGTTTTTCTGGCACTGCAGTGAAAGAAATTTGAAAAGATTTGATCTTTGTGACTGTCAGAGTCAGCGGGGGTGAAAGTTAAGTTGTGTAGAAAGCATAGCAATCATACTTTTCATTAGGACCTGCATATTTTCTCATTGATCATTCTCAGTGCATCATGCAGATGGAAGACCAATCTCAAACATGACCCTTTATAATATTTCCCATACATAATCATAATAATTCAGTGCCTTTTCAGTTACAGTATAAGATCTTAACACTGGCTTCACTCATTTCTGTAGTCAAATAAACTTAGTTACTGAAACACCTAGTAGTGATAATAAGCACTGAAGGGAATTACATTAATGCCTTCAGCCATTAAGAACTCTCCTACTTGATTGAAATTCTGGATTTCAGCATAGTTATATGAAAGAGGATGGAAGAGAGACAGTTATAAAGAAAGTGATAAGAAATTGCAAGGTTTGCTGTTATGCAGGGAAGCAGATGAAATGGAAATCGTTCCATCCTGAATGCCAGTACCAGCCATTGGTAAAAATAAAAGCACTTGCAACACACTTCTGAGCACTTTTTCAGAAGTGTTTTCATATGTGAATGTGTGCAAATCTGAAGGCTAGGATGAGAAGACAAGACTTGCAAGAGATACCAGTGACTTAGTGAAGATTGCAGTATGGTCCTGAGAAGAGAGAGAACTTTTGAACTTGATGCTGGATAAAAGGGAGTTGAAGTTTCTGAAGAAAAATTCCTGTCCTATTGGACTCCTTTTACAATTAGGAAACTGTTTCACGTTCTCTACACGTAAATAGGAATTTGAAACAGTTACATTCGATATTCTTTTTCCCTTTGCAAAGATACAGCGTGCAAGGCTTAGAACTTCAGATAATTCTTTAGGTGGAAAGGGGATATGTTAATTGAGGGAGTTTATGTTGATGAACACTGATGAGCAACTTCTCCAAACAAAACCAAGAGAATGAGAAACAGTAGTATGCTTTTTTAAGGTTTTGTAGTGATCCTAAACATCATGAGACCTGTGGTCCAGAGAAGCTTGTATAACCTCTGAAATACTGCTTTTGTAATATACAGTATAGGCATAACTTATAAGATGGTGTGGTCAAGAATTGGTAGAGAAAACACCCCCATGGGACTCAGTTGTCAACACCAGCTGTAGTAGTAGGTTAGCCTTGCTGTAGCAGGTGATTTGCCTGTCCAACTAGCAGGCATAATGGGTAGCCTTTCAAATGGAAACTCATGGCTGCAAGTGCAAAAAAATGGGTAAGCTTGGTGGGTTTTTTTCAGATTTCTTTAGAGGTTATTAGAAATATGTAAGCTTGAGATGCCATCAGAGATTAAATGCTACCTGTTTAGCAACGACTGAGAGAATCTGGGAAACCACTTATCCCAGAAAAAAACAACCAAATTTTTTACCAGCCCTAAATATGAAAAGGAGCAAACCTGTACTTCAACCAAAGGTGAAACTACATTTTTATTAGAGCCAACCATTAATCTACATTGCATGAGCAATAATATAAATGAAGATACATGTATCCCAGATCAGGCTGCCACTGGATAGAAGTTTGTCAGCCTGTCAGGTTTATGGTGACTGTCAATGCCAGTGTACAGATGCTATGTGTCACCTGTGTAAGCCAAGTGACTGCAGGGAAGGCATACACAGAATGGGTTTTCCAAGTGCTTTAGTGTGTGTAGAGATTAGGAGGCCTTGGTGAAAACAGCTATGTCTCCTTATCCTTTATGAAAACAGAAGTGGTTCCCAAGGCATCATTTTAGCTGCAATAATAGCTTTGACAGAGGGTGTTTCTTATGTTGGTTGGACTGAAATCTTTCTAGCTGTTCACTGATTTCTGGACAAAATAATTTACTGTGTATCCATTTAACTACCCTTCTCTTTATGTTTCAAGATGTTTCTCTAACCTATGGTCTTAAGTGAGGCACTTTTAAATATTTCTTCGGACTAATACTGGTGTAGCTGCTTTGGATCTACAGGACTTCTTAACATGCAGATGGTTCTCAGGATGATTAACACATCTACATTGCCTCTGTAGCTCAAGTAGCGGGCAGCAGCATTTGCTGAGAATATTGGCTCTAAAGGTTGGTGGTTACCTACTTCTGGGGCAGTTTTCTTTGCAAGGAATGCAAAAATGACCAAAATCATCCTCCTCTCTTCTCATTTATCATTGAATACATATTTAATAGTGGTAGCTTTCTCTCTTATTGTCAGAGAATTGTCTTTTTATCTGAAAATATGTAGCTAAGCACCCATGTTTCTGTTTCAGTGAAAAGCTTCACATTTAATCTATTTCGCCAACAATGTAAAGATTGTAAATGTAAACCTTTTGAAGATTTTGAGGAACAAGAAGCCTTTCTCAGTCAGTTACCTTTATGTCTTCGATAGCCCTGGAGTGTCTGTCACCTCACCTGTTAAGCCTCTGGTAGCCAGCAAACAACATAAGTTTTAGACATAGCTTTTCTATAACGAGAGTTAAGAAAACATAAGCTTAACTGATATATTGCATAAAAGGACTAAGAAAGTTCAGCAAAAGTGGGAAAAGTGCTGAATTAACCACAATACCCCCTCAAAACCAGGCTATATACATCACACAGGGAGTTTTGTTTAGGACTGTAGACACTAAACAAGATGTGGATAGGTAAACTGAAATGGAACTATCAAGACATTATTTCTATTGTGCACATTTCATATTTTTCTCTTGCTAACAAGTTCAGAACTGAAATCTTCATAGTATGTGCAACAAAGTGGTATATTTGTGGTGCTAGTCAAGGTCTTCTCCCAATTTTCTGCCAGTATCTTGAGTTTTTTGCACATCCTCAATTCTTAAAGACAACGTGAAAGAAACATATTTGCATATTAAATTTATGGACTRTGCTTAAAGTCGCGGTTTGTTTCAAACAGCCTTATCATAAAGTTCTTTGAAAGTGATCAGCACTGAGTTATTTTAGGGACAATGATGCAAATTTAATCAAAGAAGGAAACATAATGCTTGAAAAACAATTGTGGAGAGGATAGAAGTCACTGTGACCTAGACTGAAGAGTGAAATTTGCAGACAGGGGATGTTTCATGTGAAGAAGACCCAGTTACCACTTTAAAATGTACAAATCTGCCCTGTCCCTGGAAAGAATTGAGCCAGCCTACTGACTATTTTCTGTTATTTAAATAAATGTCAGATATATTATATCCAACTAAAAAGATCTGTCTGCAGGCAGAAGAAATTGCCTTTTCACCATGAAAAGATGAATATGTGTGATTATGGAAGGGTATGGTTAATTAATGTAGTTATACAGTCCAAAGAAGCAGTATTTTAAGCACTTTAATAAAGTCTGAAATTTGAAGCACTACACAAAATTATTTTGAATGGAAATATCTTTACATGATTTTTAACAGCTGATGATTAAGATAAAGTTATTAAAATGACATGTAAGTGATAATTAATCATAACAGACCAACATAACACACTGGAATTTCTTATGCTTTCTTGGAAGGTATATATGTACATCATTGCTCTTTTTATTAATAGAAACAGAAACAAAAATAGAAAGTTACACTGACAATTTTTTTTGAACGCAGGCCAAGAAAATTTAAAATTACCCTAGAGAAAACAAGGCTTAACACAAATAAAATAATTAAGCATGCTCATTACTGATGTAGGGCCCATAATTAAGCTTATTTATATCTGACTTAAAGCTTGTTGTTAAGCATACTCGTAACTGGCTTTTATGCCAGTGGAAATTGGATCAGACTCTTAGAAAACATTAATGGTTCTGTCACACCAGGGTGTTTAAAGGCTGGCTCCTAATTTATAATTACCTGTGTTTTAAGAGAGGCTGAGCTGTCTTCAGGCCTACTAACCTGCAGGGGGCTGTGAGAAAGCTCTCTGTGCATGGCTGAGGATTGCTGGGCTGGGACAGACCTCACTGCAGGACAGCCCACGTGCAGGAGCTGCCATCCTGGCTTCTCTCTGCATCCTCCTTCCTGCCAGTCTCAAGGCTTTCTCATGCCCCTTCAGACAAAACCTGAAAAGCTGGAGTAAGTCACAGATTCAGGTATGAATCTGGCTCCAAAAATAAACCACTAAGACCAAAACTTTCCAAAGAATCTGGCCAAGAGAGCTACATAGATGGCTTAATTCCTCAAAAGACTGAAACATTCAACCTTCAGGTATTTGGCTGAATACCCAAACTGCTTGAAAATGGGCTATACAGTATTTAAGTATCAGCATTACTGACTGTCATCTCAGTCTCCCAAAGGTTGCTTTTCAAATATCTGGCACTCAGATGCCCTTAGCTATCACAGCAGTGAGTGTTCTGTAAGCATAGTAACAAAAGAAGCTGTCAATTGTATATCCACTTACACCTGCTGTATTCTCATTTCTTCTACTTTGCCTCCATGTGATGCTTTATAATCAGATTTTTCCATTAATTTTTATAGCTAATTTAATGAATATAGAAAAAACCCCACTATAACTGTCACTACTTTTGTTCTATACATAGAATAACAGTTATTTGTCTAGTAAAAAAGCACTGCCATATTTTAAAGAACCCTCCTGAGCATATTTGTGCCAAATATTTATTTCTGAAAAATGTAAATGTCTGTTTAGTCTTGTAACTTTACAGCCTGTTTCAATTTGTATATATCCCCACCGATCACTCCTACTACATCTGCTTTAGTGAACTAATATAATAAAAAAATGTTCCAAACTATTCATCTGGTCTTCTTTTCTTTGCTCCTTCCCTCTTCAGCAGGATTGATAGCTCTAAGAAGTAAATTCAAAAGTACATTTTACAGCTTATTGCTGTGAGAACGGGGATGCTATTGAAAACACTCCAAAGTGTTTAACATGTGTCTTGGAATTAAGATTGCAATCACTGAAGAAGTGCACAAGGAGAATGGATTTAGAAAATGTTAGAGGCCTAATTAGATTGAGGGGTATTGTGAAACTTCTTTGTTTCAGATGCATTAAAGTATTAGGTGATTTTCTGTGATATTTGGCTGAGTGACTTTTATATTGCATTTTTCATGAAATGCCAAATCCCATTCTCCATGGCCACGCACAGAATCTTCAAATATTCTTGGGATAAGACATTCCTTGATGTGAGAAATAAGTGTAAATTCTGTAGTGCAAGTGTTAACAGGTAGGATCACCCAGGATTGCACTGGGAAGGTCTTTTTATTGCCACACACCGAACTTGCCTGTCTACTTTATATCCTCAGGGTAAATGTGAAATCATGCTCTTTTCCCCCTCCACTCTTTTCCAGGGGGATACTTCTTTGAAACCTCTGTATGAACAGCAGAGCAAAAAAGGCCTTATCTTAGAGGGAAGAAAAATTGTATTGACTTTGAAAATGGAGAGGAGCATAGTCCAGAGGAGCAAACAGCAGACTTGAGAAAATAGCAAACTCTTTCTCCCCCAGTGCATATACAGATACAAAGCAATCAGACAAAAATGAGATTGTGCAGCTAATAAAATCAATCAGGCCAGGCTGGCTAGAACCATTTCCAGATGGCCGTGGAGAGTTCCTCATCACTTCTGAATGGTTATTGACGAATATGTACCAACACTTGATCTCTCTTGGGAAGCTATTTAATTTATCTCCAAATCATCTAACTCCCAGGTGGTGGTTTATCTTGTATCAGTATGTTTTTCCAATTGTTAAAGGATTCCTTCCTTGTTTGCCTAGTTTTTCCTGTTTTCTCTTTCTTTGCAGATTGTTTATCTCCAGATTTCTCACTCTAGGGGAACATGTGCATAATTTGTTTGTCAATAATAAGTAATGAACACATTTTATTATGTGTTACTAATGTTTTGGTGTACAGCAGAAGTAAAAACCTAATAAAACTGCAAATTCACTGAATGTGTATAGATACCAGTGGGTACCTGGCATATATATTTCTATTTTCTTTTTYTTTTTCATTTTATACTTCTGTATTTATATTTTTCTCTTCCCTTAGTTATAAGGAAATAGCATATATATATATATATATACACATACATACATGCATGCATACATGCATAATTCAGTACATAAATTGCATGTTGGGTGGCCTGAACTTTTTCTGGATAGAGACAAGGCATTTCTGGTTATTTCACAAAATCAAGGAATGGCTAAAACTTTTGCCTTTAACATCAGATCCCACTCATTTGATACACTCAAACATTTTACTGTCTCCCTGACTCTCAACCTGAAAAAAATAATCTCAGTTCCTCTATTCATAGGTGCACCGAATACCTTCTGATTTCTTCCTTCTAAAGTCTGTCTTCAGTGATGGCTTGAACTTGGCTATCTGTCTCTATTAAGTAGTCTTATGGGATCAACCCCTGTTACTTTTGTTCATTTATGATAGTGCCTTGCTTTCACCTATGATTTCCTTGAGGCAGTGGTACAGATTATACCATAACCCTGTTGAGTAAATTCAAGTTSTCTTTCTTGCAAGGTCCTGTGACACAAACAGATCAGACAAGGGGCTTCTTCAGGTTAGCAGTGCAGCAAAATTATAGCAGAAGCGAGATTGATACATTGTCAAACATAAGCAAAGATACCAGACACTCTGCTGTGGGGTTTAGCACTCTGGTGCAAAATACCAGAGTCATCAATTATGTGATTCTGTATTATGGACAGGAGAATCCKTCTGAAAACATGACAAGCGCTTTCCTTTGATGTCTTAGTCTTCGACCCCCCAGTTTCTTTGTAGGTTAAAAACCTTTTCTGATTTATGATATGTGTATGCACAGGAATTTTATCTCCATTTGCCCTTGTTTCAGCACTGTACTTGTCTTTAATGTTAGTGTTTGACATTCTCTTCTTGATGCACAAAGACAAATCACTCTTCTCCTTTTTGTTCTACATTTTGGGCTGCTGGACAAACCCAGTCTCCTAGCGTGCCTTAGTGAGACAGGCCATACAGTCCCTTAATCATTCTTATGTGTCTGTACCAATTCCAATCCGAATACCTCTTTTGTGGTAATGGCTCTGCACAGTGTTCCACTGAACTCTTACTGGCTTTCTGCACAATAGACTGAAGATTTCCTAGGTTTACTTGAAAACAGCTTGATGGCTGCATTTTAAACTTTCACTGCCTTTTCACAGGCACTGCATTTATGAATTAAATACATAATGAGATCAAAACAAGGACCAATTTATTTTATTCAGTCATCGCAGTCCACTATCTCCAGGCTCATTGCAGAAATCAGCATTATTTTATTCTCCCAGTGTGATGCCTTGCATTCTGACTATTTCTGTACTATTCTATTCTCCTATTCTGTACCTTTCAGCCCATTTTTATTTCAGTTTTAAGGTGATGCTTATGTTCTTTCTGTACAGTCTATCCTCTGTTCATAATACCTCTCTGCTTCATTCTGTCAACACATTTTGTTAGGACACGTCTTTATTTTCCAAGAAAAATCTCTCCTACCCCTGCAATTTTAGTAGGGTCTTTTCAGATTGCTTCCTTAAATATTTTGCCTCATCTCTGAATAGAAAGTCATTGTTTGTCAATAACCTGTCTGGTAGAAAATGGTTATTCTACTCAAAGGGAACACTGTGTTGAAGGGCTGCCCTATTGACACACCGCAGGCCATGATAACCCACCTCTTCCATTTCAGATTTGGTTGGGAACCTCCTTAGGACCAAGTTATATGGCAGGTGTTTGCTTCATCTACCTTCCAAGTCATTCATTACATGAGTCTGTATTGATGTGGCAGCTTAGTCTGGCTGGTTTTCAAGCACCTCTCAAAGGGACAGCTCTCCGTGATATGCCAAAAGCCATTCCCTCATGTGACCTTAGCATTTAAACCAGCAGCTAGGGTCCATTGGTGTGGGTGGAGAAGTAAGATCTGGTTCAGTAATTTCCTTCTGTCACATGGAAAGGTCTGGCTGTGATATTGCCTCTCCAGATCTCACACTTTCAATGGAAATAAAATCATTTTACTTTATGCATCAGGGATAGAGTAAGAATAACAGCACTCCTGTGCATGTGAAGAAGTAGGAAAAAAATAAACTGTCACATATTCTATCATTTTTCATCTTCAGTCTTTGTGCAGTTGTAGAGTTTTGAAGTATATTTTGATTGGTTGTTCCATGTCCAAGTTCTGTAGGGCTACAAGAATTCTGGGCTGGACAGAAGCCTGGAGTGGTTGTGCGTGGATGTTGCCATGACTCCCAAAGAATGACATAAAGAGGCTGCAATAAAGCATTTTTAAAGTGGAACAGTTCCAAGTTCTGTTCTTCTGTTTTCTTTAGAGAAGGATTATACTCAGCGAAAGATTCCTTAGGCAGGTGCTGGCACCTGTCTCCTCATGACATTAGATACAAAAAAGCTAAGCTCATTAATAAATTTTCATTCATTTGGAATCTCTCTAAACCAGGGCTGCTTGTGACTGTAAGAAGAATGTGTAATGGGGTTAGTTGCCTTTAAAGGCAGATGTATTTGGAAATCAATCTCTTATTTCTGAGATACTCTATTTATGTTTGCATCTTTATCAGATTTTTTTGCTAACAAAAAATAAATACGAAATTACTCTTAAAAATCAATCCATATATCGGCGCAAAAGCAGCATCAAAAGTCAAACTAAGAGCTTAAATATAAACATCAGAGAGCCTGCTGCTTTACAAGGTGTGATAGCTAATCAGATTTGTAATAATTAAGCAACAGATATGCAATGAAAGTAACAGGAACCTGACAGTCTTTCACAAATTAAAACCTGGTTCATCCTCAAGTGTTTTTGAATGCCTACTTTAGATATTCCTGTTAGTGCACTATTTCCTGGTGTGCTAGGTTAAGCCCTGAGCTAAATCACAGGTATTAGTACTTTCTTCCTTCTATCAGATCGTTTTCACTGCTTAGAGACAAGAGGTAAATTACGATATYACTGGACATCATGCATGATAGCAGCCAGATCACGACCACAAACTTTTGTATTTATTAAACACTTGCATATCCAGGTGCAGGATTGAAAATGCATCTTTGGGCATGAATTGTTCTTTGCTCAAAATCCAGCACATTACAGTTTCTTAGTAGTGGTTTGTTTTCCTGCTCTGACAGCACCAGCTCTATTAATAATCTGTGTTTGTACAGCCACTGGCAAACCAGCAGAGTAAGTGATGTGGTGGCACAGTAGAAACAAGAGCTTTTAATCACACCAGCAATGTTGTCTGGAGGGAAAAAGAGAAAGCCAGTGCTAGATGTGCAGAGGAAGTAGAGAGAGACTGGAGCAAGCTCATGGAGAGTTTTATAATCAAGAAGTTCATTTTGCACTGGGTTCTGAAATTAATGAGCAGCCAGTGGAGTTGCCTGACAACGGGGGTGATATGACTTAGTGTCCAGGGATCATAAGAGTTGTTCTGAGCCAGACGTATTGAATTGTTCATTGTTTTCTCCCACTGAACAATTTTATAATTCAAGTACTTAATCATAAAGAATAATCAAGTTCCCTCTCACTGAGTTCAGCTTTTCTGCCTTTCTCAGCTGGCTGATCACACCTCAGATAATCAGACTCATCTCATCTCAGACGTATATACCTGATAGTTCCCCTCTCCCTCTGTGCCTGCCTTCTCCTTTGTACTATAGTTCTGTCTTCTTCATATTCCATAGTTGTTATTTCCTCACTTCTTGCAGTGATGGCATTGCTTAAAGAAATAAAAGCAGGAAGACCACAACCTTATATCTGCCCTCTCCTGTGCTATTGCTGCCTTACACTGCTCTATCCTCACTCCTCCTTTGCACCTTGGGATGCTTTTTCATTTGTGTCTTGTTAACTAGAGATGACCACCTGAAGCTCAAATATCTGGACATTACAGATTTCACTAATCACACTTCTGTTTATGATCTTGTGTCTTTTTCAGATTTCTGAGCCACATCCATTGTCATGGCAGTACTATTGATATGACTGAAACTCTGCCTTATGCAATCAAATCAGATTTCCTTGCATGATAATAATGAGAGTTTTGGTCTCCTTAACTTACACTGAGTTGTAAAACTAAAATTAGAATATGTAACAATTACAGAATTGTACTTATCAGCTGGTAGTGCTGCCTGATTGCAAGAGTGATGCGTAAAAGTGTCTAAAACTGTGTGGTAAAGTCAGATGTAAGTGGGTAATAGTCATGATGGAGAACAACTAAACCTATCTGGGAAAAAGCAACTTCAAATTTCACTTTTTCAAGTTTAATTATTTTTTACAATAACCAATCAAATGCAAGATATTCAGATATCTTAAAGATGTTTTCTTAAAGATGAAAGAAAAATCAGATACTAAAAAAAGTTCAGAAGGCTTAGCAAAATACAAGTCAATCAGATTTATCAACAAACGCAGAAGTGCATCTCTTTAGGGTTAAGGAAAAAAAAACCTATTCTGGCCCCACTGGGCATTAAAAGTGATAAATCTTTGGCACAAAGAAAGGTTTTTTAAATTTAATTTTCTTTTCAACCTAAGGCTTTTTTGATTTATACTATCTAGCCCCAAGCAAGGGTCTTAATTATTTTTGATTTATTTCTTTCATTCCTGAGAAAGGTCTTTCAGCTTTTCTTTATTATTATTATTTCAGTTTTTCCTCTTATTCTGTAGGCATATCTACGTTTTCTAGCTCTTATATTTACTGCTAAGTTTTCATGTTTTCTGTTCCTCTGGGGTGAAATACTCTGGTGAAAGCCTTCAGGTCTTAAACAAAACTCAGCTTGCTTTCACAAATGTAATGTAAGGTTTGAGTATTTTGCTTTTAATTTGAATTTGTTAATTTACTTTCCTATAACTTTTGTTATGTTGCTATAAATCAGATATCCTGTTCCACCTTCTAAACTAATAAGTTTCCTGTGCATCAGTATGGCCTCTTTTTCCTCTCACTTGTTATTTTTAGGTAAAACATGCTATACAAGCTTATGAACTTTTTACCCTAGTTATAAAATGGGTTTTAGTCAACTGTTTTCTCTTCTTTATGAGAAATAGTTATGTTTTCCACTTACTATGTGTATGAATGGAAAAAAAATCCCTGGCACACTTTCAGGATAATGATAGGAAATTGTCCATGCCCAGCAGAGCTCAGTAATTAAAGCATTCTCCAGGACTGCAAAATCCTCAGTTAGAGAAAGAAGTTGAACCTTTCTCTATTCAGATTCAGTAAGCTGTGGCTGTTGCTATATAACAGAGAAAGGCTGCTTTTTCCAAGTAGGTCTGTAGGTGCTTTTTGAGCCCTGCCACGGTGGAGATTCCCTGACTGGCAAGAGGATCCTCTTGGGCTTAGGTGTGAGCAGTACCTGGGGCTACTCTACCCAAGCCATACCAGGCAGTTCTGCCAAAATGGAGAATTGTGATGCTGAGTGCCTTGTAAGGAAAAAGAAAGCACTGGGAGAATTTAAGGACTTCTCAGAGTTTACTGAGTAGAAGCTTTAGGCATCCTCATCTCAGGCTTCTGTTCTGCGGTGCTTCTGTTCTGCCCAAATCCTGCTGAACATGCCCAGGAACTTTTTCTGTATTGCACTGCTGGTCCTCTGCTAATAAGATGGTGGAAGCGACAACTTTCTAGCAAATGAGTTTAAATGTATGTTGAAATCAAATATATTAAAGATTATTTAGATATTACAGTGACAAGAGCTCTATAAATACCTGAATAAATACCTGAATTGATTTTTCATTTGCTTTATATTCACATATTTCCTCTATGAACAACATTTCTGGTGAGGTGAGCTATTTTTCKTACGCCACCAATGCTATCACCTCATGCTGAAGGTTACTGCAGCCCAGTGTTATACTGCATTGGTGAAAACTTTGTCCAAAGCCCTTGTGTTTCCTTCACATTTTTATAAGGGAATGAGCACCCAGACAGTCATGAAAGCAAAATATCTGTTTGTGCCTGTCATTAGGCAACAGACTGAAAAGTATTCTGTTAAGCTCTGAATCGACTAGAAGCTTGATTAGGGATTCTGTATCTAGAAACGCAGCTGCAGCTTAAAAAACTAAGAAAGCAGTTGCAATTGTTTCATGGAGTTACACCAGAGAGATGGGACCATCAGCACACTGGTTTGCTGTTTGATAAAGTATCAAGAGTTTGGCTCCCTGCTGTACCCTCCATGCTAACTGCAGCTCATGTTCAATCACTCAGCAGTTACCTCCCACCCAAACCATCAGAAACGMGATTGCCTGCAAAGGAGCTTGAGAAAGTCAGGTTTGATATAACAGGCATTTAGAGTGTATGAAGTCCACAGAACAAAACCAACCACAGAATTCAATGTAGCAGTAACAGTACATATCCAATGAATTTTTTTGTTTGTTTTAATGAAAACCAATTCACTGTATGTACAGGCACCTGTGGTCATAGCCAGTAAA
The DNA here is from genome assembly GCA_018881555.1 of Amblyornis subalaris. NCBI lineage: Eukaryota > Metazoa > Chordata > Aves > Passeriformes > Ptilonorhynchidae > Amblyornis > Amblyornis subalaris. Next base: position 1,234,924 of record JACAXG010000141.1, on the reverse strand, counting down.
GTACTTTGTGTGTATCAAACACTGGAAGTGATTTTCTTTCCGTGAGAAATTCAGTGGTGATATTTTTTAATTGGAACAAATGCAAAATGGGAAATAATAGCATTGTTATATGCTCTCACAGGATCAAAAGAAGCTTTTTCTTTGATGCAACTGAATATTTGGTTTCTATTATAATGCTTTCAATGCTCTAAGTTGTGTTTTTATTTAAAAWATCATTTTAATATAGAAAAATTGCCCAGAAAGGAAAATACAATTCCTTTCATATATTTCAGTGCTATAAAATAAATGCTAACAATAAAAACTATGTTTTTCCTAAAGACGTGTGTTTATTTTTGCTTGTTTTAAAGTCAAAACATAAATTTAAAATCTAAAATTAGTTAAATCTATGCAATCACTGTATAGTTCATGATTAGAAGAATAATTTTTGAAGCAGAAGCCTGGTAAAGCATTGCTACATGTTTTGATTCCCATTGCATACCAAAGATCTCAGTTAAGGCAAAACATCCATTGCATTTGCTGAAAGATGTAATCTGGAAGAAGGGTTATGCAGAAGATTAACCCAGCTGCAGACCTAGCACGGGAAAGGTAAGTATCCAGTTACAGATCTTCACAGGAGATCAGACAACATTTTACAGCACTGTAAGTGCCTAAAAAAAACAAAGCAGCAAAAGAAGCAAAGTTAAATGCAGAACAACTTTTCACATGTTTTCAAAATGCCAGAAAATAGATTGGAATATGTCAGACTCAAGTCTTAGAAATTGTGTTTAAGAATATTTTGATGAATGTTATAGAAGACAAAAGGTCGTAAGTGTGTATGTTGTAAACCTACTGCAACACTAGTGAGAAGTAAATACAGCAAAAGTAAAATGCTAAAACATCTGAGACTGCTAGAAAAATTTAATCGTTGTAATTTGACAGATTTATAATAGGGTGGGATTAGGAGTTTGAATTTTGGTACATTGGTTTGTTTGGTTGTTTTGGGGGTTTTTTTGCTTGTTTTATTCTTTCTCAGTTTTAAAAAATGGGCTTTGTACTTTATTACAAGGGGCATATCTGTTCTGACATGAAGCAAGGAAAAGCTAGGGAGGACTATGTAATCTTCTGTGTAGCATGTGTAGACCACTTATTCCAGCAGTCTGTGTCCATTCTCACCTCCATAACTAGGATTTAAAAATTCACCAATTATGAATTCACTTCTTACCAGTGCAGCTGAATTGTCAAAGGTCACTTATACCATGGAATAGTTGCAGTTCTGGGATAAATTGAGAAAAAAGTCAAAAGCTATGAAAGTGTAGATGTTCTTCAAGCCAAGGTAAAGCCAGTGTGATGGTTCTTTTGTGTGAAGACAGGGTTAATTCAGGAAATACTTTTGACAGTTGTATGGACTTTTTTTCACTCTGATAAATTAATCTTTAGTGATCCAAGGAAGAAGCAGAGAAATGCATTGCCAGGATGACCTTTCTTGCCTTCTGTTCACCGTTCTGCATATTTTCAATGTAGCCCTTTGAATTTCCACATACAGGAAGGACTAAATTCAGAGATCAGGGCTTCCAGGGCAAGTACCCTCMTGCTTCTGCCTGGAAAAAAAGAGTGTGGATAGGCAGAGGATTGCAATATCTCTGCATGAAAATAAATGTGCATGAGGCACTGAAGTAGGGAAAGGCTCTGCTTCTACATAAGTAAAAGCGATTATGTTAATGTGACATGTATCTACAGCCATTCTAAATTCCCTGCTAGTCCAACTACCAGTGCAAAGCTGGTTTAGTTTGCTGTTAGGATCCAGAGGATCCAGTCACACACAAAAATAAAAGAAATGCTGATATTTGTCAAAAAAACAGACACAAAAATGGAAAGTAATAAATCAGAGAAGAGGGCTTTGAGTGGTCTAAATGCTGTTACCACTGTTTCATCTCAGAACCACCATATAAACAGTGTAAACACAGCATTCAGAACTATTTTGTACCAGGCAGAAAATAACAGTAAAATTGCTTTAATAATGAGATTGAAAGAGCAAGATAAATATACACAGAAAGCAAACCTTACGTCCTTCCAGATGCTGGAACATAACTTTGGTGCAGCACTGGGTGGAATCTAGGTGGACAGCCACAGCTTGGCTGTGGAAAGGTTCACTCTCCCTCCCATACTTCTGCTCCTTATATCTAATGAGCAAACATGACTTTATATCTTGTCTGGGGACATAGAGATTTTGTATCTTAATGCTCACTAGAGCATATCCATCTACATGCATCTAGCAACTGTATCCAGGAATGGTATGTATCCAGGGTATTTCAGCACATTCCATTCCATTGTTTTTATATACATATATATATATATATATGTGTGTGTGTGTGTGTGTGTGTGTGTGTGTGTATGTATATATATGTATGGGATCTTACTGTGGTCACTCATGCTAGTATACAGGCTTGTCAAGCACTGAGTACAGGGCCTAGTAAAGCAAACATAGCTTGCTCAAGACCACAAACCCCTTGAATGCAATGTCTTCTGCCAGACTCTCATTACAGAGGGTCAGAGCTATGAAACAGAAAAATTCATAGGCAAATCAAATACAGCTGACAGGTGGGTAAGGTCTTGTTATGATAGCTGGATATTGATCAACATGGCATGGCAAAAGCTGGTCAGAAGTCAGGAAAACACCAGGGTAATCAAAAGGTAGATATTTAGAGGACTYTACTCTAAGCTCACCCTTAGGTTATGCAGCCAAGAATATATAATTCATCCCATGTTCTTAAAGTCAGAAACTATCAGTGCGACATTAAGGCTAGTGGCTAAAGAAGACAAAAACTAGCTACAGACGAGCAAGTTCAYGTTTTATAAGAAAGGACATAAACAGAACCCCTTATACATTTCAGCAATTTTACTACAACCAAATGCACAGTCCTATTGAACAYGTAGAGCTATCTGTGTTGAACTACCTTTGGCCTCGTCTGATTACAGTTTGAAATGCCAAATCTTGCCTTGACATAACTGGCAGCTGGAATATGATAGTTATTTTTCCTCAAAGCAAAACTGTAGTATTGGTTTCTGAGGATGTTTTGTAAGTCTTGAAATTGTCAAGGTTGGCAAGATGATACTTTCTTAATTCAGGAGAACTAAACGGACCTAGACAGCTCAAAAGTAAAAACACAACTTTTTCACTATATACTATTAAGCAGTGAAACATGGTTCAAGATTTCAATTTGTGACTTCTTTACTTACTCCTGTGGAAAACATAAGGAAAAAAAAGCCCAAACCCAAAATTGAGAAAAGTAATACGCAGCATGAAAATACAGGAAAAAAAAGAAATGTAGGGATTATGCAAAATAAATGTAATTCCAGCCTGTTTGCCATAGAGAGGTTACTTGATAAAGTATCTGTCTTTCCTAAGCAAGCCATATGAGCAGGAAAGAAGAGGTTAATTTTAACCCTGAAACAATCTCGAGCACAGCAGTTACTTTTCTAATTTTGACAAAATACACAGCCAGAAAGAGAAGTGCGTGTAGTATAATAAATCATGAGAAAAGTGTATCTGAAAATATCAGAGTTTAAGATGGCTTCTCAGTCACAGGTAGATACTTAGAACTGACAAGTTGCCTCTTATAACTATTCCCCTAGGACCTGGTGCACTTCTTTTGTCTCAGGCATTTTTTGGTTGGTGTGGTTTGTCCTTCTTCAAGTCATCATTCTCAGGCATTACAGAGGTAGACAGTTTATCTCCTCACATACAGGAATAATTTTGAAGACAAGAGTAAAAATGGCAGAAGAAGGAAAATATGTACAGAGGGAAGTCACAGAAAAGGGGATCAACAGGGAGGGAATCCTTGCTGGTTTGGTAGCAAAGGCCAAAGGCATTCTGTTGCTCTGTACATCCTAATAGCCAAGGATCACCAATATAGAGCAGCCTTTGCAAACAAAGTAACAGGAAATTAACTGCCTCCATGAGAACGTCCAGGAGTGATTTCACTTGGTTTGGCCTCAAAAGGATAGACGGGTAGAACGGACAGTTTTCCCACTGTCTGCTCACTAAGCTTAAATTTTGAAACAGGGTTCTGATCTATCACTTTCTACTGCATCTGAGATTATTTCAGTCTGCATGGTAACAATGTCACTCGGTTTGCATGCAATTGTCTTCTGCTTTTTGTGTTTGTGCCAGTATTCATTTCTTTGCAAGCTACTGCAACATTTATAAAAGTCTCATCTGCTTCCTACAGGCAGGTTCAGCATCAGTAACTTTTTAAGCTTGACAACTAGAAGAGTAGTAGGATATTACAGTATAATTACTTGAATAGGYGTGTTTGACTGAGCAGGTTGTGATCTGACTGTACAGAAGCTTCATGTGTAAGTACTGAATGAAATGAGGTTATACTTGCACTGATGACTTGCATTCAGAACTCTGAATTATATATCCTCAGGTAGAGAAGAAGAAAAAAGGTAAAAAACAATTCTGCCAACTCAATTTTTGCCATATAGCTGTCTTTCCTTACATCCACATTGGGAATAAAGCTAAGAATCTCCAGAGAGCCAAGAAAAATGTTATTCATACTCTTGCTCAAGCTCAGAAATTGCTTGGTCTAGTGAGTGACATATTATCCAAGTTACAATTAATATAATGTATAAATGAATGGATTTTTCTCCCACTAATTGCTGCATTTTCTGAAAAGAAAAAAATAATGGATATCTGCTTCAGGTTTTATAGTGTCTCTTTGTCCTTTTAGAAGACATTTTGGTGGTCTAGCAGACTTTTTTCTCTGAAGACATAAATTTTGATAAATTAGAGTTTTGTGTGGTCTTCAGTGAAAAGTAATTTAAAACCTATTGAATATGTATTAAAACAAAAGAATATATTTTGTCTTATCAAAAGGATAAAAACATAGTTCTAGGGTAATTACTTAATTTTAATTTTGGAGATATTCATTCTGCCTCTGTGAAACAAAGGAAGGAATGCAAAAGTTTTATATTTTGTTCTTTCCTTTAACCTTTAGATATTATATCATTCCTGTCAATATTTATCTCATTTTGCTTAAAGCAGATTGAAAATCTAATTTCTTTGTCTGTCTTTCTGGGTCTTTTTTTTTCAACCTACAGCCGTGAGAATTACTCAGCTATCAGGTTGTGGTAGCACATTTTCTTCTGTTAAGGTTATAATTAGCTTTGTAATTATTAGCCTGATTTTCGACCTATTTATTCTGTTTAAATTCTGCAAGGCAAAACCGGTTTGGCTGTGGCTCTTACCAAGAGGAATTCTTCAGGAGCCAAAAGTTAATTGGGCTAAACTTTTTGGATAACGAAAAGAAAGGGGAAAGAACAATAAAAAAGCAACAAGCTTATAATGAAAAGACTTATTTTATATTGTATTGTATTTTTTGACATTTGTATGGGAGTGTGAGGGCAGACTTCTCACTGCTGAAAAATCCCAGCACTTGAAATTTGAAGCAGACATAGCTTTGGAGACCATCTGCCCAAGTACCAGACAGGAAGCTATGAGGATATTGGTAACATGAGCCTATGGTAGATTATAATATAACACAAATGTTTAATTGAGAATAAATACTATATGTAAAAGGAGCATAATCTTTTCTCCATAATAACAATAAATTTTAGCAATGTTAAAGGCAGAATAACCTTAGAGGTTGCAAACATTGGTAATTTTATGTATTACTTCAAAAATCTTGTAGGAATTCATCCTTGTTTTACACAAAACAATAAAAAATTTATTTGGGAAAAAAAAAAAGAAAGTAGATTGTAAAACTGAGAATTCTTCATTCCCCAAATAACTTAATGCTAACCTCAATTCAATATGTTTCTTTTAATTATTGATCAAYTAGCCTTTTACACTCAGCTGGCATCATGCCTCTCACTGTCTGCTATGTCTCCAAAATCTCAATTCCCCAAAAATCCATATATATTATCTGCTAGGCACTAATTTGATGTGGAATAGGAATAGAAGTTCTCTCTTAACAACTGCAAATCAATCTGTCAAATATTAATCACTGGAAAATTACTGACACCTCTTCCTTTTTCTTTCTCTCACCTTCCAGACACAGCCCTGCCTCTGTTCTGCCATTTAGCCCATTTTCTCATTCATTCTTCAGTGCAAAGAGTGTTTACAATGCCCAGCAATACTAACCTGATTCCTCTGAACCATTTGACATGGCTCAGATAGCTTGCCAAAGAATTCAGCCTGTGACTGCGTGAACTCTTGAAGGAATCAGAAACTATACTATACAGATAAGCATTATATACAAGTACTTGTTGTCATGGTTACACAGATAGGCTGACTTCTGACTTTTCCCTATTTCTTCTGAATAGGAAATAGAGATCCAGAGAGACTTTCAAGCCTCACTCAACAGACATTCGTGCAATTTTAAATGTGTGCGTGTCTGAGAAAAGAAAAAAAAAAGAGTGGGTGGGCTGTAATCCACCTACTTCATCTTTTAAAATATTTATAGATAGCAGAGTGTAAGTCAACATAAATAAAAGAAGCCTGTACAGGTTGCACGGCATTTTTCAGAGCCAAAATAGTGTTTTGCTGTCAGGGAAATCAAAATAAAGTAGTTAAACAAAATATTGTAAGGAGAAAATAGACCTGAGAACCTGTCAATGCATTATTTCAGCAGATATTTTAAGTAACAAGATCTTTTCGAGAAATCCATGAGAAAAAATTGTATGTATGGCTCTACACAGAAAATAATAAAGGATAAAGAAAACATACATGTTCCTGTCCTCGACAAACATGTGCCCTCTGCAAGTCCACAATTCAACTGCTGAGTGCTTTAAGCTTTAAGCTTAAGGTGTGTGATAGCAGTTTAAAAACAGATAATGCAACTTCTGAGTGAGAAATTACACTCTAGTGATTGAGATGTGATACAGGTATTTAATGCATGGTTAACTCCTTGCCAGACCACCAAGCTGTGGTGTGATTAAATGGTTTGCTCGACGTCCTAGCTGCTGACATAAATATTTAAATGATTTCACTGTTTACATGTTTGCAGGTACCTTTAGCACGTTTGCATGACCTTTAGCCTCTAACCAGACCTGAGTGTCTGGGCCAAGAACTTTTCTAAGATCTGGTATCTAATCAGCAGGTAACTGTGACTTACTATTTCTGGGATGGATTCAGGCATTTCTCAGGCAGTTACTGTATTCCCACTGTTTACCAGATGTTCCCCATCAGGGGCACACCAGGGACTCACTGGTTCACATATGTGCTACTTTTCTCTTAAGGACGAGTTGCTGAAGGTGAAGATAATGACTTGCCACTTCATAAACAAAACCTTTAATCTTAAAGCTAGAAATAAATTGCACGATAAACCAACTAATCAACCAACCAAAGTTAAAAAATAATAAACGTATATATGTATCTGTCTTACAGTGTGCTAAACACTCCATTTGGAAGGACAGGTTGGTTTACTTGCTTCACCCTGCAGGAGAGAGTGTCTGTTTTTCCAGTGTTCCTGAAAGAAACGGCCTGATAATGCCATTATACAGAAAGAAACTATCAAATATGGATAAATTTTTGATCTGACTCCCAATCTTGGCACACACTACTTGAAACCTGAAATTTGCAAGCTAATACCTTACACATTCTGTCTTTATAACCTGGACCTACAAAGATGATTTCTGGAGCCATTTTTGCTTGTAGTTTCCAAACCACATTCCTGTAGCCTCATATAAACTGCACAGACTTTCCTCAAAAGTGATTTCTTACAGCATTTATTTTTCATTACAGATCAACTCAAGAATCTTTCTTCCTGGTATCACATTAAAATATCATGAAATCCTAGTTCCACTGATGTGAGAACTTCCACTGTCTTTGAAGAAGACAAAATTATTCTCTTTCCCAATCAAAATTCTGAGAAATCTAGACCTGCTCCAACAAAACACCTAAGCATGCAATGAACTGTAAGTAAATAAGGACTCCTCTGTAATCACAAAGGTCTCTATTATGCAGAAATACACAATCAGAATTAAAACTATCTGGTGACCTGTTATATTAATTGATATATATCATACCTTCACATTTTATCAAGCATTATGTTTTCCTATTGTCTAGTGAACTTACACTTTATTTTATGCTTTTCTATGAAACCAATATGCAAAATACTTTTTCTTATTAATATTAATATCATCTGAATTTGCTGATTTAATTTTGTTTCCAAGGAAACTGCCTTGGAATTTATCCCATGGTTTTAGTATTTTAGTTAATTAATTTTCTTGTCTCTTATTAAGGGCAAAGATTTATATACGTTTTTTCAATAGAAAAGCTTTTTCCCCAAATTTTGTATGAAATTTCAGCTGCCTGGTTTTCCCTCCATAACATGATTTATGTTTTTTTTTTACTGTTCATACTACTTTGATTTTTTTTTTTTTTTTTTTTTACTCCTTTCTTAACTTTCTTGGTTTGTGATAAGCTACCCAGTTCTTTCTGGCTTCATTTCTTTTAGCTGTGTGTAAGGTAAGTCCGCAAGTACTGAGATAACTTCTGTTATTACAGGAAACTCTGTTAAAAAAAATAAAGGAAAATASCTAGAATGTAAACTCCAAAAAGGTAGTCAAACAGATTTTTTGTGACTGAGGCAATGAGAAATCACTTAGCTATCCAGGCCAGCATAGATCAAGTAATCGCGTTAGGTAATTTGAACAGTACAGGTTCACTATGAGGGTGCTCTGGGTTAAAACATTAGTAGGAATATGATGTTATCTGGTGAACTGAATTGGGAGTATTTTGCTTTTACTCCCATCCTTCAGGCTTTGGGCAGCAGATTATTATGAGTATGACAGCTGAGAAAAAGGTGAACATTGGATAATAGAAGGTCACAGTGGTACAGGGAACTCCAGAGCCTGTGCTTTCAAATTCAACTTCTTTTTGTGAAATATGCTTTTTAGTTTGTTTTGAATGCTTATAGTGCCTTTTATGCACTGTCTGCAGGCTATTCTAAAATATATTATTGTGACCTTTGTGACCCTCTAGATGATTATTCTGCTTTGGGTTGCACACTTTCCCTCTGTCTTTTTGAACTCTTACCTTGCCTTTTATTTTTTTATCCATTTCCTGAAATACTTTTCTCATTTTATCAATAAAGGGTTTCCATGTGATGCCTCCTGCTACACCACGTATTCAAGGAACTCTTCAATTGTAATCTGTTGCCTATAGTCTGACAGATGAGATTTATTCTAAAATTTGTCAGATATTTGTAACTGATTTTTTATCTTTTACTGAAGGATGTGCTTACTTCATAATGAAAAATAAAATACAGGCTAATTCCTCAGTTAAACATATTCCAAAATTATCCTTATATAATTTGTGGGATTTATCTTGTTTTCTTGATTGGAGCTAGAATAACCAAAAAGGCCTGCAGAATCATGAATCTGGGTATTTTTTTTCATTCAAAAGAAAAAAAGTCAGAAGGAAAATGTATGCAAGTTCCATTTGTCATTCTTCAGGAATTACGTCCTGATGGTAAAGCAGTGTGATGGGTTGACCTTGGCCGGACACCAGGTGCTCACCAAGCTGCTCTATTGCTCCCCTTCCCTGCCAGACAGGGGAGAGAAAATAAGATGGAAAAACCACTCAGAGGCTGAGATAAGGCAGTTTACTAAAACAAAAGCAAAAGTTTGCTCCCACAAAGAGAAAAACAAATMGATTTATTCTCTACTTCCCATCAGTGAGTGATGTTCATCTTCTTCATGGGAAGCAGGGCTTCAGCACATGTAGACATTGCTCTGGAAGGCATACATTGTAAATAACAAATGCCCCCCACTGAGATTTTATATCTGAGCTGATGTCATATGCTATGGAATACCCCTCTGGTCAGCTTGGATTAGCTGGCCCGATTGTGTCAACTCCCAGGATCTTGCTCACCCCCAGCCCCCTGATGGGGAATAATGCTGAGAGACAGCTCTGATGCTGTGCCAGGCCGGCCCAGCAGTAGCCAAAGTCCTGGAGTGTTACCAACACCTTTCCAACTGCCCATGCAAAGCACAGCACTGCCAGGGCTGCTATGGGAAAAGGAACTTTATTGGTCATCCATATCCTCTGAATATTATAACCACAAAAAGTTAAAAGTGATAAACAAGGTTATGTTTTATTCTAGCCTCCTTTTGATAGAGAAAGATCACTAGCTGTTTGGTTTTGGAAGCACCAGCAAGATCAAATCAAGGAAAAGCTCTTTTCTTTGAGAATCTGAATGGAGGTGCAGTGTATATTGTGTATAGACCTTATAGTAATAAAAAATGAACATGCTGATTTATTAGAATCTGATTTTGTGTCTTCACTGTTGTTTGTAAAAACATAGATATTTAACTTGAGGCTTTTATTTCAGTGAAGTTGGAACACCTGAAACTTAGATACTGAGTCAAAGTGTGGAATTGCCTTTCTGTTTCTTGGGAGTCTAGCCTGCCTGCTTATCTCCATCCCTCTAGGACGTGTGAGTGCAGTGCTCCACAAACAGACCAATCCAAAGCACTGCAGTTTTGTTAGCACCATGTTTCTCACTCACTAATATAGACCACTTCTGAGCAAGGTTAGGAAAAAGCAAAGTGGCATTTTAAGAGAGCTCTCAGTACCCATTTAGAGTCAGCTCCAATACTCCTCTATTGAAATGCAGTTGGTGTAGGCATATCAGTATGTTATGTCCACAACATTGAGTTAATTTCTGGATACCACTTTATGAGAGAGCTGTTGACAAATTAAAGGAAAGGACAGTTGCATTAATTTGGGTTACACAAATTGAGAGAAAGTAACTATTTATAGTAGTAAATGGTGTAATAATTAAGAAAAATGGAATGAAATTAAGATAAAAAATATTTAAGCAGAATATATTAGAAACAGTGAGATATATGAAGCTGCAGTTTCTAAAGAGAGGTGGTGGGACTCTCATTGCCTGAAGCACTTGAAACTTTACAGGAAAAGAAATGTTGAAAATCTTGGAAAGTGTCTGTGCCTGAACTGGCAGGAGAACTGAGTGACCTTTTCCTTCTTTTATTCTGTGAATACTAAAAATGGTACTTTTAAAGACTTTAATATCCATGTCAAAAATTATACCTACCTTTTCCGGTATTTTCCGGTATTTTGTCTCTTTTTTTTTTTAATCAGTATGGAAATGTCACTGAATACATTAACTGACACACTCTTTATCTCATTAAATTCCGTCTTCTCCTTGTTAATATTACATCTAGCTTATAGTGACTGTTAATTGATTTGTCTTTATCTTTCATAATTTTCTTTTCACATGCATTGCCAATAGCTCTTCCATCTCAGAATATTTTCACTTTTTGATGGTTATTTAATCTTCCATCTAATGAAGATTACTCATTAAAGTGTGAGAACCTCATTACAGTGTTGAGGAAACTGGTCTGGTCAATAATTTATATCACAAAGATTTAATTGTTTAGTTCTAGACCTGCACGTGATTCTCTCTAAAATTTTTCAAAGTTTCTGTTTATTCCCTTGTTTTGATTTGTGTGTCCCTTATACCAAAATGTAGCCTATGTAGACCTTTGTATTCTGCAATATATATATATAAGAGAATCAATTTTCTCAACTACGCCTTTCATACTGCTCAAAATTAAAATAGCCTGTAGAAACAGCATTTCCAACTCAGACTTGAAGAAAATACCTGCAGATGCTTTATTTCTTATCAAAGCCTTGATGAAACATCCACCACAAAAAAATTACAGGCATTAAACACTTTACCAGAAAGAGATCCATGTGATAAGTACTCAGTTCAATCCTTTGGATCTGCAGTACAGTTTTCCTGTTCTACATCACCTCAGCTCTGGGCTTTTACATGAGCAGTGAACATCCCTCCTAGTTCCTCTGATGACTCTGCCAAAGCACAGGCACTTTCAGCTCCTCCTCAGCCTCTGGAGGTTGGATTTTTTTTTTCTAGGAGCTATCTGAAGCAGTTGTCCTGTGCTTGTAAATTCAACCTCAGGTTTTCTGTCATTTTTCATGGTTTCTGTCCTTTGACAAGTTCAGTGACACAGCATTTTTTAGCTAAAAAATGGATTCGTTTTTTTCCTTCCACTGCTACAAATTGCATCCTTTCCACAACTAAATTTGTCTACACACTTGTACATGACATGTACCATGAGATGGCCTAAACTCATCTTTGCAAAACATCAATTTCACCTTAGCCACCTGCCTGCTGCTGACTTACCTAGTAGTGACAGTATCCTCAGGACTGTCCTGTCTTTAAAAGGTGCATGAGATGTCAAAAATAAAACCTGTCCCATTTGCAGCCTGACAGTCTTGTATTGCCAAGAATTGCTTTTTGAATATTTTCCCTGAGCAAGCAGCACTGGACACTTTGTCCTTTCTAAACACCTTCCTTTGGTTCTTGCCAGGGATACAATTCAGTGTAGTCCTTTCTGTCTCAGACTCCCTCCCAAATTCTGGCTTTTGCCGTAGTTTGCCACAAAATATGCAGATTTTTTTTGGAAATAAGTTCTGAGCTCATTGTCTTTTTGACACAAATATCCTTTTTTGAATTAATTTGGTTTCTTTTGTGTTGGCCATGGCGAGTCTTTCTTCACATCTTGTAGTCTTTGTGATAGCTCGTGCTGGACTTCTAAGGACTTGTCCTCAGTCTTTCATGGCACCACTCCTGCAGGCTTTTCCTTTTTTAAAAAAAAAAAAAAATCTTATTTACTTATGAAGTATCTGTAACTCCTTCATTCTTCCTTTGTGCCATTTCATCATTATCATTAATGTTCTTCTGTGGTCRTCTTTTTCCAAAATACCATTGAAAAAGAAATCAAATCACCTTTATACTTCATTTTCACAGGAAGCGCAGCACTTTCCAGACCATTAACACAGAAGTCCATTGTTAATTTCCTCTGCCTGATTTAACTGAAAACTACTAAAACATTACGTTGCTTCAGAAGCAGCTTCTTTCAGAAATGTATTGCTTGTTTTTGGCAATCTATTCATTGCAACTGCAGAATAAAGCAGAATTAAACCCTTTTTTCCAGTACTACTCAACATTCCCCTGCTGCTCAGAGCAAAACACAACTGATCAGCCCTTTCTTCTTTATCCTCCCCTTAACTCCTCTGTGTGGTACTTTTCCGTAACCTACATTCCTTCTCCTTGGGCCCTGTATTATTTAACACAGTTTGGATTGACGTGCTATGGATGAGAGGAGACAGTTTTTCTGACATTACCACCACACTGATAATGATGTAATGAATGATTTTCACCTCCTCAGAGGAGCAGATCATAAAAATACCCAGGTTGCAACTTCAGACTGGTATACAGTATGACAGAAGACCAAAGAATGTGTTTGCAGGAAAAAATATGGACATGAATTGCTAAGGTCAATCAGAGAAGGAAGGTTCTGAAGTTAAGATGTTTATTAGGCAGACCCAGGAGTCATAGGAAAGGATCAAGGTTGAATTGTTTGAGAAATATAACAGAACTCTATGGATGGGAAGACTAAGTAAAGCCCATCCCATCCTATCACTTACTGCCTACTGCACTTACAATGAATCATAGAATGACTTGAGATGGAAGGGACTTTTAAAGGCCTGATCCCCCAAGGAACAGCCTGACCTTAAACATTTCCAGGGATGGGGCACCTAGAACCTCTCTGAGCAGCTTTTTCCAGTGTTTCATCAACACCTACAGAGTTGTGATTTTCCAGTTGAATCTGATTCTTTCTGTTTCTTTTCATCATTTTGGAGATGAAATTTATACTAATGCTTAAGAAGAATATAATTTGAGTCAYAATATAACATTTCACTTTGATATCTGCAAAATGTTAAGTATTACCAAGCAACAACTATATAGTCTCATTGATCTTTTAAGAAAATCCTTTTAGATATTCTGAGGAACAGGAGTTTTGTATCTTGTGATATTCTTTAAAATTTCAGTTGACTGCTTTATGTTGACAAATATATCTTTATGGTAAAGGAAAATACTTCTTAAGTTCACTTCATTTTTAATTTACCTTTCTGGAACAAAAGTTTAACTCAATCCCTGTTTAGCCAAGCATATGTGTCTTGGGTGGGGACTTTTTATGTGCTTTATATAATATTCTGTCTTAAATAAGGTAAACATACATAATACCTTTGGTCATAGTATTCATTATACCTTTTATYGGGTACACAAGACTAAGCGAAGAAAGGAGGTCAGGGTTTTTCTGGATGTTTTTCACATCTTACATTACCTGCAATCCTTTCCTAACAAACTAAGTGGAGGTAGATTTTAAAATCCTCCTAGACAGCTACAGTAGGCATTGTCAAGCCGCAATTCAGAAAAAAATATTGTGGTACCTAAAGCCATGTCACTATTCCAACTGACCACTTTTACCTGAAATTCATGCTATAGCACAAAGCAAAGTAAAATATCTGCACTGACTCTGGAGTACAAAGGAATTTGACTCCATCAGTTTGGGCTCATACGTTTGCTACCTTAGCCAAATACTTCTTTGAGCTTCTTTGAAAAGAAATCTAGTTTGAGAGAAACAGTTTCATCCTTCTGAGAAGCTAAATATCAACTAATTTTTTTTTTTTTTTGCACAGACTGCAAAAAGAAGAAAAAGACTTGCTATATGCTACAGGGCATTTACCTTTTATGTAATCCAAAACCCATAAGGAATCAGTACAGGCAAAACTTTCCTCTTTTTCAGAAATTAATGATTTTGTTTTCAGGCATTTGGATTCTGGAGGAAGTCTCGTTTCAGAGACATAATCCTGTAGGACCCAGGAAGATGATCTGAGAATTCTCAGGGTATAACAGGGATAAGGGGAGAGTTGTTTTTCAGTAAAAAGTAGAGAAAAGCACAGAGGAAAGGTTGAAAAAGGCAACAAGATCAGACATTATTTGTCCAATTCTGTAGCACAGTAAATAGTACGCTGTCCGTTTTGTCTTTCCTGCTCTTTGTTATGACATTATACTTCCTAGAATAGCATTAAGTCATTTTTTTTAAGATGTAGTAACATTTTCATCAGGCAGCTACATGATTCTTATATGAACTAAGATATAGCACTGCTTTCAACCTGAAGAAGTAGATCCACTTTCCTCTGTTGAGCGGAACGCTGGTACAAAGTCTATTTGACATGATGCCTGAGAAGTATGAGTAGTAATGGTCACTTATATAAGGTACAGTAAGAAAGCTGTATTACAAATGGTGCAAAAAATGAACAAATATTGAAAAGAAGTACAGAATGAATACTGTTTCTCATGAATTTGCTACTATATGTTGACTATTCAGTATTTCTCTTTTATATTAAGCAGCAATTTGTTGCTGCTATTGTATGGATATCAGTTGTGCTTCATCCTGAACTGATTACTGCAAAAGTTTCAGCAGAGTAAAATAAAAAAGCCCACCATCTCTGCCTTTGGCACAGCACTTCCAACAGTCACTCAGGTATACAAGAAACTATGCTCAAATATATTGTTACCCAAGCTTTCTATGGAAAAAAAATGACAAAAAAGGACATTTGTATACAACTGCATTACAAATATTTTGATTTACAAGCATCTGTTATTCTTGTTTGTGAGTGCTTTACCATGCATCTGGACCTTGACATCTAGGTGCTTATCGAATAACTTGGATTTTCATCTCTTATAACGTTTATTGTGGAGAACTACACAGGCTAACCCTTCTAATTCTTAAAATGAAACCCTTCCAACAAGAGAAATGCGTAGTGTTTTGGAAGCCGGAAATCATAAACCTAGAAAAGAGTCCTTTATAATGTTCAGCATAGGAGCATGTTTTACTTATAGTGTGGTGCTGATAAAAGAACTCTATATCTCTAGAGATACAAAGCAGAAAAAAATGATGTTGTACGCCAGAGAGAGAAAAGATCACTGTGCTGAAAGTAATCATGAAACTATGACTTTTTAAAGCTTGAAACTGCATTTTGCTAAAGTTTCCACTGTTTCTTCATTCTTTCCATGTATTTTCACAAAATAATACGATTTCTTTAGAAACTATAAAAAATATCTAAAGAATATAAGAATATAAATAAGAGAATCAAACTCCATCTGAAAGGTTTGTTCATTTAAAGTAAAATTCTCTAAACAATCAGTCCATTAAACCAACAATATTTTCCACTTTCCAAACATAAAAAGAGACTGGTTTTAGTATGCTGACTGTACAAAAAGGCAAGCTTATAGACTGCAGAGCAGTCTCCCAGGCATACAACGAATCTAAACGAAAATTCTAGTTGGTATCTTGRTATAAATAAAAGATACCTTTAATTTGTTGTTCAAATTACTGAAAACACCCTGCCAGGAGCAGTCTGAATAAATCCAGGTTTGACTGATCAAGCACTAATGGCAAGCACTCAGACATTTAAATCAAAGGCTTTTTATTCTTTATAATACTCTTCCTGAATCCAGCTTACTTTCACATGCCAGTCCTGACCAAGATTTTCCTTTTATTGGCCAACTTTATATTGATAGAAGGTATTTATCATAATCATATCTTTTTGGCTTAAATGATTTATATAATGGTGTCTCTCAAGGAAGAACAGCAGACAAAGATACTACTTCCAAAAGATAACACTGCTAATTGTGTCAGTATTTATTAAAATACTAGCACTCATTCTGTAAAGGGAAACAGTGGTCAGTATGGCTTTGTTTTCACTGTGGAATCTGGTAGCAAACATTTCAAGGTGTTGGATAACTCTCATGGGTTACTACTGTACTAGCAGGATATGCTCAAAAAGACTTTGCTGTGAAACATCCTCCTCCTCTCCCCATGGTATGCATTGGTTACAAGGAAATACGCCTTACACCTGTTTTCTGCTGAGTGGAACTTCTTAGGGCCACACAGCACCCTGCAAGATTTCACATGGTAGAGGACTGCACCAGAAAGAACCTAGATAAAACCTATCAGTACTGGCTGTGTTAAGTCCACAAGGATAGAGGCTGGGTAGTCACATATTGTACGTACAAATGTCTTGGCCTACAATGAATGCATCAATCGCAAATCTTGAGGTCCTGGAAACCGAAACCCCTTAAAATAGAGCCTTGAGTAATTTCCCCAAGTTTCTCAACAAATCCTATTTTGTTTTCAATGGGGATGAATAATACAAACACTGAAAACAGACCGTAAGGTACTCAATCTGAATTTACTCTAGAGTGTAGAAGTAATATAAACCATCGTTGCCTTGAGTAACACAGTGACTGCCTTCTGCAAATTATGTTGCAGAAGTAGAAGTTTCTGCACTGAGGACTGAAGTATGAAAACAACAATAGAATTCAGAAGTTACATGATTTATTTTTGAAGCGTTTATGATGGCATTATATCATACTGGTTATTTTTTGGCACAGACCTCATTGTAATGCTGTACTGCTTTTCTGAGAATGACTTGCATTCTTTTCTGTCTGTTTAGCTCAGCATCTTAGTAATATGAGTAATAAGTGCAAAAGATTTTCTGAAGAAACTGCATTCCTTTTTCCTATCTATACTTGGTAGAACACTTTACTTTTATTCCTTATTTCTCACAAACTCATTCCAAGCACATCAGTGAAGCGTAGCAGCAGCACTTGAGTTTACAAGAAACCATTTACCTGGTAGGGGGGAACAAAATTCACATCCAAGATTTACAGCTCATCTCAGAATATTGAACTGGTTCTTAATATAGAGTCAAACTAGGCATGTCCTTAGCATTGATGGTGTATTAACAAGAATCTCTTCATCCCTTCAACCAAGCCTGGGAAAACCATCTAAAAATAGTATGCAGGCATTGGATTCTCAGTACAATTAACTACTTTGACAAATGCTGAGACTGCTAAGGAGATAAAGAGGRCTCTCAATGTTAGATAGAGCTATTTAAATAACATGTTGGGAAATGGTATGTTTCAGCTTTCCTCTTGTTTACAAATAATCCGTAAATAGATGCAAATTTTAGAGAGTTTGTCTTGCTGAGTATTTTAAGAGAACATTTTTTACCCTACAGATTCTTTTGATCAAGAGCTGAGATACTGCAAAGAAAGATATATTATGGAATCATGGAGAAAGTAAGTAGTTGCCTGCCTGACTATTTTTTATAGCCAGTAGAGTCTAGAATTCAGTACTTGTTTTGTGCAATTAGTCACACAATATTCGCTCTGCACTAAACATTATGTAAATACATGTGAGGACTGCAGGAAAGAGTCCTTGATACCTATATACCCTAATGGCTAGGAGCATTTCAGTGTTTCAGAGAGAGAGCAGAAGTGAATTGCACCACACACTTTTTAACCTTTCCTTATTTTCTTTATGTTGGTTTGTCTACTTGTTTATTTTTTCCCCAAGGGAAATAGAGTATATGTTGATACATGATGACTTGGGATGTAAAAACCTAATTCCTTTTCCATTCCAGAAAGAAAAATATATAAACTATCTCATCTGAGCTGGCTGTGTACAAAATGTACACTCCTTTTGCTCTTGTCACAATCACATAGAGTAATTGCATTTATATGAACACAGCACTAATTGCCAAGGATTTGCTCACTGGTCTTTGTCTCTCTTATCAGATTAATTGCCTGAATGCCAGGGTTCCTGCTGGAGTGTTTAGAGTGCTGCTGTGTCTATATGCTGAACATTGTTTCATCTGTTTCCCTAACATACAAACTGGAGCTGTTGCTCTCTTCTAATATCACTGTGGTTTATGTTACTTTTCCCATTCATTCCCTTTATAGGCATGGTGGAGTGAATACTCCAATATACTACAATACAGCATTCAAAATTATTTTTTGTTCAATGCCATTTGCCTTATTGTATTTCTTCTGTATAAACAGTATGAAAAGTATTTTTCCAAACACAGTGCAACTTTTGGACCTTCCTACAATTTATTGCAGATAATTAACACATGATAAGCTTGGGGAAGGCCTAAATTCTTGATGAAGGATTTTGAAATCTGGTTAAAAAAGTCTAAAACTGAAATTGTCTCTGAGGGAGATAGAATTTTAGAAAACAGGAGTCTGTATACTCAAAAGGAGCTTTGAATAGAACTGCAAATCAGTGAAGGTAGACGGGTATGCCTAGGTGTGCTTTGTAGTTCCTTTTACTAGAACAGAGCTCCAACTTCACATGGCCTCACCTATCTTTACATTCAATGATCATGGTAAGAGTCTTTTCTCAGCCTGTATTAGTAATGATTATTCAAGCCTAGCTGAAATAGGAAATGCTGAACATGTTTTTCCTTCTTAAAAGGGGCCACAATAGATCAGCACCAAATTGTTCACGTAACAGAAATTCAGCCATCAACCCTTTGGCTTTGAAACAATATTTTAGATCAGAGCTTTCCCATAAATCAAACAGCCTGGCTGAACTGTCAGCATGTTTTCTGTGCTCTTCACATTGCGGAGATTACCCAGACTTGAAGTCTGTGGGTAGTTTCTGATAGGAGAAAACCTGATTATGAAATAGAATGTGTCTGATACAACCCCTGTTACTGCCCAACCAGGAAGGTTGCTGTCCAACAGGAGGTACCATATTCTGTTATCTTGGACACAGGAGGCATTTAGCAGCATAGAATAGTTAGCTTGCATACAGTTCCAAACCTCCCCTTCCTCAGTGCTACACCCAAAATAAATATTTGCCATAAGTCTTTCTGTTAATACTACTATTATATATCAGATAAATTGATACATATACAATTCTAAACTCAGGCATTTTAATATATGTTAGCACGATTTTAAAAAATACTGGATATCTATAGTGTCCCTTGAATTCAGGAAAATTGGTGTCTGAAAACTTTGGAACCCTGGGCTTCTAAAACTTCACAAGGGTGCAGACTTCTGAAAGTCATCATCATATCCTACTAACTCAGTTCTTAGAAGTATTATCAATCATTTCTGTGAATGCTATGATGGACATTTATGACAAATATTCCCTCCTACAGACTGGGATTGAGTCACACATTCAGTAAATATACTATGCTCCTGACATCTGTCTCTGTATGATATGATCTCCACTATTTTTACTAATGTTTTGAGTTTTCTTTGAACATTTTCTATTTGTCAACATTCTCTTAGAAGTACAAACTTCCAAAGAAATGGCTATAGTCTTCCAATGGTCACAACCCACTGAAGCAAGAGGAACACTACTGAGGATTACTCCTACTGAAGAYGCTCCTTTTTGATTTAAAATTTGTGTACAACTGGCAATTCAGTAGCACCCTTGAGTCTTTGGCATAATCAAGAGTCTGAGCAAAGAAATCCCTTCTATTTTCAGTCTTTGTTCACTGATGAATGACTGTATTGTTGGTCATATCAAAATGTAAATTATTTTCTCAACTTTTGAGTAATAAGTATTTCATAATCATCATTTGATACATATGCATAATCAGATACACTGAGTATCTTTCCCAAATGCATAACAAGAATTTAATGAATATTTGTTTTCTTCCAATTATCATTGAAATAAATGACATTTTTATCTAGCTGCTGGCAAATTTCATTGCTAGGATCCTTTTTGATTCATATTTTCCTTGAAAAAGAGTCTTTATTTTTTCAGTCTTATAAGGATAGATTTTTCTACATGTAGTATTTTCTTTTTCATATTCCTTGTGAATTTTCCATGATTTCTAACATCATGTCTATATTAATAACTACTTTCTTTATTATTTCAGTGCTACTTTTTTTACTAATATTCAAATATTTTTTCTTAAAATTGTCTTAGACAAATTTTCAGTGTCATATTTTTACTAATTTCATATTTTTCTGCGTAAAATTTTCTCCTCCCCTGACTTGAACATAAATATTTGGGGGGTTTGTGTAGTATGTATGTAGTAGTTTATAGTAATGCATTAATTTAATCCTGTTTATAGAACAGATGTAATCAAACCATTATCACATTTCCCTGTAGAGGTGCTCACCCGGTAGCTCCTATATTTAGTCTGGTCAGCGAAATATTAACATTAACATGTTAATGTCATGAGGTTCCTGACATATGTTAAATCTCATTTCTGCATTTCAGTGTTTTCCTCCCCTTCTACTCATAATCTTCTATAAGCACTAATATATACAGGCAGGAGCCAATCTTTTGGGCCTACAAGACCTAAATCTGTGAGTCAGTAAATGAGGCTGGTTATCGATCTAACAAGAAGAAGCACAAGATGGAGAAATAATCCATATGGATTCAAAGTTAATGGCGCCAACTTATCAATGATTTAAAAACTCCAAAAAAGGACCATTTTGGGCAAGGAATGTCTATTATGTCTTCCCTATACTACCTTTTTTAATGGCATATAACCACTGATTTTAATATTTCAGTCACTATTCCTCCAGGTTTCTGTAACTCTAATTAAGAAAAATGAGCAATTCCAAGTCTTCTTATTTACTATTTATTTTCAGCAGTGGTATATAAATAGTTAATAAGTATCATTCCCTTGTCTTCTCTTAGTGCCTTGGCTAATTTTGTAATCAATATCTTGCTTTGGAGCTAATTACTTGATTTGTATTCCTTTTTTGCCCATCCAGCCTGTTAATGCTCTGTAGACTGCTGTCCAGACTGCTGTCCCACCACAGTGCTTCATTTTTTTATCACATAAAGACAACTCAAACAATTGTCCTCTCCCCTCAGCAAAGATTCCACAAGTTTCCAAATTCCTACACCACTTATTAATCAGTGGTTCATTTCCACATTTTTACCATGCTTCCTTCTTTTTTCGACTATCCTGCTTAATGGTTTTACAGAAACATTGCATATAAACCTCAGAGTAATAGCATGTGTATAAAGTAAGACAAAAATGTTATTCATATATGCTCCCCTTTGTAGAAACTTGACTCATGTGCTCTGGTTAAAGAAAATGAATTGCAGTTGCAGAGGAAAGAATAGATATTCAATGTCTGTATTAGTTAAGATGGGTATAAACATAATTTTAAATTATTTTCTCCTAAAGATGTTTCTTGATCTAACATTTATTCTTTTTCTGTTTATAAACATAGTGAAATTTGGGAGGTGGTTCCGTGTATCTGTCTTTCAGGGTTTCATATATAGAAAAGTCACAGTTCAGAATTAGAAAAATCAAAAAAGAAAGAGCAAGATTAAAGAAAAAAATCAAAACCCTTAGAAGAATGCTTTTTCTTTGCTGTACAAGTGATGTCCCAGTTTAACTTTCACTACCTTGTGGTTGTATCATTTTCATGAATCATTTTCAAAGTTTCATATTCCAAGGCTGTCATATGTTCTCTGATAAAGGAACACAAACATGGCATTCAGGATAAAGCAATTCTGTTTACAAATAAATGTGGGTTTGTTTACAAAGATTTACTTTAGGCTTAGTCAAAACCAGATAAAGAATTGAAGCTGCTAGTTCATTCCTTATGAGCCGTTACAATTACTCATTTCTGCTAAGCCCTGGAATGAATGGAGACATCTACAAAACTAGTTGCATCTCATCAGATACCAATGTATTTAACCTGATTTCGGCGTAGTCTTCACGAAAACAGAAATATTGTTATTTCAAAGGTGGCTTGGTGTTTTACCTCATACAGAAAGTAAACCAAACTAGCTTCATGGTTTATTAATTTACTGCCTAACATGTAACACCACCCAACATTTCCCCAGTCCAAGAGCAGAGCCAGCCACTGGTGTACCTTCTTTGACAATACAGAGTGCTAATCCTGCAGAGCCTCATATTTGACTGTTATGTTGAATGGCTGCTGTGGCCTCCTGTCAGATTACAGTACGTTAGAGACGCAAAATTTGCCTTCCCTTCAAGGGTTAAACTAYATAATATAAGGCTTATTCTAAAAAATCTGCTTGCCCTGAGGTCAGGCAGAGCACTGAGCTGCAATCATTAATAAGCCATTTTGTGTTTGCCTCTGTGATCAAAGAATTCTTGTCCAGAGTGCAGTAGCTTGTTTCCTTTGCATTTCAGCTTCAAATTTAGTTTCCAGAGAGAAGAGAGAATAAACCCTGACAATAACAATGGTGAATCTTTAATGGCACTCATTAAAGTCAATGTTTGATTTTTCAACTGTGCTACCTGAAATTCAATTTTTAGACCAAAAATGCATTTAAAAGCTTTGGGGCCTTTTGTAACAAACACCCTTTCACAAGTTATACTGATCTGCTATGTTCGAAGGAAGACTATTTTATGTTATTTGTTCCATTAGTTCCTTTAATTTCCTTTATAATAGCTGAACCTTTACAGCAGTTAAAAAAAAAATCTAATAGCAGCTTTGATCTTCAGATATCAGCTAGAGGGTACTCCACACTTAGATTTTAAATAATGTACTGTAGAAAGCTACCATCCAATGAAAAATCCTCAATTACTTTAAAAGCTACCCTTCAACATGCTTTTACATTTACAGGCCTTTCTCCTTATTTTGAAATTTCAACCTCCATAATACTGAGGTGCTTTAAGTGATTATTTATGATAGCATTACCTCATACTAATTTTCTACTCGGTGCACAAACCAGAGTTGCATCTGCTTTGTTAGAACAGAGAACATGATCTAGCTGATACATGTTCTTCCTMTTCTCTGGCATAATCGATGGAAAACTCTCCCCAGAGACAGCAGTGTCTTTCTCTCCTTGCACAGAATGCAGTGTTGATTTAACTATTGTTTGGTAAATACATTAAAAAAACCCCCAAACAAAAAAAAACCCCAAAGCAGAACCCTACATTAAAAAATGTTACAGTACATTTATTTTTGTGCCTTTAGGACCAAAAAATCTGATCAATAAAGCTCTGAGCTTCACAGGCTGTATGAGTTAATGTACCTTGCTGTCTGTAACTAACACTGGCGCTATTCGATGTGTGTGTTTGACTATGTATGTGCATGCATGGCTTCATCTACACTTACTGTGTGCATGACTGAGCACAGACTGCTGCACACAATACACTGCATATGAGCAAAGATGCTTTTGCCTTCTAGAGGATGGGAAATACTCATGGGACTTTTTAGAGGAAATTTCAGTTTTGCAGGAAAAAAAAGTGATTTGCTTCCAAACAAATCAGAAGGAAGTCTCTCAGGCTGCAAAGCCTGCCAGTTTCACCTGATCACACATTATTAAAGGTTGGAGGTGTGAAAATAGGCCCCTGCTCATGATGTAGGTGCAGCCACGTGTTATGCATAAAGTGCATGGGGAATTGGATTAGATTCAGAATGCAAGCGAGCCTCAATAATCAGCTCAGCAGCAGTGAAAGGCCCCAGTACAAAGGAGAGGTCTCAATGATGACTAAATGAATGCTATTCCTTTCTGTTAGRAGGCTCTTTCTGTCCTTCTGTATCTATACCTACTTACAGACAGAGAAATACCTTTTGGATTAAACGTGGAGTTGTATTAATGCTCTGGTATAGGAGACACAGATTTAAATTACTGTCCCGCGGGATGAGAAACGAGGCTTGAGTACTGAAACCACCAAACTGCTAGATGGTTTCTCACTCTCTTGCTGAAACCTTTCTTCCTTTTATTAATAATTGAATAGGCTAGAAGCTGTCTTGCCACAGCCTTGCTATTTACAATGTCAACTAATCCAGTTCTTAATTCTTCCATCCCTCAAAATATTTAATTTCTGGCATACAGTGCTGCACTCAGTCTCCCCTGTCTGAGGTGACTGCTGAGCCCCCTTGACTGTTGGATACATGCACACATAACTTGCGCTGTCATCAAAGTACTACCTCCCTTTACATTTCAACTCTGCTACCAGTGTGCTAGGGTGCTTCTTATCTTGATTCCTGAGATCAGACTGCTTCTGAACCTGTCAGTCCTGCTGATCTCTGTTAGGCAATTAAGTTAGAGGCATGTCATAGCTGAGAGATGTATTAAAAGGCATTTGCTGACACTACTTATCACATCCTGAAGCCTGCTTCCAAGAAAGGGGAGACAGATGATCCCAGCCAGCTCTGAAGTTGCCCTTCTCCACTCAATTGCTTAGGTGGGATTCAGGTTCAGCTGAAAGGTGAGCCGGGTGAATGGTGACAGAAGTGTCACTCTTTAGTTTTAATTCTGAATTACATTGTTTCTAACTTTCATGAAATAGGATTTTTGGAATATTCAATATTCAAAAGCATAACAGCAGTTAGGTACTTAAATAATAGCTATAAGAAGAAAAGTATTAACTCTGATTTTTCTGCCAGCTATAACTATGAGGGTAAAGCTTTTTAAATCTGCATGGCAAATATTCAAAATATTTWAAAAAATTATTTCTAAGGACTAGGTAAATGTAACTGTAACTAAAGCAAGCGACAGAGGCAACTTTCATCTTATAATCATAATTTACTGAGCACAGGTTTATCCTTTAAGATTGTCTGGAAGACAGAACTGGTGCAGACACAGTTGTCCATCTGTTTTCTGTCTTGAACTGAAATATCTGTAAAGAAATAGCTTCATACTTTCAAACGTGAAATGGGCTGTAAAGCTTATATATCCTGAACCAGAGAGGAGTGGAAATCAGATAACTTGCTCTTCATGGAAACATTACAAAACTCTTAAGGGTCTCCAAAACTCAAACTCACAATGAAACATATAACAAGTATAGAATGCATCCAAGAAGTCCTTCCCTCAGATCATTAAAGTACTTTCTGCAAATTGTTTCTTAAATCCTTGGACTGAAGAAAACAGAGATTTGTAGCATGAGATTTACAATGTGGTCATGTGAGATTTGCAATTCCTTCATCAAGCTTTGTTGAACTGACAGTGCTTAACAGACTGGTGCTTTTTTTCCCCCTTCCCTTCAATTTGAACTAAACAGCAAACAAACCCACCAAAAGCAGATCGATATAATAAGTTTCAATTTCTTCTCAGGAGAATCATATTGTTTTATGTTTGGTATTTCTTCCCATCCAGACACCTAGATTTTACTCCTCTCTGCTTCCTCCGAAACACAAGTGAGTAATGGATGCCCAACACTGAAAAAGGTATGGAAAAACAAATGGTTTTGCTCTTGGCACTGTAATAGTTTAAACTACAATGGTATATTGGGGCCACCTTTGAGATCAAGGTCCCTTTTGCTAGTTTTGATTATATAGTAGAAAATAATCCTCACTTCAGAGCAGTCATAATCTTACTGGAAATGACAAATGGAAGGTAGAGGACATACAGGACTTGTGGGTACTAGCTCTTGTAGGTCAACATTTAGGTACCTCCTATATAAAAGGGTAGAATATTTTAGTATTGGTACAATATGAAGGTTAGCAGTTGAGAGAAAAAACCTAAAAGACAGAAATCAAGACCAGACTAGTGATGGAAGGGGCCCAATCCGCTTCCTTTTATAGTTAACCTGGTGCACACCTGTTGTGTAAGCTAGATTTTTCACACAGTTTTGATCACACATGCACAAACAGCCCTTGGACACCTCCTCCAGGAAGTGAGTCGAGGAGGGGAGGAACTGAGCATGAGTCTCAAGGTGGAGCAGGAAGTTGGCTCAGAACAGCACTGCCCCACCTCCGCAGGACCTTATCTTCCAATCATGTCTTTCCTGTCATAGCAATCAGAATGTTTGAGACAAAAAATGCTGAATTCTCATCCTCCACGCTTCATCTATGCATTTACAAGGTAGAGCCCCTTAGGAAGTAAGAAGTGCATCATTCAAAGGGTCACATTTCATCTATTTACCTTTTATTATCTGTGTCTCCTTTAAATATTAGTATCACCAATTTGCATGTCTGGGTAGCTGGTGTAGCAGCACAACATTAATTGATGTTAATTTGTGGATTTGGTGTCATAGGCCATGATTGACATGGTATTTCAGCAGTGCTCACCAGTGCTGCTATGAAGAATTCCATTCAGCTGATGACGTTTCATTTTTATGCTATTTGTCCATCATCTCTTGGTTTTAGCTGCACAATCCATTATAGTTCTTTCCCCATTTCCAGAAATTAGGCACAGTCTGAATTACCTAGTTTGTCACAGGGCTCTGATTCACATTAACCAGGAAAGCAGCTGTTGTACTCAACGTTTTGCAAATTTTTCAATTTTCATGGAAGTTTTAAGAGAAGTTATTGTGTTGCTGGGCATTATGGGCTCCAGTTTTTCATTTGATTTTTTAGTACAGGGGTGTTGAAGGCTTTGGGTTTTTTCTGACACTAGCACCTACTTTATTCTGTGCTTCATGGTTGGAGACTTCTGGCAAAGTATGAGATCAGCCTCCACTCAGTAGGTGATACGCTGGCTGTGAGACCTTCCACAGCCTGCAGCTTTTCTGTCCAACAATTTTGGAGGAACTCTGCCTGCAGAAGGCTCACCACTCCTTTCTGCAGAGGACCCAAACACACATCTCTCTGATGGGATTATTTTGAGTTCTCTAATACCTCTCCAGGTACAAAACTAACCACTCTGTTCTGCTTCATCTAGTGACTTCTACGATCAGCTAGTAGTAAGTAGCACGATTACCTTGGCAACAGTTTCATGGTCTTTTTAAATTATTTTATTCAAGCTTAGGTAGACTTGCAAACTTGGGGAAGGAAGGAAGGAAGGAAGGAAGGAAGGAAGGAAGGAAGGAAGGAAGGAAGGAAGGAAGGAAGGAAGGAGAAAGAAGAAAGAAAGGAAGAAAAGAAAGGAAGAAAGGAAGAACAAGAAAAAGGAAAGGAAAAGAAAGAGAGAGAAGAAGAGAGAAAAAGAGAAAGAAAGAAAAAGAAAGAAAGAAAAAAGAAAAAGAAGAAAGAAAGGAAAGAGAAAGAAAGGAAAGAGAAAGAGAAAGAGAAAGAGAGGAAAGAGAAAGAGAAAGAAAGGAAAGAGAAAGAGAGAGAAAGAGAAAGAGAAAAAGAGAAAGAGAAAGAGAGAAAGAGAAAGAGAAAGAGAAAGAGAAAGAGAAAGAGAAAGAGAAAGAGAAAGAGAAAAAGAGAGAAAGAGAAAGAGAAAGAGAAAGAGAAAGAGAAAGAGAAAGAGAAAGAGAAAGAGAAAGAGAAAGAGAAAGAGAAGAAAACTTTTTTTGGAGTAGGACACTTCAAATTTTAGTAATAGTTTCACAGTTAACCTCCTCAGCCCTGAATTAACTGAAAACTGTCGAAACATCAAAGCTTCAAAGCCAGGCACCTATTGTTCGAAATAGCTCCCTGTCTTCCTTTTCTCCAGCACCTATTGCTAAATTGCCTTCCTTTTATTCCCTTTTCAGCTCTTGCGGGGTTTTTAACGGCTTCATTCTTCAAGGTCTTTGCCTAATTTGCTGCAGTTCTGACTCAATTATCACTCAGAGCCAAGAGGTCTGCTTCTCGGAGTACACAAATTTTGGCTGCTGGATCTGCAGTCTGGGTCTCTGCCCAGCCACCAAATCCTGCTGCCTCTGGAGTCAGATATGGATCAGAGGAATACCTCTAGATAAAGTAATTGTACTGGTAGGCAGCAAGTTTGCAAAGGGTGGATTCCTAAGACCAAATGTTACCTTTGCTACTGGAAGGACATTTAAGCAAGTGTTAATCCTGAGTGTCTCCAGAGATCCTTCGTTTTTTGAAATGAAGATCAAGCAGGTAATCACACATAACAGAAAACCACTGTGCATTTTGATTACTTGGAAAATATTGTCAGATGACAAATTCTCTCCAATGGATATCTATAATATACATGAAAAAAATCGGTGACTAATCGTGGTACAGAACCTGAGTGGAGGGGAAAGACATATCAAGGAAGTACAGGGAAAAATCAAAAACAGAAATTCCAAGGTATTTGTGCCAGTCTATTTTCTGGGAGGTTTTGTGAGTTTAAATTACAGACTTAGGCTTTTCTGAAGATTGATTTGGATGACGGTTCCAATGTAAAATATATTTTCACCAGTTCCTATTGAAAGCCCAATTTCAGATTCATTTACACTGAAATCTATTCAACTTAAGCTGGTGCTTTATATTACTCTTGTTGTTTGCAAGTCCACTATTCTAGTTCTGTCAAAGGAAAAACATTGTAGCAGCCACAGTATAGGCAAACACAGGGAAAAAACCTCAAACAAACAATATAAAAAAAAATAAAGTGCTTTGAATTCCAAACGGGTGAAATAAAAATGATTTGTATTAAAGGTTAAATATACCCTAAACTATAGTGTTACAAGTTTTATAGGAATGATGTCTCTATATCCTTGTGCAATATATYATCAATCCACAGCCAAATATACTGACACTGTACATATTTTATCTCTACAGAAAAATATTTGGATACCACTTACCTCTGAGGCAGTTCTTCTGGAAATTTTAAATATACTTCTTTCTTGGGAAAAAAGGAAAGTACATCAAAGTGAGTGAGGCAACCTACAAAATGAATTTTCAGCTGTTTTATGTAAACTGGGAGAAAGTGTAAAATTTCTTGTTCTAATTCATTCTACCCAGATTTCTGATGATAGCAATCTGGAAAGGTTACATTTGCAGCATTACTTACCTAACTGTAAGTAATTATCTAGTTGTTACCTAGGAGTATAAATAATCACAAACAACCTTTCTTTCTGGTGTGAGGAGAAATCACGATACTACAAGCTTAACGCAACTCCGTACAAATCCGTGGAAATAATTCCACCTGAACTGGTGAAATGCAACAGTTTAAAAATAACATTACTGAAGCAAGAGTTCATATTTAGTTGCGAATTTGCAGTACTCACTTCTTATCCTGAACTAAAGGTATTTTATTCCTCCTCCTGGTGAACCAGAACACCAGTGCTGGCTAGAAAGCTGATAAAAGGTTATCACAAGCTTGCACACTACCCCTCTTTATGAATCTCATGACTTCATGATCAAGAGAGCTCCCTACTCTTGTCCAACATAGTTGGACAAGACTATGTATGGAAATCAGTGGCACAAAATTACTATAAGTATTTTTAAAGCTGAGTATAAAAAGATAAGCAATGCTTCCTGCAATCAACTACAAACTGAATCCAGCAGGGGAGCAATGCCAGGATATAACTATATCTCTTCAGCCTTCTTGTAACCAGTATATCTCATAGATGCATAGAACAGTATTATCACTAAACATTCTATAAAACTATTATTTAATTTTTAAATTATGTGACTTAACTTTCTCAGTTCTATGATGTGCATTATGCTTTCATGATGCTAACAGAATATTGGGGAATTGCTGTCCTTGTGGATCTTGTCTGGTTGAAAGCGTAGACCTAGACAATAGTCTTATATGGCTAATTTGTAATACTTGCATCATTGTACTATTGTGTGTATATGATGACTGTCAGTCCATTAGACTTTAAATCCGCTTATAAATATTTGATATTAAGTTCTTTGTCCAAGAAACTTTAAGCCTTGTCTAGTCTAGTGATATGTTTATTGTTTAAATTAAACCTTAATATTTTACTTGCTCTAGTGTTTTATATGGCAATAGAATTTTACAAGGGCTTAATAARAATAGGCTAAGCTTGCTCTGTTGTCATGAAAAGGTTTTCTTTCTGGTGCACTTTCTGCTCTTATTCCAGTCCCTGGAGATTTAGTGGCTCATGTGTTCTCTTAGACATAGTCATCTACTATACTATGCTGCTGTGACTATTTCATTATTCTGTTTCTTGACTTCATGCCCATGTCATCAATTCAGCAATTGGTTATTCAGTTTGTTAATGAGGGAAAAGTGCAGTGACCATTCAGTCAAATTATAGAATATAGAAAAGGTCAAGGTACTACAGTACATTATTCTAATTCATGGAATATTGTACATAATACGATATATTTTCCATTCCCCAATACTTCATTTCATAGGAAAATTATTACAAGAACATAATACGGCATAAAATTAATCCACACTAAGAACAAAGCCTGCAATTAAAATGCTCAATGGCATAACTTGAATCCTTTATTTTGAAAATTACTGGAGTAAGAGTAAGTATTTCATCTTGTACCACATGAAATCATAATTTTATAGTTATCATTTGCCGCGGGATACTAAATACATTTTAAATCTGCAGCAAGATACAGGTGCCAAAGTGCTGCTTAACCTCTTCTCCTGATACGTGACTCAGTGCAAATCAAAATTCTGCTGAGTTTCATCTAATCCTAGAAACATGGGAAAAAATAGCAAAGTTTTTCATCAAAGAAAAGACAGAGGTAAAGAACACAGCCAGCATTTAGTAGGCTCACAGTTTCTAAAATCACCCGTGATA
This sequence comes from Amblyornis subalaris, assembly GCA_018881555.1. Taxonomy (NCBI): domain Eukaryota; kingdom Metazoa; phylum Chordata; class Aves; order Passeriformes; family Ptilonorhynchidae; genus Amblyornis; species Amblyornis subalaris. The sequence goes on along the minus strand of JACAXG010000141.1, from coordinate 1,203,954 downwards.
GTCAAGATCACGATGACAGTCCTTGCTGGCCAACTATGCAAATACTCACTGTAAAAACTGTTTTAAAACAACAACTCTTTTCCTGGAGCAGAATTTAAAATTTCATCTCCATTCTTATAAACAACAGTCACAGGACAGGGGAAGTCTGGTTTTTTGCTCTGGTTTCATCTGATAAATCTTCTACTTTATGTTGTGCAAAATGGAAAAGCCTTGAAAAAAAGTTTTAGAAATACCCTTCCTCTTAGATCAACCCTAGATGATAGGGCACTTCCAGGAGGTGCTAGATACAATTTTTCATGCAGAAGAGAAATTAATTCCATCTCTTATCTCTCAGCAACTCTTTTAACTGCTACAGTTAAAAGTAAAAGGAAAGGATAGATTTTAAATGAAATAATGTTCTCTTTTCTTTTAGTTCTCATTCTCCCTTTCCTGGGTATTTTCTTTTTGTCAGAAAATGCTTAGGTAGGTAATTCAAGAGACCACACTTCAATGAAGGCAAGAACATCAATCCAGAAGAGACGGTTTAAAATACATTTTCCGATTTCCTAATGGATAGCATGTTACCTGTATTTTACTTGTAATTGCAAAGCTTGTGAGACATTTTGTAATGCCCTAAGTTTAATTTACCTTGGTATACCTTTAAAGTCATATCTAAGTGTGGAACTTCTTATTGGCATTTTTTGCCATAATTTGGCTCTATATGTTAAGCCCGCTTGTCTACCTACTTGTTCCTTCCATTATCCAGAACAGTTATTATTTTTACTCATCCAAATATTATACTGTCATGATGGTCAAATGAATTCACGTATTTCTGAAGCCTGTAATTTCACTTATATTCTGCTTTACCAAATGGAGTTACTGATATTGTGATGAATTGTGCTATTGTACTGTGTCTCAGTTCTTTCTTGCTATTAATTATACTCATTCATTAATATGACAAATTGCAAAGTTTTCAATTTTGTTATTCTTTTCTTGAGTATTCTGGAAAATCATTTCAGTTTTAATCAACGAAAGTTAGAGCCTCATAGCAGATAAAAAGTGAGAAGTTCATAGTCAAATGACAGGTTGAATCAGGCCCAAATCCACATCTGACCTGTGCTCACAATACTCCAAATTATGAATCAAGCTGCTTTTAGCCAGCTAAGGGCTTGTTTTACATTCAGTTTTGTTTTGCTTTCACTATCATAAGTAGAATAGGTTTGCTAAAGGGACCCATTAGTCTCTCTAAAATTCCATCTTACAGGCAAACAACAATTGCTTTGAGACTTTTAGCAGCTTTTCACCTGTTTCAATAGCTTGTTTTCATCAGTTATTTGGGAAAATAAGTATGTTTGGGTAAAAATAATACACAATTGCCATTTACTTCATATGAGTTTGAGAAAAAAATTGGGAACACTGTTTAATTTATATTTAAAATTATGCATTGAGAAGGAAAGAAGAGCATGTACTTCAACATATAGTAAAGGATTCATAATTTTGCCTGGCACATATGCTACTTGAACAATAGCTGCACCTGAAAACCAACACTCTTTATAGGCAAATCCACTGTTATAGACTTGAAAATCTGAAGGACATAATTCAGATGTACTTTGGAATTTGTCAAAGCATACATATTTTCATCGGCACTTTTGGCTGTAGTTTTTTCAGTGGGGAATTTAATAATGTTAAACTACAAAGGAGAAATAGGTTATGATCTTTACACAGAAAACATATACAGATGTAAGGAAAGACCATTAATTCAATACTGGGAGACATTTGAATGAGGACTTTCAACATTTCTAACAACTTTTCACTTCTGTGTTTTTTGACTTCGTGGTATTCTTCCAGTCTGTCTTTGTGGTGTTTTGCTGATTTTTACATAATCAATTTTTTTGTCCATTTTTTTTAAGGAAAATAATTAGGAATCCTGACATAGTTACCTAAACAATTTGGAATGGAAGTTTGATATGTATGCATAAAATGTAAGTATAGTCCAAATACATTAATCAAAGGGCTGAAGGGRTGTAGAGGACATGATCTCCAATAAATCAGCAACATTTTGGAGCTGAAAATGTGGCTCCTCTTACTTTTGCTGCTGTGGAAGAAAAGGTTGATGATTCTCTAGAGATTCTGTGATAGCTCAAGACATGTCAATGACTCATCTGTAAATATCTATTCCCCTGAAGCTAGCAAGGAAAACTCCACAGAATGTGCTTGATAATATAAATCTCATCATGAAGTGATATACATCTTGTAATTGCCACTTCAGGGGTGAAGGCCAGATTTCCTGGCAGGTGTGAATTGGCATATCTCTGCTGAAATCACAGAACTGCTGTGTTACATCAGAGCCTGGACCTATTTCTTGAGCTATTTTTGTCATGCTCCTAAAATCAATTCCTTGAAGGCTAAGATGGTAAAGAGAGGAAATAACTCTCTATTCTTGGGACGTTGGCTACTACATAGATTCTTGCCCTAAGACATTTGGGTTTTATTCTTTTTTAAATGGTAAAATGTAAAAGTCTACGTAATGTGAAAAAGGTAGGGGAAAGAAAAGAGAAATATACAAAATAATACATGACTTGAAATTACAGTTTAGTGAATTTTCGACTTTAGTTTGGACTATTTCAAATAATCTGCAGGTATATTAATATAAAATAAAATCTAAGAAGCTTCTAACTTTTTCTGTATTTCACAGTAGGGTCAGAATTAGACTTATAAGATTCCACACAAAGGAACACTTAGATGCTAAAAGATTGTTGAATGACCAGACTTTTCTAAATAATCAGTTATTTTTGTTTTGATATTCTGTGGATACATGTTTATAGATTGCCTTTTTATATTTAATAGCACAAATGACATCATATTTTCTGTTATGTCTGAAAAAATCACAGAAATCCATTTCATTTTACATGTTTCCTGCCAAACTACTTAGTCCATCTCTCATCCAGATATCCTTTCTCTTCATTGTCAGTGATGTGCAACAGAATGCCAATTCACTGCACCTTATATGCTCTAATAGCAGTCAGCTCATCCAGTCACAATTACACTACTCCAGGATAAGACTTTAGTGTCATAACTGTTTGCACAAGACATATTCACRTTGGAAATGGTCTGTTTTTAACCAGTGAAAAATTAAATTTACTTGTAAGAACTGCGTACATTGAGAACAGATTACTTTGTGAATCAGTCAGAGCAAAGGACTGGAAACCTGTGGGCATAAACTATGCATAAGATTTTCGGCTTCGTGGAGGGTGTATTTGCCCCGATACTTGCAAAATTTTTGAAGTTGAAAACTTCAGTCTTAGCCAGAAAGTAGGTCCAGCCTGAAGCAGGTCCAGCTGCTTTAAGGAATATGTTTACCTGGCAGAAATCCTGATCTAGGTCTTGTAGTGTTTTACTTCTGTATTGGCTATAAGTGTCCAAGGTGTTAGCACCAGAAGGGCTGCAGAAGTGGTTGCTGTGGGAAGAGGCCAGGGCCTGCCTGGCAGGCAGTTCCAACAGACCCATTGCAGCAGGAGGAGGAGAAGGAGGAGTAAGAGCAGGAGCAGGAGGCAAAGGAGGTACTTAGGTGCTGCAGCCTGTGAAGGATCTCATCTTGAACAGGAGGGTATTTCCTTAAGAAACTGCAGCCCATGGAGAGCCCACACTGGAGCAGGGGGAAAGTGCACAGAAGAAGTGTCTGCAGAGAGAAACCGTAGCCCACTCCACCCTCTATTCCCTCTGTGCCACTTGGGACAGCAGGGAAGAGTCAGGAATAAAAGTATGAAGTTGGGCTTGAGGAAGTGGAGAAGAAATATGTTGTTTTAATGAGTGTCTTCATTTCTCACTACCCAAATCTATTTTAATTGGCAATAAATTATATTAATTTTTACCCAAACTAGTCTATTTTGCCCGTTGCACTAATTTATAAGCAATTTCCCTGTCTTTATCTGAATCTATAAATTTTCTTAATCTATTCACCCCCACCCCCTGCACCATCCTATGAAGGAGGAATGTGAGCAGCTGGATGGATATTTGCAACTTAGCCAAGGCAAACCCAGCACAGATTTTTTAGAAGGAGGCTAAATTGGTGTATAACATACTTTGTCTGTGATGAATTGTGCTATATTCACCTGTGTTGACTTCTATGCTCTTTTGCTTTCAGTATCTGTTGCAGGGATTTTTGGGGTATGCCTGCCAGGCATAGCCACAGGCATAACTGAAGTTCCAGTCTCCTCACAGGTATCTCTGAATTGCATGGACTTATTCTTCATAAAATCCTTTGAGATCTACATATGAAAACTAGTATATCTGAGCTATTAATTTTTTTTGCTGTATGAGCATAGATCATATTAGAGTACGTCAGAAACTGAYATGATGGTTGGGAATTTAATGGGGTATATTTTCTTCTTGATGGGCGCATATATTTCCCATTAATGCTAATGGGAATTATATGTGTGCAGCAAGAGAACACACCACTTTGCATGTAAATTTCACATTTTATTTTACAGAGGGTATGTAACCCTATTATCACCAGTGCTGGCACAAAAATTTATCCCAGTTCAGTGGGTTCTAATCAAACATTAAAATGATCTAGCTGAAACTAATTTTATTTTACCTTCCCAACACTTTTGTAATGAAAGTACTTTAATCCAAAGCATTTTCTGTGTCATGTGTGTGAATAAATAAACCTTTTCTTGCAGTTAAGTTGTTTTTGAACTCAAGCTAATAAAACTACTTATTTCCATTTCCATCAGAATTACAAGTACAGTTAAAAGGCTTACACAATTTATATTTGAAATATTCTTTAGGAAAAGAGACTGGTAAAAGATCACATCCTTGACTTTTGAAGGTATCTTCTGAAGCTGATAGCAAATGCCAGCTTTTATGAATCCTGTATTTGATCTAGAAAGTATATAGGTTTTTTTGCCATACAATGATTTTTCAAGAAGAGAGTACGCAAGTCTGTTGCTGTAAATTCACACATAGTCTTGTGTGAAAGTCTTGTGACTCAGGGTAACATCAACCATGATTCATAAGTTGCATTAGAATTAGCAATCCCCCTATTTCTTCTCACTTCATGATTTTCATCTTATTACTATGAAATTTCTTCTTTTTTTCCTTACTAACCTGTCCAGTCACACCATAAGCAGCTGCCTTTTCCCTGGCACATTCAAAAGGTGTCCCTCACATTCAGGAACATTCAAATTCAGGACTCTTGTCTGAAATTAATAATAAAAAAAAAATGTAGATGCACTTGAAAACAAAAATGTCCTCCTGAAAAGGAAAAATATTATTTCCAAATTCCCCATAGATTAAACTGGAAAGTATAATATGAATACATATCATGTATTATGAAGTGCTTTGCCTTGTTGAAAGCATAATAGCTGAAGAAATGAGCTTTACATCTAGCATCATGAATCCCAAAATATCATATTCATGGCAAAGATCCAGCTGGAGATTTCTGACATGAGCCATGATTTTCATTATTGTCAGGCTCCATTTTCATAGCAGAAAGCCTCTGGAAGATGCTTAAATCAAAACAAACCAAGTTTTGCAATAAGACTTTGGTTCTTAAGTAAATTCTATCCAGCTAAAACCCAAATAGAAATCATGCTGGGTTATAAAACAATTAAAAATTATAAGTTATTTCAATGGCTGGCAAGATTCAAGTTCTTTTATTTCCTGATCAAATAAGAGGCATTGTAGAAGTAAGATGGGAGACCATAGCAATTTGGACAATATCTAGAGAAGATCCAAGATCCTAGCTACTTTATAAAAGTAAGAAACTGATACTTTAGATTTCATGTTTAGGTGGAAAAAAATCCATAAAGGATAATTTAAAATCACTAGAACAAATATTTCATCCCCAAATCCAGAACCTGAAGCCAAAGATTTACCATCGACTAGGAACATAGCCTAAGAATAGAGTAGGTTTTATTTGACACAGGTAGATACTTTGTGATTTTGATTTTCATTTATTTCTTCTGCTTTCTGAGCTCCTTTTTCTCATGCAACTCCTTAATTCTGTTTTCCTTCCTCCTGCGTTATACTGGTTTTACTTCTGAGTGCTTGATCAGATCCTTGGAAATCAATGTGGCTGGAGTTATTACAGCAGAGGAGCTGCTTTCATTATAGTATCAGTGCAAAATTACAATTCTTTTGGAAGAAGGCCTAAACTTTTCCTCTCTTTTGAAAGTGTTTGTGTACTGAAGAGTCTTGATACACAGAGTACAGCAACACAGTTTTCTACTAATATTGATAAGATTAAAAAAAAGAGACTAATGATAAATATAACTTAATTTTAGTCAGATTTTCTTACTATTTATCTTAGAAACTTTTTTATACTTATATTTCTTCATTCGGAATTTTGAAAAAAAATATATAAAATTCACCAGAGAATTTTTTGTCCTTAGAAGCTACAATAGGACTTTAGTTCAAGAATTACCGTCACTGTTCGCCCAAATGCATTTGATTTAAAAAACAACCTGCACACCCCTTATGCTGAAGTATAAGGGTAAAAAAGCTGACTGGTAGCAAAAGCCAAAATTAGTCAGATTCTAAGTCCTCTCTTTTCAAAAAGACATAAATACATAGTGAGGAATGACAGCCTTTCTGCAAATATGTTAAACTGTAAAATTTTCTAGTGGGTATTCAATAGTAATAAATAATTCATTTTACTTTTAAAAGAAAAAATGTAGAAAATGTGAAATTCTGTATTAAATTCTAGTAGTTTTTACAGATATTCCTGTAGGCCTTTGTGCAAAGGTGAGTTACATGAAAAAAACTCATTACAAGCATAGGCAAAACTCATGTTTCATGCAGTTAAACTTATGCACATATTTTGGAATAATCGTGGTGTTAGTTTCTGTAAAGTACCGTGACTTTCCACCCTAGAAAATCCTTTAGAAGCTTGACTCAAATTGCTGACCCTGGTATAGAAAAAAAGGCATTGAACTAATTTCCAAGGGGTTCCTGTAAGCTGTATCTTCTGTCTTCTCTCAGAATCCTGCTGTACACTAAATTTCATGAAATTTGTCATGTGGCATTTGGATAGAGACTAGGATATCTAATATATATTAGTGAGGCCTGGTAGAGGCAGCCAGCACTGGTTTTAGGAAGTTATATTCAGGCAACTGAGGTTTAAAGCTTCAGTCAGTATGGCTAGGCATTTGAAAAATGGTGTCAGAAAGATCCTCATGGAAAGACACACAGAACATCCTCACAGGGCTCAGCAAACCTCAGGATTCCACAGGAAAATGTTAAATACAAGCAGGTAGTGGAAGAAGAATAAATACATTTATTTCCTATTTTTTCTGTCAGAAACATTAGATATTTTGCTACGTGAAACCATTCTTTCAGTTTTCACAGAAGACAAAATTGATCCAAAATGTTGTCAACTTCATAGAAATTCTTACTTCGTAAGTGTGTTTTAAAGTAAGTGGTCGTACCACTCACTAACTCTGATTTAGGTCATGGCTGTTCACATGGGGGAGGCAGAGATGGAACAGTAAAATAATTACCCTAATCAGAGCAGAAATTGGTCCAGATTAGCTTAGTTGGTTAGAGCACGGTGCTGATAGCACCAAACTCACAGGGTCTGCCCCCATACGAGCCATTCTACTAAGAATTGGACCCAATGATCCTTCTGGGTTCCTTCCAACCCGGACTATTCTGTGATTTTGTGAATTCATAGAATACTTCAAAAACCAAATTAACATTCAAACCAAGATGGTAAAAACAGTTTCTTCCTGTTGTTCCACTCTTAAAGATGGGTTAGGCTATTTGGGTGTATGAGAAAATATATAATTCAAAACCCTGAGAATCATGCCACATTCTTGAATCTGGAAGCACCCTGTGACATGTTTCAACTGTCCTGATTTCTGTTGAAATGAAGATAATTGGGCCAGACTTACCATCTTGGCAGCTGGGATACTCAAACTCAAGAATACTGTATGGATGTATGTATATATGTAGGAGCATAATTTTTGACAGTTTGRACAACCCAATTTACATAGATTTAGAATTTTTTACATTTCAAATTGTGCTCAACAAACTCTTAATCTCAACACATTTTTGCACCAACATCAGGAGTAGTAGTGAGGGGTTTATGAAAGTGGCTGAGAATCTGCTAAGCTCTATTTCGTCCTTGCAAAATGCAAGTTCCCACCAGTCAACAGTACCTGTGTCATTGAACCAGAGCAAAGGAAGCCAGAATGGGGAAAAAGATCTATCCGCACACTCAAAGAGCTACTAAGTAATATTTAGGGGAGTATGTAACCATTCAACATGGCTAAAAATGCTGCAAGCCAAATCCTCTACCTGATTCTGGAGTAGAACCAAGTCTGAACTTTCATGAGAGTAGGAAGGTAGCTCTGCAAACCTACTTATTCACATGGCTTCATCATCTTCTTGTTCTAGCTAAAACATTTTTCAGCTATGGTCTGGACCAACAGCTGGCATAAGGACTTCTGGATAGTAATTGATGAAAGCAAACATCTGTGAAGATAATTTTTTAGCACTGATTATTTTAAACCAATTTGATAGAATTTGCCCATCTCTCTACCTGTTAACATTAACACTTTTCAGAACCTGTAAAACTGACAGATTGCTCTAAAAGGACTAAGTGGAAACAAAATCTTGAGCGTCTCTTTAAAGTGAAGCCTTGAATATTTTTCTGTGTTTCTCCTCAAATTTGTTGTGCTGGCATTTTAATCTGACCCCTCAACACCATTCTGTTTTACTAAAGAATTTCAGTCTAAGGGGCCATGGATTTTGCGTGGACATTGAACTGGTCAAATAGCTGTTGTCCCAGGAAGTAGGGCAGTTCTATCCATATTAATGGCAATTAATACTAGCTGATGTCAAGCCATTTGTTTGGAAATATTTGTGTTTCCTATGTTGGAGACTGTTTCTTGTAGCTACTGGAGGACACACCATGTTAAATCCTTGGGACTCAGTATTTGTGGTCTTTTTAATGTTAATTTTCTCAGAAATTACAGACAATTCTTAGGCTTAGTTCTTCTTTCAGATGAGCATTATTAGAGAAAATATTTAAAAATGACAAGTCATGTGACAAGAGGCCAGAACCTCTGCTAAATCTCTCATGGTTTTAGTCTGTGAGTGTATCTAAGGATTCCAGTCCTTCTCCACAATGAACTTTTAAGCTGTTTGATATTTATCCAAAATACCTTTTTTTTCTTTTTAATAATAACATCTAAAATAATCCTAGCACATTTACTGTGACACTAATATACCTCAGGGCCACCTTCCTACTGCACAATTTACCTACAGCATTCATTAATGGCTGAGAAAAACACACCCTGTCATGGCTTACTGCAACCTAACAGACTTAAATTGCATCCAGAAAGCTGACAGGCCACTGCATTATTAACTGAGCCACTGAGACCCTTTAAACTGTATTGTATATAAGTTTAGAGCGCAGGGAGTATAGAATTTTAAGCTTGCACATTTTAATGTATTTAATTTGCTGCACTCGGCAGTTTGCTTTGTGAACTGTTAATCTTTTCAACCGATACAGCAAAATGTCACTGTATTCATTTGCAGAGTATAATAGGCTTATATCCTGAAACAATAAAGTTATAATAGCCTGCCTGCTGCCTGGAGAAGTTGTACAAATTCAGCATGTACAAGGTGTTGTGTGTCCTACTTACCTTCTAGTTTTTAAAACTCATCTTCTCATATCAGTGCCTTGAAAATCAGTCGTGCACATTACTTTGGTGAGATAAAGCCAAGAAAGTGTCATGGATCAAGCTCTGCTGAACTCTCTCTCTCTCTTTCTCTCTCTCTGGAATTGCTTTCAGTACCTTTGATACTAGTTCGTTCTTGGCCATCTCCAGCCATTACAAATGCCAGCCGAAGTCACAGATGTCCAGGTTTGTTCTGCACCCTCAGTACACATACTGGTGTGGAACTGATGGGTGATTCCTTCACTTATGCCAGTGGCGAGAACCGGCAGCCAGGTAGTCACAGATCTCAGGAAAGAAAAACTGCTATTAAGCTATCCAATCTCCAGGAAAGAGGTCCTACCTACTCGCTCAAACTTTACTGGTATTTCTCGTATTTGCCCTCCATTCTTTCTTCAGATCATTTCTGCCCAAATTGTCATCTCTCTTATTCTAYGAGTGTTATGAAAAAGACTATGTGATCATGGTGGTACCATAGTGTTCCTACAGAAATGAGATATCCCCTGCAACAGAGAATTGTGAGTGTGAGGGTAAAGAAGACAACAGTAGTAAAGTTAATGCTGATGTTATCAGTGCCAGCATAGGATTATCTGACTTTTTTTTTTTTWAAAATGAGTTTTCTACATTTTTCAAATGAAATTTATTGGAGGAGGAATGGATTTGTTATTTCTATCATAGGATATCCATTCTGAGGAGTGCAAATGTGACATCTGACACTGAATTTCTGTCAGGTGACTAAATGACACTGCAGTGTCATTTAGGCAACTTTAGGTTCAGCCTGTGAAGTGCTTACTTGACTTGCGGGGCATATTACAAAGCTTGTCTTTTTAAAAAAGGATTATCTTTCTGCCTGAGGGTAGGGTTTGTTGGGATTCTTTGTCCATAGCAGGAATTATGTGGAGGTTAGTTGAGCTTGCACACTTAGATACTGTTAAATATTCTTTAGAAAAAAAAATCTGAAAACAAACAATCCAAAATGCAATGGAGAAAAAACACTTGTCAAATGAAATCTTTGTTGTCTGGATTATTTCTACTCATAGTGATTAATTAAAATGTAGCCCGAAGCAGAAGAAGGTCATGTATCTCGATCCACAACCAAACAAAATCTTTAGGGAAAAGTCAATAAAGAGACCCCTGGCTGATTGTAATAAAAAAAAAAATCACGTAAAGAAAAATAAGATTCTCTAAACCAAATACAATACATTAAAAGAAAAAAAGAAAGATGTGCTGGTGATAGAACATAACTTTCTGGATATCCTGGGCTTTAGCAGTTCTAAAAGAGAGAGGGGGTCTTAAAAGGCGAGATGACAGGCAAGCAGTAAGAAAGCTACAAACCTGGTTTTTGTATCGAAGCAAACCTTTTAAAACGAAACGTTGCACTTTTCAGTGGAAGTCTATTTCTAGTGTTTGCATTGTCTGAAAGCATTAACAAAACTAGGCAACACCTTAATGAAAACTATTTATTTTAGCAAAAGAAAAGTTAGCTTTTAAAACTGTGCCCTGGCTGCAAGGTTAATTTGACGTAGAGAATTAAAAGAAAGATTAAAACTGGAGTTATGGCATAAGGTTGTGATGAGTCTGTCACTCTCTTTTTAATGAGGAAACAAGGTGTATTACAGCAACGGTTTAAGAATTTTTCATTAGTAACAGCATTTATATTGGAGTGTTTTAGACCATTACTCAAGGTTACATTCTGGGAGGTTTTTTTGTTTTCTTTTTTAATAGGTAAAAACCTCACAGATTCTCTCTTCAGCTGGAAATAATGTACAATAATGAGTGAAGCATAGATCTGCTTCTTTTAACCATGCTGATTATATAGTCTCTTAAGTTTCTTTATTTGCCTATAGAGTTTGGAGATTTCTATGGCAAAGTGTGATTGATCGGAAGCATTCAGTTAAGCATCTATTAACAACTGCCAGTGAATTAAATATTACCTGGCACAGGATTGTACGTGCTCCTTTTTAGCCTGGTGGACCATGGGCATGCTGGGTAGCAAAACCTCTCAAGCTACCAATTTTGATTCATAGGAACATGATCATATATCTTTAAGGTCTCAGACAGTGTAATCTTGGAAACACATTATTAGGAACTCATTGCTACATCTTGTATTTTTATGTCTGCTGTAACCTCTTGATTTATTCCTTTGATATTATTTCAGATTCATCAATCAATGCTGGTTTGGAGGTCCTCATCATCTGAATGAATTTAGCAAACTACAAGACATGAAATTACTGTAAGTAAAATCTTTTCACATTTTTACTGTGGTTGGGGTCAGGGAGAGTTCTTAAATAAAATATTTAAGAAACATCTGAATATAACCCAATGAGCATGTGGGAAAATTACATTATTTCTTAGACTATTTTAACATCAAAGGTAGCATTGGCGAGACAGATAATCATTAAAAGCTGAATTGCTGAAAGTGTCTCAATAGTGCACTTAAACACATTTCAGTCGAGTGAAATAATTTAAAATCTGAAGTGTGATCCAGAATCACATATGTCAGTTATCATGTTTTCTGTGATATTAAAAATGGATGCAGCTGGAGGCTAAATTATCTGAGATGTCTAAGAGTTAGAAACACTTCACCCTTTCCCTTTTTTTTTTTTTTCAAGTGAGGTCATTTTAGATATTGAATGCAAATAATCCAGAGAATGAAGGGGAAGGTTCTTCTGTCTTTTGATGTTCTTGGAATCCAGGATAACATGAGAGATTTGCAAAAACTAACTTTAAATATTGTTATGCTGATGGAATTTAGTTACGTGCTGCTGATGTTGCTTGACTGAATGTAATGTATTTTTCAAGTGGAACAAAGACTTTTTCATGAAGAACTATTTAAAAATGATGTGTACTGCATTTGTATGTCTGCATCACTATCAAAGTCCAAATTTTTCTATGGAACTGACCAGCACAAAATTTTATGTCATCTTCATTTTTCCCGGATACATTTGTTTTCTTTTCCTMTCCTAAATCACAGAAAAACACCTCCTTGAACCTAATTCTGCTAAAGTTAATTTGCTCTTCGCTGCTCTGTTGTCTTAGTTGCTTGGCTGCATATCGACATTAGTAAGGGTAGGACTGATCACTAAAACGTGAAACAAATTCATAATAACAAGACACTGATATTTTTTTCCTTAAGTCATGATAAAAGCTAAGATCAGAAGAGATGATTTTAGCTACTTGCCTATAAGCGAGGGGAATAGGAAAGCTCTTCCTTGGTCTTTTGGAGACCAAGGTGCAGCTCATAGGATCATAAAATATCCCAAGTTTGAAGGGACCCTCAAGGAACATCAAAATTCAGCTCCTGACCCTGCACAAGACACTCTGTGAGAGTGTCTTGTCCAAACACTTATTGAACTCTGTCAGGCTTGGTGCTGTGACCACTTCCCTGGGGAGCCTGTTCCAGTGCCCAACCACTCTCTGGGTGAAGAACATTTTCCTAATATCCAACCTAAAACTCCCCTCACGCAACTTTGGGCCATTCCCTTGGGTCCTGTCACTGGTCACCACAGAGAAGAGATCAGTGCCCGCCCCTGTTCTTCCCCTTGCAAGGAAGCTGCAGACTGCAATGAGGTCTCCCCTCAGTCTCCTCTTCTCTAGGCTGAACAGACCAAGTGACCTCAGCTGCTCCTCATACAGCTTCAGCTCAAGGCCCTTCACCATCTTTTTTCCCTCCTTTGGGTGCTCTCCCACAGTTTAATATCTTTCTTATGTTGTGGTGCCCAAAACTGAACATAGTTGAGGTGATTCTTGCAGAATACAACTCAAACATAAAGCTTACCTGTTTGGGAGGTAAATACACAAGTATGAAGAAGGAAAACTTGTCTTCTAATAGTCCTCAGGAATATCCATCTAAAAGTTTTTTTTTATTATTATTTTAATGGGCAATTATGTATGGGCCTTGGCTGTATGGGCCTTTAGTTATTTGCTGTAAGATTTTCCAAGTGAGACATCAGGGAGCCCAACAAAACTCCAGAATGTGTGGTTTCCACAGTAAATTAGAAGAGATTTTCTTATTGGAAAATCAGCATTTCTAGTGGCAAGCTGCCTGCTCAAAATTTTGTCTGCCAGATTCCATTGTGAGGAAAGCTAAAGTTTCATGGAGAGGCATAAAGCAATGATTTTGTGATGGTGAGGATGAAACAGCAGAATCGATGCAGAGGTACAGATTTGCTGAGGTCACAAAGACCACAATAGAATTAAGAGAGTGGAAGAATGGTGTACTCCTACCCAGACAAATGAAATTATTAGGGCTGGATTTGATTGTTCAGCTCGCTTCAGGGGAGATCTGAAATCTGAACTGCCTGAACTCTATAATACTGTGAACTATCAGCATCAATGTTATAGTAATTTTTAGAGATATTAGTTAATAATATTTCAGTATTCAATACTCGAAATCCACTTTTCAGGATTCCATTGTGATCAACCACACAAGTGATCCAAGGATTTGTTTTAATCAGATGTTTGTTCAAGTACAGTATGGTAAAAAGTAGAACTAAAGTAAAATAGGACAGCTCTATTTCAAAAATTAAAGGAAAAAACTTGTGAAACTGTAGCCTTTATTTCAGCCAGAGTCCAATATTGCTTATTCTGTTCTTTTATTCCAGTGTTTTGTTAACCAAGATTATTTCCTAAGAAAAAAATTGCAATGAAAAACACCTTGGGTATTTCCCATGCTGTTACTGGACATAGCCAGGAACATTACTTTTCATCTGCTTTTGAAAGTAGACTTTTTTAAAGGTATCAACCCAAGTCAAAGGGTAAGGCCTTTCAACTCAAAATATTATGTGATTCTGTGACTTCTTGACTTTCTTTGATTTAAAACAAGTATTTGGACTAGACAATCACCCTGGACGCTCATATTCCTGAGTCCTGTTTTGTGATTTACAGAATGACATTGCTTCAGAGGCTATTGGAAACCCATAGGTGTTCAGAGGATTGAGTGTCATCTGAAAGTGAGACCTGCCTTTTATGATCTGACTTGAAGCTTGTTTTATTTTAGTTTGCATGAAAAGTCTCTTGACTGACTAAAACTATAACAATTGAGAAAATTTAGCAAGGTCTTAAGCAGTTTGCTCATTTGCTTTATTTCCTGTATTTTAAGCAAAGTTTGGAAGGCCTGTCATTTGTTGAAACTACATGGCACAGTAATTCAAATGGAAACTGTAGTTCATACATCAACATGAATTGTGAATGCGCTTGTTAAAACACTGGTGATAGCTTACATGTACTGTAGTATTACTGTTGTGATTGTTTTTGCTTTTATTGTTCTTCTGGAAAAGGATATGCTATCAAAGCTGAACAGTCAGACATGTTTCTGGCTTATTTCACATACTGTGTGGAATTTACAGACTGTATTTACAGACTGTGTGGAAAATTTGATCATATGGTCCTCCTTGCAACTGTAGTGGAAACAGTTGATTCAGGGTTAAGAAAAGTTTTCATTCAAGACCTTAAGTGCTTCTCCATCCTACTCAAAGTTTGAACTTCACCAGCATCTCTCCTGGGTCATAAATCTGTATAAGGAGAGTTCATATGGAGAATGTGTGCTGACTTTTACCTTATTACTGCAAGTCTCTGTATGTTGTATTATTTATGTTTATCCCAGGTAAAAGTTAGCTGAGATAGGTGATGGTTATTTCATTTGAAATTGATATTCTAGGTAGACCAAAAGGCAAACTACTGTGTTAGGCACTTTACAAATAGAAAGCCAATGACAGCTCCTATCCTAAAGAATTTAAAATTTGCCTATGATTTATGACAATTTAGAGAACTGCCTGTAAAACAGCAAAATGAAAGACCAATTAATAATGACAGCACTTTTCCAACAGAATGCAAAAGCAATTCAACAAAATCCTTCAAACAACTTTAACCATAAATACAAATTTTTGAGCTCTATTGTCAGAATATGCATGTCTACAAAATGTTCATCTCTGACCACCTTGTTTCACTGTCCACTGAATTACATGGCCCACAGCATTTGGTAAAGTACCTCTGTGCTACTTATTGTGATCTGAACTTATTTTGGAACAGACAAGGGCTCTGACACTGTGCAGCTGAAGACAATTGCTGAATGCACAGAGAGCTCTCTTAAAATACGTTCATCCTTCTCTTAGAACTAGTAGTCACTGTTATGATGACAGGTGACCTAAGAAACCTGAATTTCTGCCAGCACATTCTTGAGTCCCATTATAGCACCATATAGGTATTTTTCACCTGATACAGGATCTTTGGTATGACCTTATCTGAAATTTACTGACTTTATTGTAAGTGGTAGCTTTCGAATACTGGCAACACCTTCATACATTTTAATGAGCTGCCCTGAAAATAATAGACTTTTGTCATCGTGTTCAAAATATCTCAACTCTGAAAGGAGTACTTTGCATCAGCATCAATTCTTAGACTCATATTCTCAACATCTATTCCTTTAGATCCTGGAGGGAAAAGACAGCTTGTTCTCATTTTAATACRGCAAGGGACATTGTTTTGTTGAATGTCTGTTTATCCACAACTTGTAATTTCTTTGTATATTAAACTAACTCATTAAATTTTTAGTTATATATTGTGTGCTGCAGCTATAGTCTACATTACTATGCTTCTACCTATGGCTCTATTTCAAGTAAGTCTGTAAAACAAATGTAGCCACATGATAGTCTGGTGAAATTCTGGTACTCACTTAGCAATAGTTTTCCAGATTTCAGTGGGTTATTTCAAAGAATACAAGCTTTAAAAAACCTAGAAAACCCACAAAAACATTGGCCTCACCAGCTATTCCTGTATACTGATTGCTACCTCAACATTTGTATGTATGAAAATGAGACATCTGGTGCTCTAAAGAGTGGCAAGTATCTGTATAACAATGCTTGATTAGAGGAATGTCTTGTTTAATACTGTCTTTTATTTTCTCTTTTGAAAAATATAGTTTGTAACTAATAGCATGGCATATTAAAGTATGGTAGGCACTAAAAAATAAGTTGTGTCATATTTTTATTTTTCTTATCCAAGTTCTACTCAGGCAAGCCATCCTAGAAAAACACATTTCACCCTCCTACTGATCCACAGTAGCACAATTATTTAAAAAACCCCAACTTATCATGAACCGCAACAACTACCCAAAGAAATCTTGAAAGATGGGAATTAATATTCTTTTTCAAGACAAGATCATTGAAYGCATCAGCTGATTTCCTTAAACACTGTTAATGTAGCAACAGAATTATATATTTATCACATAATATATTATAAAATTATTATAGTTATTTAGATTTTATTACTTTATATTTACATTCTTTATAATATATTATAAATAGTATATACTTTGCTACATTAGGGGAATATATTTAGAAAAATCTTATGTATATGTGCAATGGCCCTAATTTACCTCTCTCACCATTAACAGAGTCAACCATATAGTAAAGCATTCTCAGTATCTTCAGATAAACTACCCATATTCATGAAGTTAGACATTTATTTAGATGGCTTACTGAACTGAGAAATTAATCATTTGTAGTTTTTGAGACCACACTGACAAACTTTTAGTGACCAAAAGAAACACTGAAACATTCTCTAGAACACTGCAGTAGGAATATGCTTTCTATTAAACTGCCTGGGACTTTTCCACAGATGAAAATTTGAGTTTATTTAATTCCATCTGGGAAAAAATAATCCAATAAAGGAGCAAGCCCTCAGCTAGAAGATGCTAAAGTCAATAGCAAAGGCATTTTTAGAAACTTTGCACATGCTGAAGACACACTTCTTTATGGGATTTTAATGCAACACTCAATATTACCAGCATTAGACAAAGATGCTGTCTGAGACAGCATTATCAGCACTAGAAAATGTCTCATATGCACATATATTGACATAACTGAATTTTTGGTGGGGTTTTTTTCTGTCTTCTGTTTTGAAAATATTTCTCCATGCTTTCAATGACTTTCTCTATATTATATAAGAAATATTATTCTTCGAAAAAACCCACAAAAGAACACCAGACAAAAGCACTTGGAACTTTTTTCCAAATATTGTCATGTACATAAGTTTCATTCCAGCAAGAAATGCACTGTATGATTTTTAGTTAATATAACCCTTTTCAATGAGACATACACAGGCCGTCTCAGTTACATAGCATTCACATGTGCTTAGAGGATCACAACAGCTGCTTTAGTCTTTAGGGCAGTCAGCTGAACCAAAAATTTATGGAAGGTGATAAAAATGAGAAGGTGTCCTAAGGTGAAACTAAATGGCTGCTGCTTTTCCTGTTCTTCCTGCTGTGTTTTCATGCTGTGGAGTTGTGGTGCAGAAGACAGGCTTCATGACCCAGCCAGAAACCCCCATGCACTGGAGCTCTGTGCCCAGGGTGCTCTTGCAGCACAGGGACCCAAACTTTCAGTTCCAGGCATCCAAAACAAATTAAAGATTTTAGTTGAAATTCTTTGCTGGTATAAACTAATGCAGCGCTACCAAAGTCAGTAAAGCTTTGCCTGTTTTCACCAGTGGAAAAATTATTCCTCTCTATAGAGGGATCTTGGAGTTCAGCTATCATGGAAGACTGATTTCCTGTCAATAATAAATGTCCTCAGTATCCTACACAAGTCTACAGTTTATTGCCTCTGGACATTTTTTAATAGCTGCAAGTCTCAAGATGGAAGCAGATTTTTATGCCTTATTTTGAAGGGTAAGGATTGTTCAGAAAAGATACCTCCTGAACTGCCCAGGGAAAAGACTATTATAACACTAGTGTGGTTCAACCTATCAGCCTAACTTGCGTAAGAAAAGAAACTTATTTCTTTATAACTTGTCTTTCATTTTCACATCCATTTGTTCAAAGACATCTGAAAGTCCCTGAGCACTGACCTGAATAAAATGAAGAAGGAGGCTAATAGAGTGTTCACCTACAGTATTGTTTCCTCTCTTGTTATTAGATGGATATGACCCTGTCTTTGATCTTCCTACAGATGGTACAGCCAAGGGTGCCTAGAATAAAGAGTGTCACACTCGTCCTAGGAGGAAAGAAAGGAAGAGGAGTAGAGCAGGAATATTCACAAGCAAGAAAATGGCCACTCTGGTAATTACAAGTGACAAAGATAAATGAGTAAGAATGTGTGAACATGTTCCTCAGTGGGTCCTTAAATAGGTAGAAAATGTAAAAATACAGCATGGGAGTTGATGAAAGCAAGGTGAAATGATACTGAAATAAAACCAGGACTTTCTYTTCAATTCAGTAACCCTGTAAGGGAAATGATTAAAGAAATTAAATATTTTTAGGTTTTTTCTCTCACTTGGTTGTTCTTTATGTACTAGCACACTGTTTATTTTTCAAGGGGATAGTTCCTTATTTCTGACTGCTTGTCCAACACTGAGCCTATGTCTATTGTCAACACTGAAACAGTTGCTGTTTATAGACATACATATCAAGGAATAAGGTAGCTGCTCAGATGTGTAAGGGAGAGCTTCACCAGAAAGGAAAAGCTACTTATTTGATTAAATAAATAGGTTATCTTCTTTCATGTGTTTATCCCACTGCCTCATTTGTTCATTGCTTAGGTATTTAGCTTTTGGACTATGCAATCAAGAATTTGAATGAAACAAGAGCTATTGTCTCCTCTCCTTGACATTAGAGAGAAGAAACTTCAGCATTACTATGGATCCCTTTTTTGTTTCCTTCCCTAAAGATTTTTTAACTAAAATTGCCAGACAAATCTGTATTATAAAACATGCACTGCTGCTTTGGGTTATGGATGGCTTCATAGCACATTGGTACTACAGACTTATCACATCTATCTCTGAGCATAGGTTTTTCTGAATCTGGATGGAAAAAAACCCCAAAGAACATAAAAAAGAGCAAAAAAGTTATGCTTTCAATTTTTGTAGATGTGATTCAAGAGACAATACAAAAAGGAAGGACTAATTTGCTCTCATTGACGCTTTCTGTTGCTTCCACTATTTCTGTGTATAAACACGGAAGAGGTACATCAGCACTTTAAGCTGACAGCCACAGGACAATCTATCCCACTGCTCACACAGCCCTAGGTGCAGCAGTATTTCTGTTTCAACATACTTGTGATGCCAGACTGTGATTGACACTGGAGGAAGAAGGGAATGCTAAAGGTTTCATACCTTGTCTTCAGAATTTGTCTAAAATACATTATTAAGAATCAGAATCAAAAACCGGATTCAAGTACTCTCCCTAGCTTGCTGCTGACTTAGTTTGTGACATTGGTTGTATCACTTAATCTCCATGTATATATTTCAARTATCCTTTACCATCTCTGTTTCAAGAACAAAAGATTAATGTTTCTACACAAATACACATACACACACACACACACACAGGGTAGCTTCGTGATGTTCAAAGTCTGTTTGAGGTCTTCAGGTAAAAATCACTTGCCACAAAATTCAGGAAAGCGTTTCCACACATCTTCAACTGAACATATTTAGGATGGCATTTGCTCTGCCATCCCTTATAATTTACACTATTTCTTTATTGTTTTTAAGGTAAATATATCAAAATCATATGGACCCAAATAAGACCTCTGGTGCTAAGTGTGATTAAAAACTGAAATATGAACCTGTGCACTCATACCATCTGTTTTGTTAACCCTCCAGAAGGGAGAAACAGTTCTACATAGTGATTAAAGTGTATGACAGATAATTTTATCTGCACATTTCCTGATTGATTAAAAAGTAGGGAAATATATAATCAAGTAGTTAGGAAGTATATTTGCTTCTAAAAATAGACAGCCAGGAATATCAGAATTATTTTGAAACAGCAGAAGTTTTTRAAACCTGAAATGTCTTGATTATCCCTCAGCACGTTGATTCTTCCACTTGGAGAACATAAAGGTGTATATTATAAAAGTGCACCTCTCATAAGAGAATCTTGAAAGCCTGTCTTCCATATGGCAGGGACTAAGGGGGAAATGTCAATGCATTTACTTTAAGCAACAAATAATTATGGCACTAGATGAAACAAAGGTAACTTAGCAACAACGTATTCATTTTCTCATCTAGCATTTTCTAAAGAATTCCTACTGAGGCCAACCCATGAGCCTGGTGCTATTTATCCACTTACTTGCATTTGAAGCATTCCACTTCTTTTTAGCGGTGCAGTCTGTGAAAAGCCAACAAAATATGAACAGTGATTATAAACTTGGAGTGCAAAGGGAAGACCTTGAAACAGTGTTAACTCCAGTATTTCAGTACTCTATAGATATAGCTTCTCTAAAGCTGGATGAATCACTTGTAGCAAGTAAGCTTTCTCACTAAATATAGTCCTCTACCTGTTTATGAAGTCAGTGAACAGACTTCCTTTGAAATTAATGTGCACATTTTAAAGTGTTTGATAAAGGCCTTATCCAAAGACTAAAGAATGGATAGAAACACTCCTACTGACTTCTCTTGACAGAGGCCAAATACAGTGTGAAAACATATTTTATTTGATGGATTGTTCACTAGCTGTTTACTGCAAGTATTGTTTAGGAATATAATTAATGCCATTCAATGTGGGTTTATAGCAAGTAAGTCTTGTCAAACCAAGCTTTTACAAATTTCCCTCAAAAAGGTAACTATATAGTTGAGTTATTACTGAGGCATTTAGCAAGTATGAATGAGGCATTAATGTATGAATGTATAATTTTAATGTATTTAATAAGGAAAAGTCTGACAAAAAGATTAATGCTGTAAGATATCAATGAGAAATACACAGCTAAATCAAAAATTAATTAATATGTTGATGAAAAAATGACCCATAAATGGGAAATTGTTATTAAAAGGGTCTTGCTTAGGGAGTTGCTGAAAGCTTTTGGTATTGAATCTAAAGTTATTCAATACCTTTCTTAGCAGTTTCATGGTAAATKATAGATAGATAGATAGATAGATAGATAGAAAGAATTGGTAGAATTTATGTAGGACATGAAGTACGGAAGTGAGTTTAAAAGATGAGGATTGGTCTCTCCTAAAATGATGAGGCAGTTTAAATAGACAGTTAAAATAATATAGACAAAATTTTACATGAAGAAAAAAAACCAAAAAAACACAGAATGAGAACTAGATCTACAGAATAGGAAATAACTTTACTGAAAACATACATAGGAGTCATACATGTTGCTACTGAAAGAGTGACCGAATCAAACCAAGCTAAGCTTTGGCCCAAAGGTTTGTGTGGTCCGTGAACATGTAAGTAAATAGGGAAGGCAGGGAGTTGGCCTGTGTGTTCAGTGCTGCTGGAATCAGTGCTATATTGCTCCACACAGATCTGGGGTTCACTTGTAAAACTGAGAAAGGTACAAAGCAGAGCCACAAATATTGTCTAGATGCAGCAAAAAAAAMCGATTTGCTATGCCACTTCAGAAGTGGCATCTGTTTAGACTGCCAGAAGTAAGATTGAAAGGTGACCTGAATAAAATGTGTTAGCAGTGACATTGGATATTGGCTTATTTTCGTTAGTGGTAAGTCATAAGAAGAACCAGTGACAGGAAACTGAAGGAAGATAAATTCAAACAAAAACCTGGCCACCTTTTCCAATATTTTACTTTTATTTTCAACAATGCAAATTATGAACCACTGGAACAAAGCYGCCAATGAAAACAATGAGTACACCAGGGTAAATGCTGGCCAAACCCGTCTGTTGTCTGTGGCAGGAAGGAAAAAAACCAAAAGATATGGTTCAATTAGGCAGTGGCTTCATTAACTTAACTCAGCTGGGATCTGTAAGCAACAAATCACACAGTGAAGCTCATGAACCTTTTTTCAGTAGTTTCTGCTTGTCGAAGCCTCTGTTGCTTTTGATCATCAAGGCAATGCCAAAGCCAGACTGAACTTCTGCCAGAATGAGGAGGAAGCTGGAAAAAGGAGTACTGTTTTCTCTCTGCTCTGGGTAGTAAATTGCCCTGAATCTAATTTCATAGGATACAGAAAAAATTCCATGAAATATAGGATAACCTTCATGGGAGGTACTAGCAATTATTTTGGCCAACTTGCCCCTGCCTGCAGTTAGTTACCAAAGAGATAACGTTACCATTTTTAGTGAAAAACTGAGACATTTTCACTCTCTGGTCTATATAAGTGAGATATAATGACTTGTCATATACTGGAGATCAGATTAGATGATCTGACAGTTCCTTCTGGCCTTAGGTTTTATGAGTCCTTCACAATCCATTTTGTGTGCTGCCTCATTGGTCCTGGGAATCACATGCCACTGCTCCCATTCCCCGGCTTTTATGACCGTGACCTTTATAAAGAGGAGCTCTTGAATAATTTAATGGAAAGGGGGGAAAGTGTGAAAGCAATCTAAAGAAAGGTAAATGAGCAAGGGATAAGAAAGCCTCAGAAATGTTAGGACATTTTAAACCTATTTACAGAGCATAATAGTCTGCCTGCATATAGAGACACCAGATTTTAAACATCTGTTTTCTTTCCTGAAGGAAAAGTGTTGGTGGAATGGTGTCATATCACTCATAATGCAGCATCTTTTAGGACATTTTTACTCTTGCTTTAATACTCTTGTTTTCTTAAATTCCAGGGCCACATATATGACTTCACACAGATCTATGAATTCTTAAATTATGTTTAGTAGTTAATACCTTTGACTAAACAGTGCCTTTTGGGCTTTTTCTGTTATATGAAGTGATAGTATGTTCACAGAATGCTTCCTAGATATCCCTGGTTGTTCTGAAAATAATTTGCTACAGCTTTTTAAAGATTGTGACACTTTTCCCCAGATACAGTAAATTAKCTCTGATGATGTGTGTGGTGAGAATAGTTTCTGTTCTGTTTGCTGTTTCCAGTGAGTTTACCCTGAATGGGAACATTACTGAAGAATTCCCTGTGTACGTCTATACAGCAACTAAGTTCTTATGTATTGCTTATGTTACTGTGCAAATGGAGAGGCCTCCTGTTGTGCTTTGAGTGGCTGTGGAAATGCCATCCATCAGATAGCCTTCAACTTAACTGGTTTTATGTTTTTTTAAATTTTTTTAAATATTTTTTCTTCACCACGGAATGATAAAATTGGAAAAGTTCGGTTTTGTGATAGATACCTTTATTTTACTTTTCAAAGTTATCAGACTGTTCTTTCATTTTTTTACTGCTCTGACCAGAACATTTTGAATTAATGCTATCTTTCATTAGCTACACTATCTGATGAGTTTTTAATTTTTTCTGAAAGTGGAGATGACTTATTTCTATGGAGAAATCTTGTGTATCTTAATGAATCTTAAAATCAGTTTCTTTCCCAGATGATTATACTAATTACATTGTTTTACTATCTATATTTCAATCAATTATAGCCTCACATTTTTCTTTTGTGAATGAAGCAACTTAAGGTCTGTGAACAAAAATGAAATGGCAGCTTCTCCAAAGAATTGCATCATAGTACAAATGTCTCTATGGTAGTAAGTCAAAAGGGATGTAAACACAAATCTTCAGAAAAAAATAAGTGCTTAAGTCTGATTTCAGTGACACACAGATGCCTTAATGATTTTGAAAGTCTGTGTTATTATTACTTTGATTTTCTCCAGTATTCAAAATAACRGATCAAGAATAATTTCTCTTTGTCTGAATAAAAGAATACATAAAAAATTAATCCCTGATAGATACTCATTGGCTTTCTGATCTATAGACAGCAAAGGTGATTAAATCTTTACAATATGTTTTGTTAGTTTTGGTTATAATGTAATAATAATATAAGATGACATTTATTCAGATAAAAAAATGAACTTATGAGGAGGCTATAATGTTTCCTTCTTATATATCTGCAGTGCAAAACTATGAAATATGTACAGTTAAAAATAAATGCAAAYATGTATATCCTTGTAGCTACACTATGGCAGGAAATAGACACACTTTTAATGTAGTTTGGCTTCACAGTATTGCAAATATCTTTATGAAAATATTTATAAGAAGCATGAATAGATTTTCATATCACATGGGCTTTACATTGACTTAAGTTTAGCAAGATACACTACAACCATTGTGGCATCCAATGTTAGCAGTGTTACCAAATACTTAACTTTCAATGAAGGTAAAGTGGGTTAGATGCTGAATCAATATTTGTGTTGCTGCTRTTCTTGCAAATCTTCTGGTAATTATTTAATTTCTAAACAGAGGCAATTTCTGTCATGCCAAGATTAGAAATCAAATGAAATAAAGGGCTGGTGAACCAATTGTATTAAAAAAACTCAAAAACTTTTAATGAGATTTTTAAAGAGTAATGTGCTTAACATTCAATATGTAAAACTTGACCAAAATGCCAGATTTTCTTAATCAATGTGAGACAGATAATTGGCTCTGTCCAGGTTATTCTACTATATAACAAAGAATGCCTTTATCAAAAAATAGTAATCACCAAGAAATTGAGCTGAATATTCACCTTCTTCCCTATTACGTGGAAAATAAAAGGCTAGATAAGGAGCTTATAAAACAAAGAGTGAAAATGAATAAGGGGTAACAACATGTGAAAAAAAAAGTCAGCTCCACATGACCAATTAATAACTTTCTGATTTTTTTTTGTCATTTGGTAACAAATTAATTAAGAACGAAATTCTGTTTACTTCCTTGTACCACAAAGCTGGAGGCTTTTTTTTCAAAGTAAGATGATATTCACTTTTTTAGAAAAGATGGTAGAATCAAGTCTGAGGTCCACCTTTGAAGAGTAGAGAATACCTATAAGAAAATCAGTGCTTTAAGGAATAGATCTGCCATTTTAGCAGTGTTCTCTAACACACATATTAAGCATCCCATCAAACCCCATTCTGCTCATCTTTCCATCCAGTGACAAAATAATATCTTTCCCTCTTTCACTTCCACTTTAGCATTACAGTAAACTGTAGTGTGGCTTCAGACACTAAGATGTCAAACTGCAGTATATTAAGATGGGCTGTGAATGAAGATGAATGCATGTCTCAGCAGAAGGGTCAGGCATAAGAGACAAATTAGAGACTGTTTTTCCTTTTCCTGGCAGCAGAATCTGCCCTCTGTTTTCACAAGGGACCTTAGAGATGGAATTTAGTAAGAAAAAAATGGAGAAATATGGTAAATCAAGCCCATGCAGTACCATCTCACTTTCCCTCACATTGAGGGTCACTTGTACAGGGTAACTTTAATGAACCCAGTAAGGAAGGCACATTCTGGTCTTTAATACATGTGGATACTTATTGTAGACATAGGAATCCATATGTGACATGGACTGGACGTATTATGAAGATCAGAATAATAGACAAATGGAACTTTTTTTGAGATTTTAACTCAATATGCTCGAACAAATTGCTGTGACAAAATAATCTGTACCCTCGGAGGGTGGGGGCTGTGGGGAAGGTGGGGGTGGGAAGAAAGTTGAATATAGATTTTCCTAATTAGTGAAACACCACATTTTTCACAAAAAATTTAGAAACTTCAGCATAGATTTTGACACCTATCCCCGTATTTTCCAGTAAGATGTTGAATGCAGAAGACCGTAATTATGTATGTAGATTTCTTTCCACTTAAAAAAAGTGGAGTTTGTCACTAATGCACCATTTTTACAGAGAACTTTGTACATGTTTTAAACTTCTTTTGTTATGGCAAAAACTTACTTAATGTTTGAAAAAAGGAAATAAAAAGGGTTACAAGAGGAGAATTTTGCCTTGCTTTTGTTAGGATGACAGGTAATTTACATTTGGCTAAAGTCACAAAATTTTACTTTACTCAATTTAAAGAGTGATTGAAGAACAGACATCTTTGTAAACGATCCCTGAGGTTCCCTCATCTGATGCTGTTTCATCCCTTGGAAGTCTTTGAGAGTGTTTCCAATTGTGATTTGAAGTTGTGCCATCTATTTTGCATAACAATTTTTTTTTTCTCATTCAGTACTAGTGATGATATTTAGGTTTTAGAATCAATTCAGAGCAAATATTTAGGAGAACTTGAGAGAGAGGATATAAATGCCTGACAACAAATATTTAACTAGTTTTAGTGATCTACGTGTATTTCTTTCCCTTAAGCTATGTGTATTTCTTTCCCTTAGACTGTTCTACCTCACAGATGCATTTGTATGACCTAATCAATTTCTGAACCTATGTTTAATATTTTAAAAGCTGTGTACATTTTTTACTGTCTCCCTTAAACGTAGGTCTGCAGATAACCATTTCTACTAAAAGTAAAATGCTCTCTCTCAATATATCAAATAAAATAATCACACAACCTGACAGAAATGCAGAATTATTTTCTCTCTTCCTACATTTTGTCCATTTTAATACGTATTCTAACCTTGTGATTTAGTGCAGCAATTTAATAATTTTCCTTTATCTAGTTACATATATGAAATATGCACTGCACTGACAATGATGATGAATTGATCAGACTTCCGTATTATCTTAATTGCTTATAGATTCAATCTGTATGTGTAAAGTGAGAAGACACATTGTTGTAACCAAGGGAACAAACTCTTTTTTTTGGTGTACCCTGACAGCACCAGAAAGTTAAAAGAGAACAATATTTCTCTCACAGAAAAGTGTTCATGCTGATCAGTGTAAATTCCATGTGCTGTCCTGTATTTCTGCATTTGCCTGTTGTCTTTTTGGTTAAGTTACAACAACCAGGCTTTAGAGTATTTTGTACATGGAAAGAAAACAAATTATTTCATGGCTGTATTAGAAATACATTTGTTACATGATGTTCTAGTTTTGAATAAATAACTTTATACATTAAAATTGTATAATACTTGGTATTTCATTGGCTGTTGGCCAAATATTAAACCACCATATTTTGGCATCTGGCCTTTATTACAAGAGATCTTGATTGGATAAAATATCTGTGTTTTGAGGTAGATGGCCTTTGATAGCCAAATGTAGATGAAGTAGAAATATTTAGTATGGCTTGAAGATTATTTTGTGTCATAACCTAAACATTTTTTATGCTACTGAGCACTGGATTGTTTATAAAAATGTTATTGATGATTATCTAGAGAACAAGCTAGTGAATTATTTATAGTACCAAGACATAGGTGAGGTTTTTTGGTTGTTTTGGTTTGGTTTTATTTGGGGCTTTTTAATGTTGAAGAATTGAGAAGACAATGAAATGTGGTTTTAATTCACAGGTTAGGTGAACTGGAAAGTTTTCTGGTTTGCTTGGAGTATACACTGCAATGTACCTATTTGGTGGTGACAGGGCAGAATATTGGGTAGACAGGACAGTTCCTCAGCCAGAGCCTGTAACAGACTTATAAATCTCTGTACACAGACAGGCCACCAAAGAGAGGCAGAGACCTGCACCTTATTCACATGGCTTTAAATATATATACAGTACAGATGGAAAGCATGAACTAGTCTGAATAGCTAGAAGAAAGATTTAAAGTTTTAGTAAAGATTGAGAAGTTATCAAGGTCAACTCAGACGTGGTTATAACTTAGAACCTCAAACTGTGTAGTGACTATGTAGGCATAGTACACAGATACAAGAAGACAACCCAGTCTATGTAGAGTGAAACTGAAACAGAAATTGGGAAAGACAAAAAGGTATTTCAAAGTAACTGGTTTTCTTTTAAAACAGAACAAAACAAGAAATGGGTCATATTGTGCTATAAAATTGGGTCGATCATGTAAGATCCAAATCTGGAAGATATCTCATTGGTTATGGACAGAAGAAGAGATTTAAGACCAGGACTGAATTAAATATCACAAAGTAACAAAATAAAAACCATCCATGATTTGTTTCAACACTGGTGTTCCAGTTCACCGTATGGTTTAGACAGTGTGATTTAGAGTGGTTGGGTCATAGGAAGAGGTCTGATTTTTTTTTCCTTTTTCTTTTGCCTTCAGCTCATGTGATTGTCCTTTTGCTTGTTATATGTTCTGGACATAAGAGATGTCTCCTGGGCAATTCCATTTTCTACTAGGGGTGACATAATGGACAAGATATGCTTTGAAGAACTGGGTTGTACAGAAGAAAAATATGCAGCTAAGTATAATAATATTGCAAAATAAATCAATAATTATAATTTGCACAGCATACTAGATCAACCAGGACAAGGAACATAGTTGGCTAGTTAACGTCCTCTTCAGTTCGTATCACTCCACTACAGTGGGACTCTGGATTGGCGTCGCACACCTGCGATCACCTTGAATAGCCACTGGATGTCACTGATGATCCACACAAAATCAGCTTAACCCTTTGAGCATTATCTTGTAATGCATGGAAGAGTCAGCAAAAAGGTCACTTACTCCCATGACCTTGGGGATGTTAATTGTCTATCACCAACATCTGCAATGACAGATAAATGAGAAACTCTCAAAAGAAATAGAGATATGATCAACTGCAAGGCACACTATGAGTTAAGATACTTCAAAGTACTATTTGAATGTGAGATGATGGCTACTTATGACTCTCTTAAAAACGTGCTGTCAAGCCTTCCCATATGTTGCAATACATTACAACCTAGGTGAGAGGACATCTCTCTTTAGTATTGGACTGCGTTCTTTTTACAGGAAATTTGATGTTTCTTATTTAAATGTTTCAACAACTCTGGGATCTTTCTGGAAAGACTAGAGGAAGTCCTTTCCTTACCTGGGGATTCTAAATTGCCCTAGCTGCTTGATGAGAAATAAATCATTTTCCAGCATGTTCCTGCTCTCTGAAAGGTACAATTCCCAATGGCAATCCATAGGAGAGAATTAGATAGCTACCTGCCATAGCAAGAAAAGTAGTGGAATGAGAACAACATCTAACACAAAGCATTTATATTCACCAACATATTTTTCTTATAATTGGCAAATTCATGATAGTGATGAACCTGTTCTTTCTGTACTTCACTAGTGAGTATACTAAGTGAAGAGAAGTCAGAAGTGTACTTGTCTATTATAGAAACAAGGTTCCAAAGAAGATTTTTCAATGTTTGGGTCCCATTGCATTTTATCTGGACTTAAATGGCTTTTTTTTTTATTCTCATGACACAAGATTTTTTCTTCTTCAAGCAGCAGCCATCGTCTTGAGAAATCCATGTATCAACTAACTACCTTATTTCCTCTAACATTTCAACTTAATACTTTGCTTGCTGCATGATGCCGGCCTATCCTTTTGTTCGAGGATGGTATAGAGATAGTGATCAGAGCTTTTACAGACTCATTTACAGATAGGATAAGACACAGCACAATGAGCTCTTTTCACTGATACACTTTTAGATAGCTCATTAGCTATATACTGTGAAGCCAATTGAATCTTTAAAGAAAACTATAATATATTCTCCAGTTAAAAGTACTAATTTGCCCTGTTGCAACTGAAAAATTGGGTAAAATGTTGCAAGCTGATAGTAATTGTCTGTATAAACAACTCAGAAGCTAACAGATAAAGGTCTAGAAATCAGAATCTTGACCAGGAGGTGAATAAAAATTGTCTTGTTTTAAATCTTACTTTTTTCACACTGTATTTCTCAATCTCAATCTTCATCCTATCTCTGACTTTGGACAACATCTACGGAATAAGAAAAGCCGGCTTCCAAACTATGGTCCAATACAGAGTTTAACAAGGAGCCCATGACACGTATCAGTCCACACTGAAGTATTCTGGCCTCCATGAAGACAAATTATTCCTCAAAATATTTGATTCAACAATATTAATGTCGTTTAACTAATAAAATAAATTACTACTACTGATTATAAAATTAGCTTGTTTAAAAGAAAAAAAAAAAAGAAGAAGAAAATCTTCAGGATTCCTTCCAGCAGGTGCTCTCCCTGCAGTGCATTCTGCCAGATAACTACATGCAGTATAACGGGAAGCGAAACCTCCATTTATCTTGAGATGAATAATTGAATTATTTGTTCGTGAATGTAATAGTGTAGATTCACCTGTTTTGAGAGGATTTATTTTGTCAGGTCTTGTATCTAAATACCACTTTGCCATCTATTGCTGTTAAACCTCATATAGGTCGAGTGGGACTTGAAAATGGTGGGAGACACTCTTGCTTCAATAAGTCTGATTTTGAGTTAGTTGCCTCAACTGGCTCATTCATTTCTCTTCAGAGGAGAAAGAAGGGCTCTCCTGGAGGAGATTCAGAGACTCATAAATCTATGTCCCTCTACAAAGCACTGCAGCACAGTAAGCGTGTTAAAAGAGTTAGTAGGGTAGTCCTGGTGTCCACAATGTAAGTTTCACATTGGGTTTTGTTTTGGTGAGGTTTTGCTTCAGATCTGCTCTAGATTTTGGTCCTGCTGACTGAGTGTGCATTAATAGCTGAATCACACAAATTTTATTTTCTTGGGTACATCCCACAGCTTGACTTACTTTAACAGGAATTGAGTTCATGTGCTCAGAGGCAGCTCCATGAAGGCTACACAGTTAATGATGCGTTGATAAACTGAACTAAAAAGTTAATGGACACCCACTGTAAGGGTACGATAAACCTTTAAAGAGATTGTCCAGTTAGTGTAGCTAATGTATATGTCTTATCTTCATTTTAATTTATCAAAGATAAATATTGCTACATACATCTAAAATACAATAAAAAAGATATATTCTGTTGTGCTTTCCTATTTGTTTTTTGTTTGTTTGTTTGTTTTTCAAATTCAGCAGCTATATCCACAGATAAAAAGGAGTTAGCATCTCATTTACATCCTGACACTAACTCATTTAATGATGGCAGGTATGAAATTTAGAAGAGCAGATAGTGGAAATGAGAAATTTTTTTTGTTTTCTGGGAAGCACTCCAAGAAGGAAAATCCTTTTCCCCTGTAACCTGCTTTGTAGGCTTTGATGTTGCAAGATACAGTCAAACCCATGACACTATATTGAAAAGCAAATACGATTTTGAAAAACTGTGAAAGAGATTTCTGTACATGCTTAAAGAAAACRAAAGCAAGAAAAAACCCACCTTGGCTTCTGAAAGGAAGCAGAAATACTTCATAATTTTTTCCCAGAGCAAATATTTGTAGATTAACTTCCAATGTGTGTATGTCAAGAAATTACTATACATATGTGAAAAAGAACATGAATAGAGAAAATGAAACTACAGAAATAGAATGAGCACTTACAAACTGTGGTGACAGATTTATTAATCTGAGACCAGAGAAAGAAAAATTAGTACATTTAAAAACATTTGTGTGATTGGTGATTCTTTTCAAAGGCTGTTTAGTACAGAATGGACAATATACAAAACCAGAAAACATAAATGCAGCGGGAAGTAGAACTTGGGACTTTGCTTCTCAAAGAGGCCTTTATGCAGACAGTGGCACTTGCTTTATGCTCATACACCACGAGCCTATTTCAAGCTGCCAGAGAATACTCATGCATTCTTCCAGATGGAGTCAATATTATTTGAAAGCGTCTCCTTCACACCAGGATAGTCTGTGCAGGGGTGAGGTGAGGTCTAAGTCTTCTCAGACAGTGGAAGAGTCYGAATTTCATAGTCCCTGACTTCACACACTAGCCACTGAGCTATCGTATGCCGGGAGAGGACAGTGAAAGCTCCACTGCCACCACCTTGTTAAAAGAAAGAAACTTTTTCTAGGTTTTGGTGCTAACCTCCAGGAGAAGATGAAAGGCGATGTAGCAAGTGCTTGTAATAAAAGAAGGAAGCCCCAGAGATGAGTCGGGTTTAAGACGTGTCCTTTGATCTAAGTTCCCTTCTTTTTAGCTTAGATGTCTCTACACATCCATGCTAATGGTTGTAGACATAATTTTGAGGGACCTAGCTACCTCAATGTAATGTTCAGGGAACACAGTTCTCTAAACCAGTGTAGTGAGCTCTGTTATTGGTGGTCAGCTATCTTACCTGCTGTGTAGGTTTATTCTATTACATTAAATGTAGAAAATAAGCACTAAACTGTAGTTTATTTAGAAAAGATAATGCATTTTTCTGTCAGTTCAGCTTTTTGATTATATTCATATTTGCAGCTTGCCGTTCAAAATGCAGCCCTTTATAGAATACTTAATTTTGCATGGGATTTGACTCTAACATATTAAGAGGCAAGAGCTCAGAATTTGTTAAAGTTATCTGCTGTGATTTTAGTAGTAAAATTTCTAGTGACTTCGTCTGTTGAAGAATTAGCAGAACACTAAGACACTCTCAAAATCTCATCCTGAGGGTGAAGCAAGGCTCTGCAGTCTTTAATACTGAAAGTGGATTGTGTTGTGTTGGATTGTCCAGCATCAGAAATTTGAACCAGCTCAGAAATGAACTCAGAATTATTTTGACAGATTACCCAAAGGACGTGAGAAATGCAGTGTTTGCCATTTTTATGCTTTTATATCAGGCTTATGGTTGCTGCAGGAAGGCAGAAGCCTTGTGATCCAGCAAAAAGCCTGCCAGTATATAGCCGAGTGTTTTGGACTACTATGAGATGACAAAGTGAGTTTATACTCACATAGCTGACAGAGTGAGGGAGATGCATTTTCTGTCATGTGACTGCAGCATTTTTTATCTAGTATTAGCTACCTGAGAGATGAATTGGCTACGTCATTCAATTGCAGTCTGAGTCTCTCAGGCTCTGCCAACATGATGTTTGTGATGCGGATAGACGCTTTGCCTCTGTGAGCTCTGTGTGCATCGAATGGGTGCCAGCTGTAAGCTTGCAATTGTACGGATTCTGCTGGCCTGGTCTTGGTCCTGAACTATCAGATCCTGTTAGGAATTTATGTTGATTTAGGCTCAGGCCCATTTGAACAGGCTGCATGTTGTCTGGCCAGATTGTAATATTGCAGAATGAGTTTATATTTGCTTGGAAGGAAAAAAAAAAAGGTAAGCTTGCATGTCACTGTAAAACGCTGCCCAGACACACATTTAGACAAAATCCGAAGTGTACTCAAAAATATCTTTTGTGAGTCATCTGTCTGAGAGAAGGGCAAAACCCCAGAGGCCCAGAGCTCTGCCCTATGTAAGTGTTGGGCATTGTCATCTGCTTGCACTAGTGATAAAATATATATATGTGCCAAAGCCTACTCGAGTGATCAAAAACTACTTTATCTATCCATTTGCATGTGACATTTTGCACTTGCACACAAAGGACAACAGGACTGAGTTTTCTTTGAAAGAGTATCTCTTTGTGGTTGCAAACCAGGGCTAAAATGAGTGCTAAAGTGAGTGTAAATCAATAGCCCTACTATGTTAACTTATGAATGCAACAAAGGTGGCTTTCCTTGGTTTACAATCAGAACCTCAGGTATCTCTGTTGTAGGCTACTCTATTCCCTGCTTATTCTCACTCTGTTCAGAGCTCCACTGTGTGTACCCCTGACAGAGATCAACATCCTAGTGACAGTGTTCCCTTCTACACAGTCCAAAAGTGAGCGCTTTATAGATGAGAAGCTAAGAGTGGAGTATTGGAAAGAATGGTACAATCAGCATTTCTCCTTCAAACAGTGCTCACTAGTTTTTTTAATTTGGAATTTTTAAAGGTGTTTGAGGATGTTGGATTGTCCTGGGCTTACTGAAAGTCATGTGCCTTAGGCAGTCTTTGGAAGTCTTAGCTTTAGCAAATATGTCACTCTCTATTTTTATTTCAGTACAGTAAAACTGTGCATGTAACTAGACAAGGAGGCAMTTTAAGTCTCTCCTTCTCCTGTGTTATTAATTACATCCAGTTATTGTCTCACTTTCTCGAATTTAGAACAATGTTTTCCAATAAGTGATTCTAGTAAAGACATAATTTCCTTCCTCAAAAATAATCTTGCCAGGAAAAGATACGCTGATTTTTCTAAGCAAAGCATATCCCTACTGCTAGATTTCTTTCATCAGGTATTGTCAATTGTAAACAGAAGTAAAACCCACTGCTAGCTGGCATGCTAGACCTTACACTTTTCTTAGATGCTGACTATTACAGGCCTCTGAATCCATGTGCAGTCTCACTGACTTTAGTGTGAGGCTCTTCAGTTTGGAGAATTGGCATGTAGAACCCATTGACTGTATAAGTGAGGTCTGCTGAGTGCTCTGTTATCCCCTGAAAGAGCAAGTGAATGTAGATTTGCTGGGCTGTGATCCCTAATTTATCCATATAATTAAACTCGTTAGGCTGAACTCTGTGAATATCCTCCATATCTCTTCATGTATTTTTAACTGTGCCTGACGTAACTATCCTGATCATAATCAAGGTTTCTGAAATTCTAAATGGAATAGTGAAGAATGAATAATATATCTGTATCAGACAAACATACCCTCTTTTTCAAAACAATTTTGATGCTACCATGGAAAAGAGAACCTTAGAGGTGAAATCATTCCCTGCAGTCCAGTAGATCTCTCTCCATATTCTTTTCTCTCACCTCAAGCTATCTTTTTATCTTCATCAGCTTACAAAGCAAGCGTATCTGAGCACAGGGGTTTTTGGTGTTACTCTTTGGAAGTTTTCTGCATCCTTCTGTGTGTGGTACACAGATGCAAAGAACTCTTGATGAGGACAGGCAGGTAAAAGACCACCAGCATTACAGAACGCATTTAAATTGCACAACAGTATGGGGGGGAGGGGCATTCAAAAGCCCACGCATTTTAGAATGTAGTTACAGACACTTACCATATGATCAAACTTAATGAAATAGTATTGAGAGATCCTCTAAAGTCTCCCATGGTGAGGCAATCTAACTATAGGAACCATTAAGCTTGGGACAGTTTTCTTCCAGATTTGAGGTCCTTCTTTTCTTAAATAAAAATTGTAATAGTTTTGACAAGATTTAGAAAAATTTTCAAGAATATTTGAATTTTAGTATTTTTAAAATAAAACATTCTCAAAGCAATCCTATATAATATTAATGAAGAAAAAGCAGGTGAAATATTGAGGATGACATAAAACTATTTTGTTCCATATTGATTTTTCTTGTTAGGCAAACAAAAATGTCTTCTTTTTTTTTCTGAACAATTTTAATTTTGCTTTACAGAAATAATATGCTTATATGACCAGAAAAATGAAAATTAGTTATTCTCAGAATTATAATCTTAGTTCTTCCATTTAATTGGAAGCAATTGCCATTACCAAGATCATTTTCACAGCATGAATAATTTACTTACTATGCCTTTATCGTTAATAAGCACAGATGGACAATAACCTGGTCCATAATATGTCCCCAACCATCACAGCTTTGAACTGAAATGGCTTCAGACTAAGCAGGCTAATCTGGCCTACCTAAGCGGCCCATTGCACAAGCAAGAACTGAAAGAACTCCATCTCATCTTACTTTTTGTCCTTTCTGTAATCATAAGTGATTAGTTGTGAATCCGTACTGTATCTCAGTGGTAAAACTGATTTTGGAAGTTTTACAGTTTTACAGTCCTGAGAGATGTTGAATCTTTCATGCCGTGCAGTTGCCAGGAGGACTTCAAGCATCACCATATCTCTAATAAGAGAATAGTACCTTGGAAGTACAATGGTAAAGTTCATGAATCTTTGTCTGCCTTTCTGAAACAAGATTTTTACTTCTTGTCAGTTACTATTTCAGGACACACCGTGTTGGCATACCTCTCTAACTATATAAATAATTCCAATAATTATAAAAGATTGAGAAACTAGCTCTTAAACATTCTGCTGGATTAACCGGGATACGCTATTCTAAATCTTCTGCTAACTTTTATATACATTTCTTTTTTACCTGGTAACTTTTACACCTAATATTTATACATTTTTATACCTCCTACTCTTCCCTTTTAGTATTCTTCTAATAATTACAATTGTAGAAATTACTCATTTCTTGATGATTTTTGTTTCTTGAAAACCCTTGCTCCCTTCACATTTCACAATTTCTTCACTGCTACTCTTGATTTATATCAAGACAAAGTAGCTTGGCTTCTCTTGTCTCTCTTATGTTTATAAAATACTGCAGGTAAAATGTTTTTCAGGGAAATCTTAGCCACATATATGATTTAAAAACAAATAAGCTCAATTCAGAACTCAGAGAAGGTGCAGGAAAGGTGCCAAGCTGACTGCCCTTCAGACTCCATCCCTGTCTATATTTACAGGATAACAAGAAAATTCCCCCCTCTAATTCCTTGAAAATTGTGTTTTATCCTACTCTCAGTGTAACCATCCCCACATTCATTAAGTCATGTCAGGTAGGGTTTGTAACAGAGTTGTTGTTACCTGTGGTATTATTTAATGTGGAAACTCATGTATCAGCAACTTGACTGAGACCACTGACTTCTTGGCACAGTACCCCTATACTTTTATTAATTTGTTGCATTATGCTTTCCTCAAGAGTTAATAGTTTAATGTGCAGGTCTTGTGTTGGCTTTAATTCCATGAATAAATTCCATATTTTGTGCAGTAAATAACAGGCCAAAATTATTGAGGCAAAATATCATAGGCTGGGTAAAACACTAAGGTAAGAAATACTATCACGGATAAGCATTTCACTGGTGAAACAAATACTCTCTGCATTTGTTACACTCAGTAAAGGAGTTGATATCCAAASTTATCTTAAATTTTCAGAAATATATCCACATCTTTTGTAATCACAACAGAATAGTAATGTAATAAATGTTATGAGTCCTGTCTCTATTAAATCATGGGGGTAGTAATTAAATTGTGCAATGGAGGAGCCACTGGATTCAATTTCAGCAAAAATCATCTTCCTGTCTTCTTTCAGGTAAAAGATTAGGTTTAGAGGTGGGAAGTAAATGGAGTGAGATAAAAAGGAAGGGTGTTCTCACACTGTTTCCAAATGTGTTTTTCACTATTTGGCATAGAAGGATATTTACAGTGCTGAAAGCAGAATATGCATGGGTAAATGAAAAG
Organism: Amblyornis subalaris; assembly: GCA_018881555.1. NCBI lineage: Eukaryota > Metazoa > Chordata > Aves > Passeriformes > Ptilonorhynchidae > Amblyornis > Amblyornis subalaris. The sequence continues at coordinate 1,166,620 of JACAXG010000141.1, read as the reverse complement.
CACTGTTTGTAATCTAGAACCTGAAAAAATATAAATCTAAGCTTTGGTAATTAGCTGTATGGTAGTAACAGCCATGCCAGGTGCTTATTGTGGATATCCAGGTGGGTCAACACTAGCTGAGCTGCTCACATTTAAAAGAAGGCACCTTCATTCCATTCAGCTTCTCCCTCTATCCTTATTAAACAGATTTCTTCTGTCTTAGCCCCAAGCCTGCTAGAGAGGTGTGCAAGTCACATGAAAGCACTGCCAAATAGGCACTAATTGGTGCCCCAACTGGCACTCTCAGAAGACAGGCTGAAGGAGGAGACTAACATACTTTCCAGGTCAGCTCAAAGGCATTTTAGGGCAAAAGTGGAAAACTCGCAGCACTTCTGCCCGTGTTTACACCTTTTCCAGCACAGCCAGACCAATGATTTTAATGAGTGCCAATTATTCGCTTTCATAGTTTTAACAAAGAATACCAAGTTTCTTTACCATTTGAGCTGTGGTTCTCACTGCAACTAGATTCTTTTGCACATACTTACATGTATATGTGTATCTGCTGCTATATCTTGTGTGCAGTATTATGTCGAGTAGGCCCTTATAACAATAGAAAATAAATTTAACTCYAAAAGTGTCTTTCAGCAAACCTGAGCCAGTGTGGGCACTGATCCTACTACCTGTAAAAGTTTAAAAAGATAAAATCTTAATTCTCCAGAGCTGGCATTTCAGTTCCAAGTACAAATATTTTTTTACAAATATATTTTGAATAACTGTTGCCTAAGGGCTTTTGTTTCATTTGATGGGTATATGTTCTTTATTATTGTATTGTCACTTCTTCACCTATACCTACATGATTAGTTCATTTCAGCACAAGAACGCTGAGCACAAGTCTGACCTGCTATTCTGCTGGAAGTAGGGATTTCCTTTAGTCTGAAGACAATAAACAATAGTTCTCTTGACCTCATACCAGAGGTCTATATGTCAGTTTGCATTTGCTTCTGAAATGAGTTTTACTCATTTTTCAGACTGACTTCTGACATTCCTTGTGGTCTGTGTAAACAACAGAGAATAACTGGTTACACAGAAAATTTTTTACACCTCAACCTTGTGATCCAGTTTCATTAAAATGACTTTAAAAAACAYGAAAGTCTCAAGGGTTTTTTTACTGTAGCTCTATCACAAAAGCCATTTATTCTGGGTTGATTTTGTGTCTGTGTGTGTGGTTTTGGTTCTTTAATGCCTCACTATGGTTTTGGGGTTTTTTCAGTATTAGAATTTTTTGACAGCAAATGATCCTCCTGAATCAGTATATTGATTCTGATTGGAATTTAATTTATTTTCCCCATAACAACCCTCACAGTGTTGTGCTTTGCTAGGAAAGTATTGATAATACACCATTGTTTTGGGTAGTGTTGAGCAGTGCTGGCACAGCATCAGCGCTGTCTCTCCAACACTTCTACCCCATCTGCTGCTGAGGGTTGGCAAGATCTTGAGAGGAGACATAGCAAGGACAGCTGACCCAACCTGATCAAAAGGATATTCCATACCACATAACATCTGGTCAGCAATAAAAGCTAAGAAAGGAGAAGGAGGGTGTCATGGTTCTGGCCCRGGTCAGCGGGAGTGGCATGGCCAAGACATTGCTTTATTTGATACCACATTACATCATTGCCAGGGACAAGGAAAAGGGACTCTTTCTCCCTTTTGGGAAGCAGGGACATTCCCTTTTAGTGGAACAAAGCGTGGCAGAGCGAGGAACCCATCCATTGTTCATTGTCTTGGAGTCTCCTGTGAGCATTTTTGCATGTGAATCATCATCTCTTTTTGCATATTTTTATTAGTGCTTGGGATCCCCAATTTCTTAGATATTTTCACAAGCATACTGAAATTGAATTGAACAGCTGTATAGAGGATTATCCAACAATTTGTTGTAACAGACACAAGCTCTAAGGCTCTCTTTCATTTCAGGCAGGCACTTGGTGGGAATGCATACACAGGCCTCCACTCACTCTTTTTGAAGTGTGTGATTGTGAAGCTGCCTAGCTTGAGTTACAAATGCTAAAATAGCTGAGTGTTCATATGCTAAAAGACCAGTGAAAAGCACTGTTTGGATGAATTTCTGCAGACCCTACAACACTGGCATTTATGGAGGGGGGGTGCATAACTACATTTGAGAACAACACCAGAATACTCTTACTTCTAACATGGAGGTTTCAAATGAAAGGGTTGTTACCTCAGCTAGCTTATGTTAGAAGATAAAACCAATGCAAGCTCAGCTGCAGAGGTGAAGCTCACAACCAGTAGTGAGTCATGAGCTCAGGATGTGAAATAAAGGGAAGATTGCATTGGTAAGGACACCAGAAACCTCATGCTGTAACAAAAAGAAAGCCTGATTTTATTTTGCTAAAAACATATTTGGACATCACTRTAGAACAGGGTCTGAAGTGACAACTTCTCTCAGTATCTTCCTCTGTTGGTTTTTTTTTGCAGRACTGGAGCGGGGAGAGTGCGCTGATGACATTGTAGCATTTGGAAATCATACTGCAAATGGGGATCAAAGAGTTAAAGCCATCCTCTTAGGTATTTTGAAAAAGGTATTGGTAGATGTTTGTGCTAGAAGAGTGTTGAGCTTACATTGATTTTAGCACAAAATAGAATAGTATGGTTGTGTGATTGTGGAGGTTTTGTTATAGTTTAGACAGAACTAGTTTAGACTAGAACTGCATAGTTTCACTTTTACCTGTTTAAATCCACTGAAGAAATTATTGGGTATTTTGCTGAGAGAGGCAATTTATTTTTTATCACTTGAAAGCTATGTAGGGGTGTTCTTAAGGAAACTGTGCTTATCAGAAATGTCGCTATTCATCATGGGTTCCAAAAGTACTTTGATCACCTTCAAAAGATAACAGCCAAAAAAGAATGAGACAAAAAGTTAAAAATAACAAGTGTTCTAAAGTGAAGAGTAGTGATAGTCATTGGTATCTTCTAAGAACTCTGTAGGAATATAATTTTTGAAGGTCTTACATCAGTGTCTACCACGAAACTACAACTGTTGTGAAGTAGACTGTGTTATTACCCCATAAAGGTTCTATAAATAAATCTATTGTATACAAGTATCAAATGGATGAAAATTTTATCACTTCAGTATAGCTTCCTCTCCTTTTGATAAATTGCAAGTCTTTYGGGTACGACTTAATCCTGAAATTACTTTTCTGAAAAAGTAAAGATATGAAAGAGGAATTTTTAATGTTTGAAGTAATTGTTTGAAGCCATTTTTGTTGGAAAACTTATTTGATGTCTTTTTGTTTTACAAATGACAAACGCAGTATAACTTCTAAGATGTTTTAGCAGAAAGATGCAGTTTGAAGTTTAAGCTTTAAGTTTATTGTTTTGAGTCCTACTTAAGTATTTTTTTTTCCAACAGAAGAGGAAAAAGCTTATTCTTGCTATAATGAAAACAGTAGAGCTATTCAAATTTTCTCTCTTCAGTACGCTTGTCATCAGTGCAGTGTTAAGGATCCATTTTCATTCCAATAGGGTCAAGGAATGAGAATGAATCTTCCTTTCTCCCAGTACAGGGTAAACCTCTTTCTCTGTCTCCTCTGGTTCCAGATTTCCAGCTTTTCACTTAAAATGTATGACCAAGGGAGAAAGAAAGCAGAATGGATTGTTAACCATGGTAATTACGGGACTCATTCATTCCTGATTACTTCAGTTCTCTCTCCCATTTATCCCCAGTGTTGTGCACAGTTTTCCTCATCACTTGTCTTTCAGGAGTTGATGTAAAGTATGTCTCAATTTCTGCTTTGTTGTATGGGCTACCCTGCTTGCTCCTTTCTGGTTTAGCACTTAYTTGGAACATGCCAATTTCCACCTCCAGTTTAGGGTGAATGACAAAAGAGAAGTGCTTTATTTACTCAACACCTTTCTTATTCTCCTGCTTCAAACCTTCTAATTCCTCATTCATTGAAAAGAAACAATGCATTTGACAAGTCACACAATACAAATAAGAAATAGTGAATGATGAACGGCAAATAGAGGTAGCGCTTTATTGTCGTTTACCTTAAGGCCTCTTTTCACCACTCTGGCATTACAAAAGGATCTCAAAGTCACAGAAAGCACCTATTTTGAGGATCCTTTCAGGTGACAGATGGGTGGAAGGGAATTCATTATAAATAAGTGTAAACAAACAAATAACCTCAGAAGAAAAAAATTCAATCCATTTACAAATATGTATGAATAATATCTGAGCAACTTGAGTTCACTTTTGGAAAACAGATTAAACAATTGTATTACATGTCACATTTGTCACTAGCAATTTCTCCCACACAAAATGATCTAATTTATGACAAAGTTTGAAGGTAAAAATGACGAGACATTGTGAAGTGAATAAGCTGCATATAGTTTGGAGACAGCACTTTTATAATTACTATGGATACTGATATCTGTGAAGTAATTAGATGGGAGCTGTGTACATAGAAAAAGAGACAATCTATTACATTCTTTTTACTGATTCTGAGGTCAGAGACTGTGATGTGCCAAGTCTCTGTTTAGTCAGAGACAGTGATGGTGCAAGCCCAAGGGAATTACTGGGGATTTGGTATAGATCTAGGGTTCAGTAACTGAGTTGGCTGTTTCCTTAATCTGGGATCAATGAAAATGAGCCCGAAGAACTACCTCTCGGCTGAAGACTGCCATAGCATGGCAGGCCGTACTCTCAACTTACACCACCCGTATTTGAAAAGGCAAATCTAAAGTTGTGGGAGAGCAACGCCTGTTCCCAGTCTTCAAAACTGAATCACTGTAATTCCCTAGAATTTTCTTATAAAACTTAGGCAACACATTTGATAGTTTAGTGGTTTCATGTGTTCTGGGTAACACACAGCACAATCCTTCTCTATCCAAGCCCTCTGCTCCCCTTCCCAATTGCTTTGTCATTCCAGCCCATTTTATGGAAAACCCAGCAAACATGTAAAAAAGATCCTGTTCTTCTGAGTCAAGGGCCACTTACACACCAACTTGTTCACAACATGCACATTCCTTTATTCCTTAAAGCTTTGCATAATTCAGTAGCCACTAAGTGTCATAAAGGACTTCTTTAAGCTCAGCACATTTCCATTAGGCACTAAGAAAATTAATGGAAAAGGAGTGAGAATCCTACATTTGTCCTGTCAGAACAGGGCTACCCAGATATTAGCCCTGCTCAACAGAGGGGAAGGAGGATGGAAGAATGGAGGTGAGTGCAGGAACAGCACAACTCATCACCGAGCACAACTGTCTGGGCAGCCGACTGACACAGGCAAAAATGCTTGTGGCAAATGACATCCCTTTGTGGCTTCCATCAGGATGCAAYGAAGAGCATCTGAGAGAAATATTTCTTGAGTTAGAATTGGAAACAGAAAAGAAGAGATTCCCTTTTCTAATGGCTTTAATGTAACAGAAACAGCTCTAATATTCCCTAACACAAAGTAACAAGTTTGAGTTTCTTTACATTTTGAATTAGAAAGATTCAAAATATTTTATCTCATCCATCATGTTCCATCCCAGTGACCACGTTAGCATCTAGCTCAGACATTGCAAGAAGTGATATATATTACCTCCTGAAACACAGTTACAACTGTACAGGTTGTATTACCCTTTCAAAATAGAGTTGATCGATTAATAGATCAAGTTTTTCTGCTACTATGCTAAATCAATGAATACTATTAAATAATTATTGGAGGGGAGTGTGTATGTGTATGGTTCATACTCTATGTTTCAAAAAGAGTCTTTAAAATTTCTATTATAATGCATCTGTCATTAACAGTCCTGGAAAAGATAAACAGCCCCTAGCAAGCCATATCTATTCGTGTGAATGGAACCACTGCCTTCACTGGGCAGAGTTCAGTCTAGCCCTAAAGCACCAGAACACGATCTCTCTGTCTCTGGTCTCACTTGAAGAATCTACAGTAGGGCTGTGCCAGCAGCACAGTGCATTTGAAGAGAAAACTATCCCATCATTGCAGTGATCCAGTGGTTTTTAATGACTCCCGTGGTAAGAGAGTTGGTCCTCAAATAGCAGTATTTCCTCACATATACCTTGGAGATAAACGGAATAATATCTAGCATAAGCATGTAACAGCATTATGAGATGTTTCTGATGTTTTAGCTTTGAGTTCACTCTTTGTGTTTGCTGGATGAAGTTGTGAAGGAAAATGGTAATAAGAGTTCTGGTTGAGCAGTTTAATTACTTTTTAGACGAGTCCCCTGTAGTGATAACACTCCAGTTTCTTCTGTCATGAGACTTTCTTCTTGACATGASACTCATCTGGGGACTGAAAGAGGATGGAGGAGGAGGGGGGAAAGAGTAAAATGAATCCTCCCAAGTAATCCTAAACTGAATGAGAACTGCAATGTGTCTGCTTTCTCTCCCAGTTTGTGTCACAGAAAACTCGCCTTTGTTTCGGTAGTGAAACCTGCCAATTCAAATTGGTACTTATCATCTCTCTTGGCAAGTTGAACATCATCAGTGGCAACGTTTTTAATTGAAACTGATTCATACTATCCCAGCAGAGTTCCTGGGGAAGTCAGTCTTGCACAAGGGAGTGAGATAGATGAGCTCAACCAAACAGGGAACAAACCAATTACAGAGGTCAAACTGAACAATAAACCCATCGTAAACTAAATTCTTCYGAGTTAAAATATTTGGTGCTCAGAACCTGTCAGTACAGCATATTCTGCTTCTTATATTGTATATATTTACCTACTGCTGGCCAATGCCAGGCACACTGCTGTGGTCTTTTGTTCTGACCTGATGAGGCAGCTCTTGTCTTCTTAAAGACTGACCACTAGCAGAGCGTCATTGTTCTAATATCCTAGAGTCAGACATGACTAAATTAGTTCTTCACTACTTTTAAAAAGTTCTCTTTGTTTTGTTTTGTAGTGCTGTGAAGCAAAAGCATCAAACTATTGCTTAAAAAAAAAAAATCAAACGAGACCTGCAGCTGAGGCAAGGACAAATTATTTCAATAGGCAAGGGATTGTTTGAGTCTGTATTTCTGTTTTGAAATCTCAGTCCTTTTGCTTTAGATCTTGACAAGCAGCCACACTATTTTCCAAAGGATTTGAACAGTMATACAATTACGCACACAGCCTGCATGTGTGCACACATCAGCCCCCCAGTGGTGATTTTCAGTTGGATATTTTATTCTTTGTACTTGTATTTTTTGCGTATGAATTAAAACAAATTCTTATTTTGTGCTTTGTTTTCAAAAGCTTGCCTACAGTTTTTCTTGGCTTTTGTCTTCTCCTTTTATCATTTGAGCAATGGGACATAAAATGAAGAAAAGAGAGATCAAGAAAATGATAGAAGGTTTGGAAAGAAAGATCCGTGAGGGGAGAAAAAGGTTAATAAGATAAGTTGGCTGTTCAATCTAAAGAAAAGAAGACTTAAGAAAAGTGTGATAGCTCTCTACAGATATGTAAAGGGACAAGGGAAATTATTCTCATTAGTCACCCAAGACAGAGTAATATATTTGAGCTGTTGCAAAGAAAATGTAGGTTAAATAGTATGAAAATCTTTGAAACTATCAAAAAAGATAGACAATGAAACAAACTGCCGAAGAATTTTAGGGAGTCACTGCCTCCAGAGGTATTCAAGGGGAAATGGCTGCTCATCTATTGGAGATGATTTTGGACCAAACGAATTAAAAGAAGTAATATGACACAGGAAGGATGAAATGCATAGATGACACAGCAAAGGTCCTTTCAGACCCAACTTATTCTGGGGATGAAAAACAATGTTTGAAGGAATGTTAAACACAATACGGCATGAAGAAGAGTGAATATAATATGGCAAAAAGAAAAATGGAGAGAAGACTTTTAAAAGGTTATAGTGTCTAACAGCATAAGAATAGAAAAGTTTAAGTTTTAGATACTAAAAAAGGTGAAAAAAATACCTCATCACTGCCATTAAACCTAACTCTTACCAACAGCTTTGAATATTTGAAAATTACATACCTGGGTGATCTTTCTACAGTCATCTATGGAGGCATGTGCAAACACACTGAATGTAATCCAGACCTTGTATAACCTTGCATCTCCTTCTTTTGATGTGTGCATCCAGGTTGTTGACGGAGAGGGTAGAGTGTTAGTAGATTATTATAGGAGGTATTATGATAATTGTCCAAAACCCAAATGAAATATTTTTTAGTCTTCTTCATTTTGAGCCACAACTTGTTCTCCATATACCAATATTAATTTCAACAGAGCCACTTGAAAATGAAGATACCATGCATTATAAGGAAGAATGGTGCAATCTGGACTCTTATCATGTGTAATAACTATAACTATTTATTAACCATGAGGATCATTTATGACTTCATATTTCTCATTCTACTGAGAGAAAAGATTAACATACATTTCCTATACACTTTAGCTTGATAATGAAATTTCAGTCTGAATTCATTATGAATAGTGACATTCATCCAATGAGAAATACCAAATAAGGACACATTGCTTACACCTGGTAATTTCTTCCCTTTCATTCATGTAAAAAGCATCAACATGGTTGTACTGCACTTTACTTTCACGCTGATCAGGATGAAGAGTGAGAGAGGTGCCGGATTGCTATTACATGGACTTGCATGTGTGTCAAGTCTGTAGCCTTTGCTGGACCTCATTTGTTGAGAAAAGTAAATGAGTGCAGTATTGTTGCAGGATCACAGGTCAGAAGATGGTTTTCTTCAGGATATGTATTTGCACAAAAGAGAAGCACTGATTCTAAGGCTTTTCATCCAGCAACTGCATTGCAAAGCTATGCTCAGGTAGCTCATAATTTCATGCACATTTAAGACCTGAGGATTTGTTGGGTTTACTTCCTTAAATAATTTTAAATAATTTTTTTCACTGTTTCTGTGGGTTTATGGTAACTCACTCTGTGGTTTTCAGTCTGTCACAGCATCAGTCCACCATTCAGGTGGACTGTTCGTAGACCAGTGGTTATGGTTGTATCCCATAAAATTCATTTGCCTCCAACCTGGGCTTTACCTAATAGTGTGGTGAACCAATTTAAGTGTAATGTCCATTGTAATTCTTACTGAAATAGGTTTATATTTATGGACAGGACTGAGGAAAAAGCAAACCAAAGTATGGACCCTAGTTAGCTCCTTAACATTAGTACTTGTAATAATATCTCAGAATATGGTATATTATTTCTTCTGTTTTGTATATTGTATCAATCATACCTCCTAACTTACTCTTTCTTTCTTTGACTCACTTCATACTCTGTTGTGTCTCTTGATTCTTTCAGTCAAGGATCGTGCTAATGTACTCATACCATAAAAATATTCAAATGCTGATAAACATAGTAAATGTGATATCGTTAACATTGACATATTGGATATATGGATATTATTGAAATATTAACGAAGAAAAATCCAACCAAACTGTTATCTATCATTTCTGTTTAGCTGAATACCTCTACTTAAACATAAACTCCGAAATTAGATGGTTCCTCTGGGTAATTCTTTATGATTAATCTCTGCTTGGTTAGTCAGATATTTTCCATACATGTGAGGACAGAAGAAGGTGTCAATAAACCACAGTTGTTCAAAGCACCATGACAATCTTATACTGTCTTCTGTCTGAACTGTTCTATGCTAGTATTAGTGTGGAATTGAATAACACAGAAATTATTTTTGGTTGCTGTGACTATGTGTAAAGCATTACTTTCTTTTTTGTTGCTTGATTAATACTTCCAAGACTTAATATTTGAGGAGACAAAATAGATCTAACACTTTTCAAGGAGTCTGAAGATTGTGATGTAGAAAGCTAACATGTATTTTAAAGAACACTGTTTGTTGTCTCTTGGGCATGAGATTTTTTTTTTTGTTCTTCCTCTTTGGTCTGCCTTTTGTTCAGTAAGATTTCGCAAAATCAAGTTTCAATGCTTTAAAATGGAGATTTTCCTGAAACAAGGTCATTACCGCAGTATTATTGGTTGATACCCAAAGGAGATAATTCATCAATTTTTGACTGTCAGGTTATTCATATTATTAATAAAGGTAATTTATAAATATTTTTTCTAGAAAAGCATAATTGAAATATTTAATGTACTTTATGCCTTTGTAATTCAATCTTGTACAAAAATTGCAACCAATCCCCACTTCCCACTAAAATAATAAAAACAAGATTTGAAGATGACCTGTTAGAAGGCCACAGTGGCATCCTTTTCAGCCAAGCATATTTATGATCAAATATGTTTTATATTGATATATGTTCTTTTATGTGTTAATCTAATTCTTAGTACTTTTGCTCTGGGGCTTCTGAGTACATCCATTACCACAAAAGATCGTGAAAATTCAATTATTTGTGCTGAGTTAACTGAATTCATAGCAAATCTTTCTTTTATTTTTCTGTTTATGTAAACTGTTGCTCTAGACTCTAAAAAAAGACAACTTTATCTTTTAGATATAATTTCAAAGCTAATTTAATAACAGTTTAATAACTCTAGTTATCTTTTACCTGATCCTGTGTGTCTGAAAATATACATAGGAGTCTTCTCAAAGAGTGAAGGTGATAAAAACCCCCAAAGACAGGTGTAATGAACCAAGGACCTTCCAGACCTCAATTTACATAGCCAAATCCTTTCCTCTCAACCTTAAATCCTTAAAACACAATTTATTTAATCCTTGCTGTAGTCAAACACACCGAGCGTGTGTAACAATACATCAAAATCATTAGCACAAAACCTTAAAACAGTGTATTGAATTTGTATAAAACAGCCAAATCCTTTGAGAACTTAGGTGTCACATCTAGACTTTCTAAAGGAAACACTGTTTTAAAAGTCGGTACCAAAATGGTATTGCTGGTTCTTGTGTCCAAGCACTATAACATAATGTGTTTCCAGCAATAATTTTTCAATAACAAGAAGGGGACACTAGAAAACTCCCGGAGGTAATACTGGAGAACATTTCTTTTCATCTCTAAGGTGCTGGCCACACTGTAGCTGTAGATGTGAGTTACATTTTTATATTCAAGGTAATGAATGCTTTATAGTATATTCAAACTACCCCAATTGCAGATTACACTGTAGCTGCAGATCCAGCGCTGCACAGGGTCTGGTGTGGTTTACTGCACCTCTCCAGACCTGTTAAAATACTGGCTTAACCTCTGGAAGATGATAGGCACACTTCTGCTTTTAAGTGGTGGAAGTCAGCCTGTGTATGACTGTTTAATCTGCAGTGCAAAAATAACAAAGGTCGTTAGTGCAAATTTAGCCAAAAGATCTGCCGATGGTTTAATTGGATGAAAGAAAGGAGTGAGATCAAATGGAATTCCATTCTTCTAGTCCGATTCTTGAGGAAGATATGGCCATCTACAACTTCATATTCACATGAATCACTTGGTCATGGAGTAAGACAATAAAACATGCCTTGTAAGCTGATCCGTGAAACTCATTTATTCATGCTATTAATTGGAGGCTCCTACTCTGTTACTTGGGCCTATGCTTTGAATTTCTGTCTCTAGGACAGTAATTTTTTGTACTATGGTAAAACTTTCCAAAACACTTAATTATCTCAATCAGATAACACTCTAGCACAGAAGACCCTAAACCCCAAAGGTTTAGGGTCTTGCATTGTTTGTGTCATCTTTGAAAGTRGATTTGGAAGTCTAATTTTTTCTGAGATCCTTTGGTAGGTGTTTCTCCTGAGCCCTATCAGGTTTGTCTACTTGGAATAACGAGTTTTTAAAGTTACCTCTAAATTTAACCTTTTGGCCAAAAAGGGATCTGAGAGGAGYTTTGTTAGAGTAGTTATTGTAGTTTAGCCTCAATGAAAGGGGTACCATGTGGTAAGTGTCTACACTCCATAATGATTCAGTAACAATGAATCTGCATTTAAACTGGATTAGTGATCAAGGCAATCTAAAGAAATTTTCAGAGGGATTTTGCATGCTGGGTAGGTTTACAACTTGTTCCTTTACCTATTACCTCCTTGTTACATTTACCTATTTTTTTCTGAAAGTTGAGGCTGTTTCATCATTGTGTTATTCTAATTTTATGCTGGCATAAGCTCATTTTCTGTAATAGAATTTCTCTGAGCAGGAGTGATACAGTAGTGAAGCAAAGGCTACATTTTTAAACTGGCACGGTCAAAAACACCAAGCCTGATATATTTTTTCAGTGATAAATTGTAGCTACTAATTCCAGTCAAAAGGAGCTATGTGCTGGTGCACTAAGCATTATGTTGGCCATACGATTAGGGAAGGATATTTTTCTCCTCTGGTTGAATCTGAGCCCTTATGTGACAGTAATGCAAGATTCAGTGCAGCAGAGTGGGCAATAGCTACTGCAACTGTGATTAAAGCTACAACTGCAGCTACTCTTTGTGATTCTGCATTGTGTGAGAAGGAACCCYGTTTTGTTTTCAATCAAATGGCAGTTGCATATGAATTGAATAAAGAGCCTTGGGAAAAAAGAAAAAGGTGATTTCTCATAAGTTCTCTTTCCTTTTTTACAATATTTTTCCTTTTGGYACAATGGATTGTTCCACCTCCCACTGCACCAATCTTCTCCTTCAAGAGTAATTTAACTTAYAGCTTGGACAATGAAGAGACTGAAATTACTGCTTCCCAGGAGCATACTGTAACCAGCAGGTTAGCGCTTAGGAGGTACCTACCTAGTAGGTAGGCAACAGTATGATTTTCAGAAGACTCATGCCAAACCAAGGCAGTTCTTCAGATTTGAAATTGTAAAGACTAAGAAGCCTTTCATAAGAATTAGGAACATGGYCCATGAATTTAAGTTGTTCTTGAAGTTGTTGGATCACAACTTTTGATTTGAGGACTTCAAGACAGCCCAAAGCTCTTATTTCAGAATCTGTTTCTACCTTTGCCCCTTCTATATGATAGCTGCAGTTGGCTAACAGCCTAACTCTGTGAGAAGGTATTCACTGCTTGTAGATGTGTCTTGTCTGTTTGCAGATTTCTGGAGAAAAAGGAAAGGGTAAGTTTAACAGAGAGGAAATGTGCTCTGACCTGCTTTTAGCAAGTGCAGTGACCAAGAYATTTTTCATGTTCCTATCTCTGAAAATAATTAAATGACAAACACAGAGGTACCACTTCATAGGACCCACAGCTCAGGTTATTGATGCTGAGATGGGAAAAAAAAATTTTCTGGTTTCTGAAAAGTTTAGACACATTTGCGTCTTGCATCATGTGGACTAATTAGAAAATTATATATGCAGGTACTATGCAGGTACTATTCAGATAGACTGGCATTTGCTCATTTACATGGAAAGGCAAGTGAATTCTGCTTTTAAGAAAACACAGTATTTTCCTAGTTTCATGTGGCAGCCACTCAACTCACTTCATTTCTTTGCAAAATACAAACTTCAGCATTTCATTTTTTATCTTTTATCATTAAACTCCTACAGCTTGAAAATGATTTTCCCCCTAGAAAATGCAAATCTATTCCTTTGTAGTGAAAGCCATATTATACATGCAGCATGTAACTTTCAAAACTTTAGTTAGAAGCAGCAAAGCAAGCTGTCAGGCATTTCAGTAATTGAATTTCCTTGAGAACTGCCTTGGTTTGTCAGCTCTGAATTTGCTGTCAAAAGAAAAGAAAATAGCCAGGGAATTAATCTAAGATAACACAGGGGGTATTTTGGTAATACCAAGACACAAACATTAAGTGTTATCTGTGGCAGCGTTTTGAGGTAGGGTTCCCCACCCTAATTCAGGCAGGTTCATTCTAGCCTTGAGCCATTATCATCTTGTGCAGAGTTCTGAGAATTAACTAATGACCTATCAAGCTGCAGTACCAGGGATCCTTTCTTCCTGTATTAAGATGCACAATATCATTGCTTAAAAGGCCCAATATACCCTTTGTCAATTACTTCATAAGTGCAATTCATCTTTTACTGCTTCCGCACTTGGATTGCTTGTAAAATGTTTAGTGGTTAATTAGCCTGGAAGGAAGTCCAACTTATGAAAAACCAAGCAGTGGGAAAAAATAGCCATAAAATTAATGGCTTACTCTCTGGTCCTTATTTTATGGGAGAATGTTAATCAGAGCCTGTTGGAACTGTACCTTTGACTACACTCAGCCTCCTTTATAATCAGCTTCAGAAGTATTCCTTTCTGGGTTTTCCCCTTTGGCCTATGCTTTCCTCCAAAGGACTTGAATGTATTAGGAAGAGATTGAMAGCTCTCCTAACATTGCAGTCATTCCTCTAGCTGAAAGCAAACAGGGGGCTAGTCACTTTTACTCTATGGGAACCCACCTGGCGTTACAATTAAAGTATAAATCTGTTATCCAAAAAATGAAAGTAATAAAATACATACTGCTGTAGATAAAAGAAAATAGCCAATATTTGAGCTGTGAGACCTTCATTAAACAATGGATAAAACTGGTAAAGGAGAGAATTGTATAGGGARTAAATTACTGTATTTACTTCTAGCTCTTTATACCTGCAGAGAAGATTCAAAAATAATCAGGTCCCAGGGACAACTTAGCCGCTGAACAGACATTTGGGTTGGTCATAAGGATGCTGAGGGGGAAAAAAAAGTTATACCCTCTCAGTGGCGAAATGGATAAAATATTTATGCAAATTCTCCACATAATATAGCAATTGTTCTGCGGTTCTTGTATTGAAAAATATAGGGTTTTGTTTTKTTTTGTTTTCTTCTTGCAGGTAATTTGCCCTTCATTTTAGAGCAGATCACAAACAGAGCATCACTTTTTAATATGTTGTAAATACTGTATATCACGACACTGTTGGTTAACCCTGTGTGTTAGGCCTTATCCAGCACTGCAGGTAAGTAGACTTAGCATTTTAGCGTTGTAAATTAATTTAATCAAAAGCTTAAGAGAAAAAGCAACAAGAAACATGCTAGATATTATATTTAGCCTATCTAATCCCTGTCTTTTTTTCTCCAGAGATCTTAAATGGCAATGGTTTTCCTTTCAGAAGATAARTGTGATCATATAAATTTCCACATATAGTTGGTTCATAATCATAATTCTGGGTGGTTTTCCTTCAATATGTAACAGAAAAATATTTCATTCTGAACGCTGATGCATCTGTCTTTGATAAAATATATAGGTGCTCGTGAGCTTCATGCAACAATACCCTATAACAGCTCACCAGTATCTTTTCAGTTTCTCTTGGAAAAGATACTGCATGTGGGTGAGAATGTCATCAATTTTGTATTCAGTAAACATCCAGTGCTCTGGGGTGCTTGTAAACATCCTTGAAAGAGAGGTTCCTCTTTAAGAATTTGCTCTTCATTAGACAGACTGTGTAAGGACATCCAGCTTCCTCAGTGATACCCCACAGCATTACATGTGAGCTCCAGCTGTCATTCCACAATGACATRAGTCTCATGTAAGTCCTTTGTCATGTCAGTCACACACACAGCAAATCAGGGCATTGTAAGTGACACCAGGCTAAATGGGAAGTTCAGGCAACTGATCTTATGTGTCAGAGGAAGTCACCCCAATGTCATGGTCTTTGATAGCACATTTTCCTTCCCATTATATGATATAATACTTAAACCAACATTGATATACCATACAATTTATTGTGTTTGTAAGCAGTCCAACAGCTCAACTGATGGTCAGTTAGCACTTGAAGGAGTTTTCCTCAGACCTGCAGAGGTCTCCTGATGTGCTGGCACTATGACCATAATACCACTGTAAGAATGCCTTTGTCCTGCTTGTCMCTGTCCCTGGGCTCCTCTGTTTCAATGTTCAGTTCTTGCATGACCTTGTTAAACTGGATCATCTTTCTCACTCATTACTCTGCTCTCTGTCACTATATCAGGTGACAAATTCATATAAAAACTTCTGACATGACTGCTGTTTATGGCCATCATTTTTCATCTARTGACTTCAACACTATTTTCTTATAGTGGTAGCAGCCCCCCAAAAATTATGCCTTTGCCTATCTTATCTATGACCTGATAAGTTAGAAAGATCAAGTGGTTCTGACATTAGCTTCTTATACTGCCAGAATCCTTTTTTCCATTTTTCCATTTAAAATCCTTGCAGGTACAAAATCATGTTCAGCTGATGCTCTTCAGGTATGTAACAGCAATAGAGGTGTATCAGACAAAGGCTGTCCAGCTCTTTCTTTCAGGGACAGTGCTATTTTTACACTATTTCTTTCCAAGCTGTTGAACAGAGATGATGGGAACTAGCTGCTCCATGTCTAAACTATACTTGACTGTAAATGACTTAAGCTCATTCCCTTAAAGAGCACCTACTGTCATATATTACTCTGTAAATTATAATGTCTAGTAAAAATAGGATATTTGCATCACCAATTTAGTTCTTATCTGTTCCTGTAAAAACTGTCTGCAGAAAGTGAGACAAAAGGGCTGGAATGGGATGCAACTTTGAAGAAAAAAAGTATAAACTAAACTACTCTTTCAAATAGTGCTTTTTACTGTGATATCAGCAGGAGTTTTTTCTTGATGTGGCCTATATTTTTGCATATGTGACAACTTCTAAAATCTTTCCTTATGTGACTGTTCATTCAGGGTAACATAATACATAAGTGAATCTTACCTCAGGGGGTTTTTTTACAGTCCCTAAAAGACCTTCACAWATTTTTTTTTCTCAACTCCTCATGCCAGAATACATAAAGATTTATTATCCTGGTTTTTTAAATCTCATTTCATACTTAATTTTTCTCATGTAACCATTAGCAGTGGTAGGGAATACAGTGTCAGAGACACCTGTGCTTAATTACTGTCTTCAGGGTCTCAATTTCAACAGTAGCTCTGTCACCTGAAATTTCTTTCTTTTTTTTTTTTTTTCATTTCCAAACAGAATTATTAGGTTTATTAGGGATTTTGGGGTGGGTTTTTTTTTCTGTTTAGGTTTGAAGGGGGTATTTTTCTTTGAGTCAATACACATATTTTAGGAGAGAGTTGATTTTTCTATGTTTTTTCTTTAACRTATTAGATATCAGTGTTTGGAAATCCAGTGTCAATTTGGAAATCTTTTTTTTTTAGCTAAAAGAATCCCACTTTACTGCTTACAAAGTATTTGTCAGGCCACTTTAGAAAATGACAATAAATGGTTTACATTCAGGGTTTTCCATTGCCGACTTATAAAGACATAACTTTTTTGCTTTTTAATACCTAAAATGTTTGCATTAAATTTACATTGTTAGCATCCTACACTCAAATTTGAGGAGAAACCAGAGCTGTGCATTGCCAAAAACTGCTCTCTTCCTAGTGCCCTTTTTTCAGCCATGCAAGGAAGTGCTGTTTCAGCTTGCATGAGTTGTCTTCCACAATTGTGAAGACGCAATCTCTGGTGGAGCTTTCAACTCCTCGTTTTCTCTGAGGCATCCTCTTGGAAGGTGTTTAAATGACAGCCAAAGTTTTGACAACAGCTCAGGTAGACGTCCCTAATCAGATGGTGCTGCTAACAGGGCAGCTGCCACAGCATGGAGCTCAGCATGGCTGGCTGCCAGGGTATCTGCTCAGCTTCTCGGAATAATCTGAGCTGTATTTAGGTTTCACAGAGCACTATATCACCCAGAGTGAAAATGTCACCTGACAGACCTTGCTACAATTAATGGAAATTCAAATTCCATCACTGAAATAATGTTGCCTGACCAGAACTAAGGAAAATCCACCTTGCAGTTAGTGGTGTGCATAAATGAATCTTCAATGAATAAAGAGCATTTGATTCCATGCACATGTCCATGCACAAAACTTTCTAAGATGTCCTACTGAGTTCCTCTATCAGAAACTTGGCTTGCCAGGATTTTTTTGCACTTAGTTGTTTAAGTACTCTGTGAAGTTTGTATTATCACCTTCAGAAAATTTTGCTGGGTAAAAGCTTCCACATTATTTCTCAAAAGATTCTATAATACCTAGGCTTTGTAGGTCAGCCCCTTTTAGACAGCAATCCCTAATTTTTCATAGCAATGTATAGGTACAATATTCCTCTATAATTAAGTTTGGTTTCTGTCTTTACATAAAATATAGCCTTCCTGTGAATTTATATTGTTAAACCACTCATCAGAATAATTATGTGATACAGTATACTTTTTCATTATGTTGATATGTTTTTCTTTCACATTTTCCTGATTGAAAGAAACAGACAGGAAAAATTAAAACTTAATTTACTTTAATGGAMGGGAAACATTGTTTTTCATGTTTTTTTTCTTTCAGTTCTATTGCTAATTTGTAAAATTTAGCAATCTGCAATGTGACTTCCAATGAATAGTATAAATTACAGAGCTTTTAAAGTGTTTAGGCCTGCAAAGAAGTGCAGGGTTTTTTCTGGAACTCCTAGATTCATCCTGATAACCTTTCTTGACCAAACTCAGAGTATTAAGCTGGGTTTTATTTTAGTTCTTTCTCACGATGAGTTTAAGCCATGTGTATATTACTAGGTTGGCTACTCCATCCTCTGGTTTCCACTGAGCTCTTAGATGAACACAATCTGGTCCTTTTGATTGATTTTAATTGTGTTTCTGAAGTTGTTCCATCAACTCTTTTTGATCCCTTTATCTCTGTAGTGGTTTTACTCTCATTACCTGTAAAGACTAATCTGAGGATAGTATTGTCCTCTTTTGTACAGACCCATGCCAATAAATCATTTACTTTCCCTACAGACTTTTGATCCTCTTTGATTGCACTCTGGTGGTCTAAAAGATTCAGCCTTGCATATGAGATTCATTTGATATATTTGAAGAGTTTTTGATATGTTTGGTCTGTTTGTTCTTAAATCTTCCCAAGTTTTTTTTAAACTCATGTGTCAAGCACTGTGTTTCAGAGACAGTATAAAAGAAGTGATAAAATATACAGGTAACATATTACCTAGTAATAAGGCAGCTCATCTCCCCTCTTTTACATTTCAGTATTTACTTAAAGTTCTCTGTGTTTCCATTTTCTTTTATCTTTGTACCCCAAGGAAGAGATCTACATGCACAACTGTTTCASATGACAGGAGAAATTCTTGTTTCCTCAGTACTGGGGAAATTGTTTAGAAAGAAAGAAAGCCTTACCAGAGGAAAATGCTAAAATACTGACATAGGTAAAACACTGAGTTTTCTGATGGGACAATGCCTCTTGTACTGAAATTGCAATAGGAATGCCTGTAGATGAATATAGACTAGCTCTTTCTTGGGAAATGAATAGGGACTAGTTCTTTCCTGGGTAAGGCACAATATTCTATTCCAAATGCAGTCTTTTGAGTTCAAGTAAACACAGAAAATAAAGAAAACCCTTTGGAAGCAAAAATTCTCAAAATATAATCTATAAATCTGTAAGGGTAGAGATGGAGTGAAAGGGAGATGTTACTCTTTAATCACAGACTACAGTGAGGGGCGGCAGAGGCAGCATCTTTGCTCTACATCTTTGTTTCCAAGATAGGTGGAAAGGAATCATTCAGTGAGAGGACAGAATAAAATAGTCACTCCATGCTATAGAAAGTGAACCTGATGAGGAAAAGTGGTTCTGAATCACATCCCCATCGGTCGGAAACCCTTATAGAAGGTTTGAAGCAAAAGACTTTGTCTAACATATGTGCTAAAATATTAATTGGGAGCTATGTAGTATTGAGTAAGGGAAGTAGCTTTTAGTCACTGTGTAAGTTGTTTTATTTTCTTGTAAAAAGAAAAAACAAAATAATCATCKAATTATTTAATTTTAAGACAAGCAGAGAACTGAATGTCTCTATTTTAGTATAAACAGTGGAGAGAAAACAGTGCAGATCTGCATCCTATAGAAAATACTCTTGTATTATGGCTTCTAACTAGAGATTTTAGTTTGGATTTGATACAAAGGTGTTATTCACATATGATGAGGAACACAAAAATATTTTTAGTGTAGAATAGATGTAAATGTATATGATAAATGAGCCCCTGCGAAAAGAGGAATAATTATCTATTAGTGACACCTTCAAATGTGTTATAAGAAGGTGAAGAATTTTGAACAAAATTAAAAAGAAATACCCTAACTTGAGGGCACATGTTAAGAAATGAGAAGGAAAAGAATAGCTAGAGGAGTTAAAAGAAAAAAATAGTAAAACAGCCAAAAAACAAACACAAACCCTCAAACATGCAACACTGTCACGGCACAATAAAAGAGGACATAATGATTTTATTCTATTGACCTGGGGAACCTCAGCTGAGGTAAATTACCATAGCTCATTTTCGATGAAGCTATGCCCATTTCTACCAGATGGAGCTTGGTCTCACAGGCTTACAGAAATAATTTCTGGGAAAATGTGACAAAAAAATACCTACATTTCAATAATCAACTGTCATTTAAATAACATCTTTATTTCAGGTGTTGCTCTCAGTTGCTGTTTTGTTGAATACTTCATGATAGATATGGTAAAATGATTGCACTTTTTTGTAATAATAATTTGTTAAATATCAGGGTGATCTTTCTCTCTTCCATAAACTACTAAACCTCCACCCCCTTCATTTTGGTAATAATTTTGGCCTGTGACTGCAAGAGCACTTTATCTAGAGCTGGTTTTCACTGAATATTTTACTTTTGTTTTAGCCAAAAAAAAAAAAAAGACTGTTTCCTAAACAGATATTTTCTTTTGAATMGTGCCATTTTCAATCACACAGATCTGACGAACCTTATTCCACTGATAGACACTGCAGTATTCAAAAAAGTGTCAGTGAAGTGCTCATATTTATACCTCTGACCTATTTTTTTCATAATCTTGCTTAAACTTTACCTAAAAATATAAGTATGTTTTAAAAATCTCTGATCAGATTAAGTAGCCATTACTGCCACTTAAATCTTCAGGTTATGAACATCTTTCATTCCCTCATGCCACATAGATTTGTTACAAGTTCAGTTTATGCATGTCCATGTGTGTTTGCAGCAATGGGGAGGAATGGCATTTGTTCCTCATTTGTTGTGTGCTTCATCTGACCTCAGCCACTACATAGCTGAATATTAAGAAACAGGGGTTTGGTTTTGTAGCTTTAGAAATATGCTTGACAGCAAGAGAAGCCCGGTCTTGGGGAATGAGATTAATATGTTATACAGTGTATTCTCAGCTCAGGTGCTGGCAAGTGGAAATTTCTGGCCATACTGCACRTTTGGTCTGTGTCAATTGAAACATGCTTTGAGGAAACTGAGGTAATATTATTATTATTTTTGTGTCCAGATTTCTTGATGCCTACATTTGTGTGTGGGGAGCAGTTGAACATTAGTAATCTCTACCCTTCCAAGCTAGAGTTATTGTCAGGCTTTGTGATATAATTTTTGCAATTGTGTTATACTTCAGCAAATTTCTTAGTTGATRTTTGTAGTCAAAATTAAATTAATTAGTGCAGTTTTGATACATATAAAAATCAATCATGTAATTATGATACATGCATACTCTTCTGCAAAAAAATAGATCACATTTTCTACCATTGTAGATAAGGCATAATACATTTGCAATAATGGGAAATAATCCACATATTCCAGTAAAGCAGACAACATTACTGACATTTGTGTGAGAACCATTTTGTAAACTGTACTGTTTCAATGTCTCACAGATAATATATAATGTTGAAATTGTTAATTTTCCCATCACCAAGTGGTAATAACTAGCATTCCCCATGAAATTTCAGAGGAACAAAATGTGGAATGAATGCACAAGACTCTATGTCTGAACATGCTAGAGTACATTTTGTTGCCTAGTTTCATAAAGAGTACTTGTGTTTAAGAAAACAATTGGAAAAATGAAAACCAAATGAATGATCAGTAAACAGTACCATGACAAGAATTCAGCTAAATCGAAACAGTGCTTTCACAAATTATGACTTTCTTTAAAGTCAACCCAGAATAGTGATTCAATAATTTTTTTTCTTTTAGTTAGTCTTTTTTATAACACAGTGTCCTGGGTTAGGTATATATTCTATTACCAYCCACAAAAGCTGGATAAATTTCATAATTACACACCTGGGACTCCTTATCTCAACTGAGATAAGCACTCCAGCCGACAGGAAGCACTACCCACCCTGGTTATCTGATCTCAGGTAATGGCCCATTAGCACCACCCAGCTGATTATCTGATCTTATCTGATGGCCCATTAGCACCACCCAGCCTCACTAATTAGCCTGAACCCCTCGAACATCTCGGAGGACCCTAGGGCTCCTCCAAGCTCATTACCGAAGCAACCAATAGAACATTGGGAAGATCCTCTGCCATTGTGAGAGTCCCCGCCCCTGGGGGAAGTGCCCGCCAAGAAGCACAGCATAAAACAAGGGTTTTGGAGGGGAGAAGGTACCCTCGACTCGACAGGACTCCGCTCTCGGGACTCCACTCCTCGGAATTTGATTTAGCTAGCTACTCCACTCCACTCCACTCCTCAGAATTGGACTCAGCTACTCCACTCCACTACTGGGACCGGACTACCAGGCCTTCCTGCAGGACCAGTTCCTAACTGGACTGCACAGCTACCACCCAGGTCAACAGGGTGTCAGGTTGTACCGTGACTCTGTCAGTTTGTTTAAGCCGTGTTTCTGTATTACTGCATTTMTTTTTAATCTTTTTTATTAAAGTTGTAATTTTGACCTAACATCTCTCGAGGTATTCAGTGTGGGGTTAATTTCCCCTGCTGGTTTACAGCCAAACCAGCACACAGAGAAACATAAAGTAGGATAATTTGAAAGCCCAAAACAATGATTTCTCAGATGTATATTCATTCTACACAAATTTGAGTCACAAATTTCGGTAGAGATGCTGAAGTCATTTGGGATCCTAATGAAGAACAAGTATTCCCTGCTTAACCTTGCCAGATGCAAAAATGTCTGATTTTCACATTACTGGCAAGAAATCCTCAGCAAAATAAACCCCAGGGACTCAACTACCATGCTCAAAATAAATCATAATTACAAGTGTACTTGTACTTTTCATAGCCCGTACCTCAAGGATAAGGGGAACATTTTTCTGTCGTAATGTGGCTGCATTGGTGTATTGCTTTTGCAGGTTTTTGTCGATAACTTTGACATAGGCTGGCTAAGCAGACAAATGTTGATCTTTTCAAGCAATTTCATTTGGTGATGCCTCTTTGAAAAACTTTTCTATGCACATGTTTCGGGAACAGCTAACTTTACTTTTTGCTTCTCAAAAGATATTTTTTTTGTCAAAGGAAGCAGAGGATAAGGAGATAGAAAAAGAAATGAAGGCTGTTTATGTTATAAAATGTTTGTACGTCTCCAATTTGCTACCCAAGTAGAAAACAGGTTGGCTAAACTGAGATGTTTAATATTCAGTGTTAAAGTGGCTGTATCTCATTTAATTCACTTACTGGGCCCCACTTCTGATCACAAGCCCACAAAGACTGGTAGAAAAATCCCATTGTCTTCTATGAATCTTGGATCAGGACATAAGCAGGTAGTTCTGCTGGCCCTGGAGAGATGGTTATTTTCACATGACTTGGTGCAACATTCCCTGAAATAATGTGCACAAATATTCTGGAAAAATTCTCCCATTCTTGACTGACTCCTGAATAATATTGGAAATATAGTTTATTGCAATAGCTTCTTCACTGTTTGAGCATAAAAATGGAGTGAACAATCTAAAAATAATTACTGATTCAGTGGTACTTGTGACTTTAAAAAATGTCGTTACAAAAACTGCTTTATGGAAAAAAGTAATATTTAGGAAGAACTTAACTAATTAGAAAAAAAATAGGTGAATGCAATAATCTACACACTAGAAGCATGTTGAGAAGGCGTGTGTAGTGTTTAGGTGAATAGGCTATGAAGGCAGCATAAAAAAAGGAAAAACTATCAGCTCGATACAGAAAGCAGAGATTTTATGATTTTGGTAAGCAGGAAAGTAGTCTAGGTGATCTAAATAGCCATATCTACCTTTAAAATCTAAGATTTATGAAGATCTTGTTTCTATCAAAACATAATATTCAAAATCAGAGGTTCAGTGGAGCACCGAGGAAAAAATGTGAAAGAGCTTTCTCATTTCAAATTAGTGGATATAACTCTGATCACCCTCAAGAATTGCATCTTTTTTTTCTAGTTTTCACTGACATAGGACTTGAACTTGCTTCTTAGTCATACTGGGCACTCAAATGTTTGTGCATTCCTGGAGTTAGTAGGAAAGGCATATTTTCTTTCCTCTGTATTGCGGCCAGATTTTGCACTATGAGGTTCGTGAAATTTTCTGTTTATGAATGGCACGCCGGTGACACATTAAGGAGCAGCTGCTGAAGCAAGTGTAGATGTAATACACCCTACTGACTGTGGCATGGCTGAGAAAACAGTTCAACCAGTAAATCCTACAGAATCCAAGCACAGAAGAGTGACTCTATCCAATTTTCCCTTTTATTATTTTATCTTCTGAATTACATGTGAGAGCAGAGTTTGTCACAGACTACCGGTGCGTTGCAGAGAACTCAGGACTTAAGAACTCAACAGAAAATACAACAAATACARGAACAATTAATAGAGCCAAGAACAGCAACAACCCCAAGCAAATGGTTTACTGTTGTTTAATTGGCTGTGCTTTAATATATTGCACGTGGTGAGGACCATCTCTGCTAGTGATGTGGTAAAATCGGTAATCATCTGAAAGGACAAAATTTCTCATTCACCTAATTTAATGACTGCCCACGCAACCATTTTATGAAAGAGCTAAATGTTTCAGGGACTTTGTAAAAGTCTAAAGTATCATCTATACTTTAAAGGGGATACTTAAACAAAAGGGCTCAAAAGGGACAACAGGTAAACATAATTTTGTTYTATGTTTTTCTCAAAGATAATAACTGTATATACATAATAATTTCACCAAAACTGACATCACCAATGTCTTTTAGTAATATAATTGGAGTATAATAATGATAATAGAAAGAATCCTTGAAATACATTCTATATTTGAGTTTTGCTTTTTGTGAACACAGGGCCTCTTAAAACTCAGAGGGTAAAGGTATGGGAGGCTGGGAGGACAGATATATTACTATTCTTCTTAGAGTCAATCTCATAAACTCAGCTTCATTATGGTTTGCTCTATAATAATGAAAGTGACATATGAATCATCAAATACGTTCAAAACCTCAATTCTTGTAATCATCTTCACAGCCTAGATCCAGAAGTATTTCCATCACATATCCAGGGCTAAAGAACCAACAAGTTCGAATACACAGTGATCTTAAGGCAAAAATGTCTACTATTTGCCGATGTTTTACCTCCGGAATGAAGGGAAAACTTTAAATACCAGGGGCACTAGAAAATCCTTCCTGCATGGACAGAAAAGTGATTTGGTTTAAGTCAATAAAAAAATAACTACTATATATCAACACAGTAAAAATGAAAAGGAGAGATAATAGAAGGCTTTATTGAAGGTAGATGAGAGCAGTTAAATTACTTGTGGCATTTACCATCCAATATAACTAATGTCTCAAGAGAAGAGGAATGACAAAGTTGCACACACCAAGGCAATACCAATGAACCTGGAAAATTCATATTGTCATTTTCATTTGCTTACATTTTTGCAGTGCTAATGCAGCTGTAAAAAAAAAAAAAATAGTGCATATGGGCAAACTTTCCAAGAATTAGCACATATTTCCATAATTAAAAATGTTTTTTTCTTTCATCATTTTGCACCATTATATGCATTAGGTTTTTTTAGAAGTCTTTCATCTTCTTCAGCTCTATTGATGTGTTGCTGACTTCAACTTGATAATAATATCCTATGGTGGCACAAACGTATGTCTCTTAATATCCTAGTCAATAAGAAGTTGCTTGGAACACAACTCAAAGTGATTAATAGCACTCTATCTATAGAGGTTTCAACTGTTCATAACACTAATGTAATGGAGTACTCATAATGCCAGGTTTTGTTGTGTGATAGTAACCATCACAACAGGCATTTCGTGACACTCTTGAACCTTTGCTCATTTGAGAATGAAAGATTGCATGACTAATATATACTTCCTTGAAAAATATAATATTCACCGACAAACACATTCTTCTTATAAGTCATTGAAATAAGTTGGAGCTGTTGCTCTTTTAAAAGAAAATACGTGGTCAGACTCTAAAAGGAAACTTTTTTCCAAGCTGAATCCTGCTTATGAACAAGACTGTATGGACAGAACTGCTTAATATGCCAGAAAATACACATAATTATTTTGTATATTGACGGTTTGGGATTATTCATTGTTTAAACAAATACATAAGAAGTCACTTAAAACGGGACTGAAATCCAAGGCCTAGTCAAATATAGGTCTTTTAAACTTCAAAAGTACATCTGAGTTTTCCATAGCGAAAAGTTGGAAAGAAAAATGTAATTGTTTACAAAACTTTTTTCATAGTATTTTCTTTATAGAGATAACCTTTGGCATATGGTCCTCATGGTTTGTGCAAACCTTCACTAATAATTCAAAATTGTTCAAAATAAAAAGCTGTTGAACATTTTTTAAAGTTTTTAACAAGCTGTCAACATCTGCAGAGTTGTATTTATGTGCTTTTTCACTCTGAACCATATCAGTGATATTCCTTGCTTCCTTCTTCAAAAGATAAATTGTAATACAGTCCGCAGAGGGCAGGAGAATCATAAAGACCTCATATGAGAAAGYGAATGATTTCTGAGACGGGAAAAGGTACACAAAAACTTTTGGTAACATATTTTTCTACCTGAAGTTTCTTTATGGGTGGTCCAGACACTTCTGTACAATGACAGATATTGCTATGCTATAACACCACCACATCATCTACAATACATACCTTATAGATGGAGTATGAAAAGCTGAAGTACTTTTTAAATTGTAGAGTTCTTTTGATGACCAGGACTGTAAATCAAGTACCAAGATTTTTTACTCAATCTGTGGCATGTGCATCCAACAGAGTCAAATAAATTCACTTTTTTTTTCTACTTAAATCGTTAGTTAGATTATTTAACTGAGGATTCATTCTGCAATTTTGGACGTATTCTTAAGAAATTCTGATGTTACTATGTATTATGGGAGAGCATCTGACAACTCTGTCTTTCGTGGGCAGTTTTACCACAGTTAAAATAGTCTTTTATCTGTAATGACTTGTGTCTGACTCTTCTCTTTTGGGATTTTCCTTTGTTTTTGACATATAAGAATTATTATGGTTGTAACGAAATTGGCATATAGGAAGTATTAGCAGAAAACCTATTTTAAAATGATAATTAAAGCTTTTATGTGCAGTACTTAAATTTACTGCATGATCTCAGTATACTTAAAAAGTGTTTCCTCTTTTCTGACGCATTTCATTATGTGCACATGAAAAATATTGTACCTTTATCTTCTCTTCCATTTTCAGAAAGGCAATATACTATGAATACAATACTCAGATGATGCACAGTGACTGGTTTCCTAGGTCTACTGCA
This sequence comes from Amblyornis subalaris, assembly GCA_018881555.1. Lineage (NCBI taxonomy): Eukaryota > Metazoa > Chordata > Aves > Passeriformes > Ptilonorhynchidae > Amblyornis > Amblyornis subalaris. The sequence continues at coordinate 1,139,298 of JACAXG010000141.1, read as the reverse complement.
GCCAAATAGCAAATGTAATATAAATTTAAGACTATTTCACATCCTTCACAATCCCTAAAGAAACATACGTGACAAACACGCCCACCTTATATGTGTGACAGTCTTACCTTGGCCCCTTCAAATGCCCCCACAACCAAGACTGAATTTAATTTAATGTGGATTGTATTTTAATTTTTTTATACAATCCACGAAAGTCATAAAGTCAGTTTATCATTCTTTTGTTCAAGCCTGCTCTGGGTGCTATACCAGGGAATTAACTTTTCAAAAAATCTCAAGGCATAATCTCCTCCTTCCTCSTAAAAACACACCACCTTCATACTCTGTTGCTATTAAGTCTTGTGGAATTTTGTGTCTCTTGACACTAGCAAACTGTATGTAATATGCGATTAGGATGTAATAGTAAAACACAAGCTGTGTTTCAGACTGATAGGTCCCTATTTATTGTTCCTTGCCTTTCACTTCATGCCAGTATTTGTCACAGTCTTACAGTGCATATCCACATGCCCTCTCATCTCCTTTATTGTGCATATGGTGTGAAATGTCTATCCTTTTTATTTATTGTACTGTAAGTTATTCTTAACCATGTTACAGATTCCAGAAGTGTTAATTTATATTAAAATGGGCAATGTGCTGTGGGTAAATAGGAATTTTGTTCAGAATTCACCAAAACATTCTCTGTGAATTTTACATATATATAGACTGCATATCAGTGTATTTCAAAGCTCCTCTTTCTGGTTGTTAATGCAAATAATGCTCAGTTTAGAAGTGACCATAAAATGCTAAAACATTTGGTTTTGGTTGCCTATGTGAAATAGATTTGTCTGGCAACCCTGCTTATGTTAGAAAGCAGATCGTAGATCATATTGAGTGCAACTAGCACTAATTGGCAAGCTTGGCAGGTTGATCGGAAAGGCTAAAAACTAAGTGGCCAATGAGATTGACATCCTTTTCTAAGTTAACACCAAAACACTCTGCTGAGCTAGTGCAGAGAAATCTGTTGACCCTACCCTTTTCCTATGGAGAMTTTTCTTCTCTGGGACTGTCAATCCAGCCTTTTTCAGTAGCACTAAAACTACTAGTAAATAAGTGTAGAAATATACAGCAAAAGAGTTGACATGTTCACATTTCTAGAAGTATTTAGAAGGTGAGATTCTAAATATATATATCTAAAATGTATATCATAAAATAGTGTGGTATGGTAATGTATTGGATTTGCCATGTATCTTCAGTGAACCTTTGTTGAGTAAAGTGTGTCCTGTGAGCTATATTTGGGAACAGGCAGATGGAGATGAGAGATCTTTTTCTTCAAAATTTTGTGTCATTTTTGTGGGGGAACATCAGAGAATAAATATACTGAGTTGGAAGATAATGAATCAGTATCTAAGGCTCCACAAGGCTTTTTAAACCTCCTCAGGTAGGAAATATATTACATTAATCCTAGTAACCTAGGATTAATAAATATAGAAATAAATAAATAATCCTAAAACCTAGTAGGTATTACTCTACCTCACTAGGAAAAAACCAGCTTCTGCCTCACAAAAGTCCTATATCTACAGCAGCCCTTTCCTAGTTACGGCACAGACATATTTCAGTGGAAAACTTTCAAGGCTGTGTACATTGTATTTAAGCAACTGTGTTTGTATCTTGTATCTTAGCATACAGGATTGGGGCTGATATTTTTATTTGGCATTTGGTTTGCAGATTCTGTTGTCCTTGAGTGCTTCCAGATCAGTCTTTCTAGCCTGTTATCTTATATTTATTCAATGGCTTTGTAGCACGTCTGGTGCAAAGATATAAATACATTTGTATTCCTAAATATTGTAATACTTCATCTGTTCTTCTTTACTCTCCATAGGCATTATTAGCTCTAGAATTGCTGTGCTTTGTTGTTTGGAAAATCACCCTGGGAAGGCAATCTCTTCAGATGAGTGACAGGCCTTTATCGCCTTCTCCACCCCCTACCACTTTTCTGGCTGCTTAAGGGACTCCAGAATTTCTGCTTCAATGGATGGCAAATACCTTTGCACCACTTGCACAATGTCCTTGTTTAGAGAAGAAATACAAGTGAAATTTGAAGATGCGGCTCTAACGCCGTTACTGCTGAATACATTAATGATGTATGTTTTCTCTCACCAGTGAATGAAAAGAGGAAAAAAAGAAACTAAAAATCTTCAGTTTTTGGAAGGCAGACCTTAAATCTAAGAAAACATCATGTGCAAATTGTGGAGATTCAGGCCAAGTCCTTCCTGGCTTTCAAACACAATCAGCAAAAATTCTTTTTCATCATAAAAGAAAAACATGGATGCAAAAACAATATGTAGTTCATCAGGCAATGTGCTGTTTGTAGCCCTTTGACCAGCCATGATAGACATTTCTTTTTAAAGTTTGTTGATTATACATTCGTCTTTATCCAGGAAAATATTTTGGTTTTGGTTTCAGTTTTGGCTTTATTTTTCTCCTTGAAACCTAAGTGAGCAAATTTAATTCATGATTTACTAATTTGTTTATTCAGATTTATACAAATACTCTAAGGATTTTGAAGGCCTTTGCTTGGGCCTGTGGTTTATGCTATTTCCTATTCTTTTTCATTTACATAATGTTTACTGCTAATGACTTGAAGAGCAGAACACCAAACTGCCTTATCTCTGTATAAATTGCAATTCTATTATATAAATATAAATATAAATTATAAATATAAATATAAATCCCTCCCCATAACAAGTAGGGATCTAGTCCAAGAATTTAGTGTCAAACAGAATAAAATAGATGCTTTCTTGGGCTTAAAGTGCTATGTATTTTTAGAAGAGCAGGACTTTCGTGCAGTAACACTCCCTATTCCTGTGTTGCATTTCCTGTATAATTCTTTGAGTTTCACTAAATATTATAGTCCAAGTAAACTTTGAGTCATTGACTTCAAGTTACAAGGAAAGACTATTCAGTAGAATTTTCTATTTTAACTATTCCAAATCAATATTTGTCCTCATATCCTATATTATAATATTGTCATATCTGGAATATGTACAAAAAGTCATCTACACACAAACTACATTTTCTGGATTGCAAGGAGTTTGAAACATAGCGCAAAACCACAGAGCAAGCTAGGCCATATTCCAAGACATTTATACAACTTTTCCCTGTTCTCAAAATCCTCTGACACATGAGTTTACAGGAAGCATTTTGGTCACACTTTAAAGGAGCTGTGTCTGTCCATAGCAAATGTATAATATTGGAAATATTGTCTCATCTGTGAAGATGACATTTGGGATTTTATTTTCCTCAAGGCATCTGTTGGCCTTTTACAACATTTTCTTTTTATTGGTGTCCCTAATAGAATGTAAGTGCATATTGAAAAGAAAGTTTTATTACATCAACATTGCCTCCTTTATTTAGAGTAGTTAATTTATATATTTTTATCTGTCACCCTCTCATCTTTTTTGCTGCTCTGCAGAGTCTCATATTTTGAATTTCTGTATCTCTTGCTGGCCATAAAAACCTTCTTTGCACATCCTGGTGATCATCATGCTAAACTTTTTTGATAGGTAATTAGTGATCAAAACTGTGATTAGCATTTAAATGTTCTTAGCTTATTGAAATATTTTTTAACCGAGAAAGAAAGAAGGAAAGAAGGAAAGAAAGAAGGAAAGAAGGAAAGAAAGAAGGAAAGAAGGAAAGAAGGAAAGAAGGAAAGAAAGAAAAAGAAAGAAAGAAAGAAAAAGAAAGAAAGAGAAAGAAAAGAGAAAGAAAGGAAGAGAAAGGAAGGAAGGGCACATCAGATTGACTGTAAGGTGAAGGGGGACAAATTATCCTTTAACTAAATAAAATTATATAATCTAATTATATATTAAATATATTGAATTATATCTAACATAATTATGTAATTACATATTATTATTMATTTATAGTACATTGTATTATATTTATATTATATGATTTATATATGTTTATTTTATATTTGTATCTATGTACTGTGGACCTCCATCCTCCTGTTGGTGCTGTTTGTGTTCATTTGAGTGCTCTGTCTGTCTGGGATCTGTGTGACTGGGTGAGTACACATGTGGTGTATATAGGTGCTCTGTGTGTAAGTGCCTGCTGGGAACACACCCACACTGGAAGGATGTGGGGACATTTATAATGATAATAATGTGTGTTGTAGAAGATACATTTCTACCTTTGTGYGTAGTTCAGGAACTGGGATCCCAGCAGTCACCCTCATGCACATTTCACACAAACTGGTCCAAAATCCTTTGAGTGTAGGAAGTATGATGAAAGTCCATGCTGTTCTTTCACTGCTATGAACACCAGTGAAAGCTAGCTTGATTAAGGATACCCCAGGTACATCTGTGAGGGAACTAGACGATCACTTTTGAAGCAATACCCTAACTGCAGTAGCCTAAGGGATATAAGTGAAGCAAATTTTTCAAGAAGTAATAGATTTATTGAATGTAGCTGGAATATGTAAGCAAGCCTTTGGACATGTTTTTGCTCTCTTGTCAAGCTGCAGCTTAGCAAATTTATTCAGGTTAATGCTTCTTGGTCAAACAGATTGAACAATGAGATAGGGCAGCATCTATGGGCAGCACCTTTGGGCAGCATCTATGCTGTCAGAGAGCTGAGCTCTCTTGGAGACCACCCACCTTTCTGTCACTTGCCTAGCTCTGCAGTAGCACTTACTGTGCTAAGTAATTAAAGCTGTGGGAAGGATCTGAGATAGTTTCCTTGTGGCACCTTTGAGGGCTCAGAATTCAGAGCTCTTGTCACCATGTGCCTCTGCTTAGTGTTTACATACCCAGCTGTTCACTATTTTTTTCAGTGTACGGCCAAAAAATGGAACACACTTCCAAAAAGTACTGCAAGAATCATTTCATGTTGTACATATGAATGTGAGTGTTATAGACGTAGCACTAAATAGCTCACTGGAGACTTTTATTTATATATTAAAAAAAAATATATTCTTCCCAATCCTAGCTGAACTTTGTTAAGGGTATTGTAACTTGTCTTTAAATTTCTCGATATATAAGGACTACTTTAATCTGCTTTTTCCTAATATAGACTTTTGTACTAATTAAAAATTTTGACACAAAAAATTCTAGAAGGTTTAACACTCCTCATTATTTCTAAAATACCATCAATTTACTTCTCATCATTGACACACTACTCTGGATTGATCAAACCACTTTTTAGAGAACTGTTAAGTTCAAGACTGTTGGTCATAAAATACCATGATGAAGGCTGATCAGTGTATAAATCCAGTGCCAAATTACCTCTAAAGTTGAAAAGATTTGTAACATATTGAAAACTGTTTTGGTCTACCAAATGCAATAGTATTTGCAGAAGGGTTAGTCTGATATACCAAGAATCCCTTCCTTTTCTTTTTGAAGCTCATGAATTATACTTATTTGTCTGTTTGCCCGCTAGCCTATCAAAAATGTGTATTATAACATTAAAACTGTTTCTGTTTGTCCTCCTGCCTATTTTCCATGGTTAGCCTGAAGGTTTTGCTGATAAGCAATTCAATTAGCAGTATTAAAAATAATTCCGATGCATATTTTGCTGGGTTTTATTTTTTTACTCGCAAATGAAGAGAATACTGATTGCTGCATTTTGGGGGTTATGGAATAAAATAATATAGAGTTTGAATGCTTTTTAATTTTCTCAGGCTTAGATTATATTACATACTAACAAAAGAGCATGGCTTTAGAGGCAGAGCATACTGTGAGCTTCAAGTGCACCGTTAGCTGACATTGGTGAATTAATTGAGAGGGTAGCAGTATGATAAATGGGGTATGAGTAGGAACTCCAACAGGATTTGATCCGCAGAGAACTGCCTCTATCCTGTCTTATCAGAAGAGGAAGCTATCGGTCAGTTTTGACTATGCTAGGAGACATGCAGTATTAGACTGATAAAAGAGCCTTCAGTCTGATGAAGTCATGATAGTCATCTGAATTTTCCATTATATAGTTATATAGTTATTGTCCTATTATACAGTCAACTGAATTTTCCATTTGCAAGTCACTTCTATCCCATTGCAGAATTTTAAATTGTAAATGAAGTATGGTAAACCTGAAGCCTTGTAATCCATCTGTGGATTGATGGTGTGAATGCTGTTCTCCCATCTTGYCTTTGTGTGTGTTTCCAGAACTCAGCAGGGTAATCTGATCTTTATGTAGGGAAGTAGGGAATTCACTAAAATGAGTAAGACAAATAGATATTATCACTTCTCCAGAGAGATATATCTTTTTAAGGCAACTTCAGACTAGAACAGTCTATTGAGTTTTGCTACATAAAACATAAATAAAACAGCTGATTTCAATAGTGTTATCAAAATTCTACTGATAAAAATATATATATGAATTGTGTTAAAATAATTCTTTCTTCTATGTTCTTGTGGGATATCTTAATGATAAATGAAACTGGCAGCAATCAAGATATTCCCTGAATACCTAAGCAGATTGTAAGTATTTGCAAGGTGTTGTATTGCAGTATGTCCTAGCAACACAGTAATGTTCTCATGGAATTTTGATGAAGGTTATGCTATTGTTCTTCCAAATTCTTTATATATCTATTTTGAGAAAATGCTAAGAGACTGAAACTTAGCATCTTGCCTTTTCTGCTTTGATTGAAATTTCCTACTGAATTTGATCTTTTGCATTTCTAATAGAATCATGATGGTCATTAATAACTTCACATTTTTTCAAAACTGTCACCACACAGAGAGGTTAATTACCCTTGGTGAAAATGAAAAGGTATAAAAAGAACAAGGTTGCCAACTAGGCTGAATCTAAAAAAAGACTGACAGGACACCTTTGTTAAAACTTCACAACTCCACAATATACGTTCTATAAAATTTTAATGTTAATTCATATACTTTAGATAGTGACTTAAATGCAATCCAGTGAAGAATCTTTAGAACATGCATATCAAATGCTCAGCAGAATATAGGAGACTAAAAATTAATGACACTAACTGGATTGAAATACAGGTGAGAAGGGCAGGTGAAGGTAAGTTTTATTTTCATCTTGCCTGACTTTGTCTTTAAATAATATTGGTTGGTTTCTCTTTTTTATTTTTTAATATTGTTAATTATCCTGTTCTTAATTCAYCATCCATGTGTCATCCATTTTTTTCTGCCTTTTTTTCTATATTTACAGGATATCTTAACTTGGTCATCAGAGTTTCTGTATTTTCTGGATCAGCATCTCCCATAGAAATAACAAACAAGATCATACCAACTGATGCTTTAAAAAAATCTATTAATCTTGCTCCAGCTTTACAATTTTCCTAACGTAATAACCATTACCAGATTCTCCTTACCAGATGTCATGGTTTAGGAGTGGCACACCCCAATTCAGTGTTCTCTCCCCCTCCCACACTCACTACCCTTCCCCTTCTGGTGGAAGATAAAAGCAATTTACTGGAAACAGCAATGAGATGAGAAAAATGGATAGTAACAGTAACAATATTAACAACAAAAGTGTACAAAAGAGGATGATTTACATGCAAACTGCTGCCTGAGTCCAACCCTTTGTTAAGTATTACCTTCTTGAATGGCAGCTAACAGAATCACGTACATACTATACATACTCATGTAAAGTCTAGGCAGCCAAAGGCTTTCAATCAGTCTGTTTAATTCTATAAATTTACGAAAAAATACGTCACTTAAGAAATATAATTCAATTTTTTTTAACACATTTGTGCTTAGATGTAGCTTTCAAACAACACATGACAAATTCCTTCCCTAGTGTTAGAATGTCAGGGTTTATATTATTTTCAGCCATAGGAGCTAGAGATTTGGGCTGAAGTTTTGACTTTATTGTAATTAATACCAGCATTTCCAGTAATGTCAATAGGAGCAGATTTTTACCCTTATTCTTACTTATTTCAGAAGTAAACTGCATTTTTCTTATTATATTAAGAAGAAAGAACTGTTATTTAAAATACTGTATCCTTGGAAGCTCACGAGGAAGGAATAGGTTATAGCATATACAGCATCACTGTGGCTCTGCACTCTTTTATCAGTTTTAAGTTTATTGATTCAAAGTACACAAGGCCAGAAGGCATCATTGCATCAGCTAGTCTGTTGTGTTGTATTTTATATCACAAACCATTACATTTCAGACAACCTCCACTGAACTTGATAATCTGCATTTGGATATGGATCATTTGCTAATACTTGTCTTCCAGGAAWTATAATCTTCACTAAAAGACACCAGAAGACAGAGAATCTATCACTTTCTTTGTTGCTCGTTACCAAGGTTAATAATACTATTAAAATATATTGTTCCTTACTTCTAATTTCAATTTTTTCTGACTTCAGAATTGATTCTTGTTATGCCTTTCTGTTGTAGGCAAAGGAGCCCTCTAATAGCTGTATTTTCCCCCATGAAAATAGGGACGTCACTTTTCTTTAGGTATTCAGTGTCTTCATCTGCAGTCATGATGAATGTATGTCTGCCAAAATCAGATCAAAAAACTGTTGTACAAAACTGGTTTTCTTTTTTTTTCAGCAGATCATTGGTTCACAGTGGATTTCTGAAAGGTCTGCAACTATTTTTTTATGTCTTTTAAGCTGTGTTAGCTTGTAATAGGCCCGTGATGAGAAAGCCGTACTTCAATCTCTTACTCCCCCCCCCCCCAAAAGGGTGACGCATTAACTCCTCATTCTCCAATCCCAGTGTGGTGTTTTGAGCTGTTCTTACAGAATTCTATAAATTTYCCTTACAAAGGGAGTAGAAGAATGATTTCTAGGTAAGAACATAACTTGATTTTGAAAGTGAATGTGGTATATTATTAAAGTCTCTTGAGCTAGTAATGTTAGTGCCTTGAAATAACCCATATAAATAATGAATCAAAGAAGGAATGTACAAGTTCTTTCAGCAGATACTTACACAGGAATAAACTGCTGAGGATTTTTACCTGAAAGTCTAATTATATTGGTTTTAGAGGTGGGAAACTAAGTTCCACAGCAGATGCACCAGTCTGGAGCCAAAAAGGTATCTATAGTTATTAACTATTCACGCATAACATTTGTTACAATTTTCTCAATATGTTCAATTTACATTATTTTTATTTTTTTGATCTCGCAAAGATCAGAAGTTGAAGAGACAAAGTAAACAAGTAAAACTTGCAAGCGACTTTTAAGGCTTTTCTTACATGGTAAGAATTAAAAAAAAAAAGACTTTGCAGTAAAAGATTCTACTCGCCTGGTATTTTTCTGTTCATTTATAGGTTTATCTGCATCTGTATGGCCATATTGGTTCAGGCTGATCTGAGGGGTCAGGCCTGCGGTCCACACCCCATGCATGTTTTCCTCCTGTCTGGTGTGTTAGTTTGACCCAGTGTGGAGAAAATCTGATTGGTTAAAACAGGTGATGGACAGTTGTTTAAGACACTTGATATTCAGGAATGCCTCTGTGGAAATATGTTTAAAAAAGCCATCCAGGATATACACATGCCTCTTGTTCCCCTGCCGCACCCATGGCAGCAGGGTCCCTCGGGACCGGCCCGGCGGGGGCTGGCCCTGTTCCATCTAGCCACGGCAGGGCCAAGCCAGCACGGTGGTGTGGCAGAGCGGCAGCCAGGTGCAGTTCCCTTTGCAAGCGGCGCGGCCGACCGGCAGCGCGACTAGCCCCTGCTCTCKTCCCTTTTAAAGCACCACGCAAGCAGCGTGGCAAAGCAGGAGTCAGGGGCCACTGAGAAGGAAACTCCGGAGCCAGCTGCAGTGAGAGTGAAACGGCACTGCGTGGCGAGATGGTGCCTTAGGGCCGGGGCGGCGCCTCTGCGGCCACTGCTCTGCAGCGCTGGCTGGGCTGAGCAGCCGCCCCCGGGCCGGGGAGCCTGAGTGCCGGGCGGAGCGGCTGCYGGGACGGCCCTGGCAAGTAAACACAGCACGAAAACTCGCCGGGACTCCTACAGGCATTTTCTGCAAATATTAACTTCTCTTCCAAGTCAGAGAGAAAGGAAAGCAAGTCACATAAGGCAACGAAMTATGGCGACCAGCAGCTTAACGGAAAAGAAAGAGGGAGTGGCAGGGAAGAAGCCATTTTACCATCGGAGATGATTTCTTTCTGTAAGCTATGGAGTGACTGTAACAGAACTAAATTATGTTTCTCTGTAATTCACAAAATACAAACATGGGGAGATCTGGAATTCACAGCCTGAGAATAAGAACACTTTATGTTGTGAGCAGATGAAATTGCAGTTTCTGGAGATTATGAGTGAGAGAGAGAGAGAGAGAGAGACTGTGCTTTTACCTTTAGGCTGGAATGACTTGTCCTTAAAAAGCTTAACCCCATGGACTTTTCTTGTGACCCACGAACCACAAGTGTRTTGTGGGAGAGGAAGAATTCACCACTGCAGAAATCTGGGCGGGCTGTGGTGTTTTTCTGAAGGTTTGGAACCATGCTGAAGACATGTAGAGAGTTATCTTCCGTGGGATGAACCCCACTGCACCACAGAAAGAACTCTTTTTCCCGTAAAGTGGTAATAAGAACTTTTAATCAAAAGATCAGAATCCCATGTTTTATGTCCTTTGCGTGATCAGTGRGAAAGATTGGGATGTATTGGGAGGAGAATGGTATTTGTATATTATGCCTKAATTTTTTTTAYTATTATTATTCTTTCTATTCTTAGTAGTGTTAGTGAATAAAATTATTTTACCATTTTTCAAGGTTGCAGCCTTGTTTCTGCCATCTTAAGAAGCATATCTCTTATACCTCTGAAGAATATAATCAGTCTGSGGTCTTCCCTCAGGCTCAGACCGTGACATCTGGCTTCTCAGCCAGGGCATTCTTTGTGCTGGAGAGAAACAGTTATAGTTGTCTTTGCAGGGGAATTCATGTTTACACTGAACAGCTACAGATAGTTTGGCTAAACTAAATTGCCCAGCTTTGACAACTAGAGATTTAACTCAAGAATCTGTGTTCATAAGAGCAGTAAAGAACAGCTGAATTTTGGGACTTGTAGGTCCTATTACATTTATTGCAATTGTCTGAACCTAGGAGTATGGAAAGCCAGATATATTTTACTGTGAAGCTCTGAGAGTTTATCTTAAATAGGGGACCAATTAATTCTGAAAGTCAATTGCTGGCTAAAGCTTTGCACACCCAAGCCTCAGATATTGTGGGTAATCCAGGTGTTAAAAGTCCGGAAACACTGGTAGAAATAATTATCTGTTATTAATTATTCTTTTATAATAACTTCACTTGAAAATTGAATTTATCTAGTTATTGTTGGTCCAACTGAAAAATGTCATGGAGGAAGAAAAAAAATGATAGATAAAGAGACAGACTTTCTTTTTGATAGCTGCTGTATAATTACATTGATTCAAAATAAGTGAAATAGGCCAGACAAAGTTATCAATACATTGTGGAACTGTTTAACAATTACTGTTCTGTATAGTCAATCTTAAAGAGTCAAAATTTGACATAGTGTCACACTTCATATACAGTTTTTCCTCTATCTGTCAATGTTTTTTCCAGTCAGTTTGCCCATACTCAATTCAAGTATCATTACCTCAATTCCAAGTGCAGTGGAAATAATTTTTAAATTACAGGGTATGAAGACAGAGACTTCTTGCATGTGTTAACATTCTGAAGATGTATTCTGACATTTTGTCACCCACTGCAGCATAAAACTTGTTTTATCAAGAATTCCCAATATTTTTCAGGCTAAAGCATATGAGATTTTTTTTTAATTTTTCAATTTATTTTCTCTTCTTGATTCCACTATGTGAGTGTGATAACTGAATCAATTGCTCACATTGCAGAAGTCTTGCTGAAAAAATGTTTACTGCCTTATGTGATAGTACAGCAAACAGGTGGAAAGTCAGCTTCCTGTGACAGTCTGGGTCTGCATGAGCCTTAAACAAACATTCTCTGGATTTCATCAGGGAAGAGGTGACACAAAGTAGTTGGGAAGGGATCCACCTTACAAGTCCAGCATCACATTCTAAAGTTTAGAGGTACTGTAGTATCCCCTCTGCTCTAGCTTGTACTCCTGGTGCTGTAGAAGGATACTCCTGATATTAGATMTCTTCAATTCCACTCATTGTAGTGCCTTCTGTCATTGTCACGGTTCTGTCTACTAACAGACAGCCCTCCTAACTGCACAGCTGGAGCTCTGATTGGAAGGGAGAATTTTATTTGAATTCTTTGCATGAGATCTCCTTTCACATCTTCAGTTTTAACACCTAAAATAAAAACAAACATTACAACTTAATTTGCTGGGAAAATACATGCTGCAGGAGAGACAAATAAATTAAAATATTCAGAACTAGTATTTCTCATTTTGATATAAAATGACAGAAATGCTTAATCTACCCATCATGAACACAATACGGCTCATTGACCTCAAAATACTTTTCAAAAATAAGAACAATTGTCAGTAGGACGCACCATATCTGAAATCTGATGAATGCACATGCACTACCTAGAAAAGTAAACTTAGAATGATTGTGGCAATTGCTTTGAGAGCCAGGGCTAAATTAGGAGGCATTCAAATTTGACTAGATGAATGGAGAACAGAGAGAAGAACTTGATAATTTCCTTCCACTAATTATTTGTTACTAACTGGATACTCTCCAACAAACCTCATTAATCAGTGCTAATGTAGTGTCCCACAAAAAGAACAATGGTCAGTAAATTCAAAGCTGCAATACAGCTACATTTGCACATTCTGAAACTGCCCATTTCTCTTTTCATCCAGTAGTCAGGCAAAGTCAGGCACTGCATGTGCTCAGAAGAACAACATTTTTCTTTGATATTGGACTTCGGCGTGCACACTGCTTCTCTGCAGATCTCTTTATTCAAAAATGTTTGTAGTTCAGAGTTTTTAACTCTTATAACCTCTCCGTTCTAGACCTCTTTATTGCTTGAAACTTTTTTTTTCAGTTTTCATTTTCAGAGTGCTATTTCAGCTTTTCTATGACTCATTTCAGTGGAGTATTCTAGCAATCAAAGGTAACATAAGTTTAGACCTTAAAAAAGTATTTTGAAAATTAGGATTTTTTCTCAGCAATCACTGACTACAAGATTATAAAGCAAATTCTAAAGTACATTAAATGTTATTCCCCAGTATAGAGTACAGGAATCATAAAAAGTGGTCACACTGAAATGATACTGCTGATGTCACAAGCTGTAACAATTTTTCCCAGATTAGTTGAAAGTGGGTCAACCTTATATCCCTAACAAACATGTTCTAAATCATAGTATTCTGCTAGATATATTTTTCATCAGAAGTAAAATGCTATTTAAAATAGTTGTACTATTTTGTCACCATCTGGAATTTTAGAAAACTTATGCTAATCCACTGTGATGACTTTCCTACAGCGATTATAATTCACATCTGAGTGCGCACACACTACACCTACAGTCCAAGGAATGCTCCAAATGCTGAGTTTTGTGACTAGATGCTTGCAAGGAGCTTGCAGATCAGAGGTAGTCAGAGTAGGTTGATTTATTTATCTCTATTTTTAACCTATAATGCTAAATTTATTTAGACTGAAACAGCAACTATCTTTCTATGTTTAGTTTGTTTCACTTTAAACCACTTCCTTTAAAAGTGTTTTTATTTGCTAGATATGCTGCATGATTTATTTCTCTGATCGGAAATCCTTTGTGAATTAGAAGAATGTAAAACCAAATATGCTTCTTTTTTATTTTTGTTGCATAATATGACTGTTGTCTGTTTCTCTGAGATTTCTACAAAATATTACAATATCTTGTGCAGTGCATGATACAGTTAGGATAATGCAGTATTTTAAATTTTGTATAATTTTCAACTTTTTGACAAGTTTATAAGAGATTTTAATTGCATTTTTCTCTTTTAAGATACAGAAATAAAACAATAAAATATGACCCTAATACACTTCTCCTGTGCGACAATCAGAGAAAAATGGGACTATAAGGAGAGAACATATGGCAAAGTTCTTCCTTTAGAATTTTTTTCTCTCTTATTTATTTTCTATTGGAAGGTTTCTGAAAGGAAGCTCATACCTGAACAGCAAGGATTTTCTAGAATCTGCACATCTGTAAAGAAAGATAAGTAGAATTCGTGTGTGCTTTTGCCACAGCTTTGAGCATTCCATGTTTGAGACCAAATTCTTAACAATGTGTGTTCAGAAAAGCTGTTGTGAACATGGCATAATTTCTAATATCCTGCAAAAATATTCTGGACTGATATATAAGATATTTGAAACAGCCATGCTTCCAGTCAGTACCTGGAGAGCTTATTTTCTAGAGCAGACCTCTTGTTTGCGCTCTACTGAAATAATCTGACATTCCATGAACAGAAAATATCTTAATCTAGAAAAATAGATATTTCAATTAAGGTAACATTGAAGATATAGAGGATAATAAAAAAGGCAGTAACACATTTAAGCTATTTATTATGCTATTTAGGAGTAGTACTAAATATTGTATATTACTATTACTAAACTTACAAAATATAGAACTGATAAAATAAATATACTAAAGAATGCAAAAATATGAAAGAAATTACAAAATAAAATATCATATAAATAACTACTTGATTTGAGCTTTTTATGAGAAGTTTAATTTAGAAAATACTGGCAATTCAAATTTCATCTAAAACAGCATAATCTCACATACATTAACAGTGTGATTGAAACAACACTTTGCAATGAAAAATATTCTGAGAAATAGCTTTCAGCAGCTCTAATCATTATTTCATCACCACTTTTCTCCGTCAGTCTATTATATTCACTTACGGCTTTGTGATTTACATTGGATTGTAAACTTTTCATTGAAGAGACTGTGCCTACTGTGGTCTTGTGCAAAGCAATCCTGATATTCCCTCCTAATTGAGGTCCCTGGCAAGGCTGTGTCATGCTTATATTGATAATATTAACTTTACACAACTCACATGAAATTCGTGGCTTTTTATAACTGGAGTCTGTAAGACTGTGATTGAAATTATTTTAACAAAGGCTGAAATTAAAGAACACTACCCACTGGAAAAAAACTCACATTTGTTCTAAGTGCCAATGTCTCTCATTCAGCCTGGAATTTTCTTTCTATCTGAGAATTTGCATGATAAAAGCAAATGATGAATGGACATGGGACTGAAATGTTTGGGAGAGGAGCCTGTGACAGTTCCTTTGAAGCTTTAAGAGTTTATAATGTAAATAAGTGTTTAGGGGATTATTAACATTCACATATTTTACCCTAAAGGCTTTCTGTAAGGTCATCTTTTAAGCAGTTGAAGTATGCAGAAAGAATTGTAAAATGTATGTGAGAACATGTTCAAAGACTTTAGAGAGCCTATGCTGCAGAATGTTTTCATTTGACTTTTAATATGATATTATATATACCAAATTAGTGTATATAATTAGCTATCATCAGATATATATTTCACATAGGCCTTGGGAGTTTTGGAAGTAAAGGAATGCTAGCCCTTTTTTTAAATGAAGACATTTTGGTTCCAGAATATCACCAAAAGAACAGACAAGACTAAGAAAAAGAGTTTTCAAATGAGTTTAACAAGCAGGCCATTATTTTATTATGACTGCCAGAAAAGGTAACTTATTTCTCAGAAGTATAGATTCATACATCTACACATGTCTGGAAACCAGTGTGTTTCTTTATATGTCCAAATGCATTTTAGATATCCTGAAGCACACATTTTTAAAGTCACAAACTGAGGCAAATGTCCAGTGCAGCTCTAATTTCCACCTAAATTATTAATACTATGATGTAAGGGCTTCATTATGTTTAATAGGTCTGTGAGACTTACTAACTTTTTTTATTTRTTGCACATATTATTGAAATGTTGAAAAAGCCTCTTGTTTTTTCTCATTCAAAAAAACCGTGAAAAATCTAAGCATGAAATCAATTATATTCACCTTTTTTTTTACTGCATATACCAATGTTGACCTGAATTTTCATTTCGCAGAGAATAAGTCAATCTATTCAAAATACTTTTGCACATGTACTGAATTGCATCTCTCTCWGAGACACTTGATCATGGAAATTTCATGAATGATGAATACCATTGCTTATATGAACTACTATAATTTCAGCCTGAATTTTGACTACTTGACAAGCATGGATGTCGACCTTAACTAATGAATTTGGTAATATTATGTCCATTCATATATTACTGATATACTCATACAGTATGCCAAAGCTACAAAAACTGTCAAAAAGTGCTTGTCATCTCTAATCAACATTTGCTATTTCCCCTAGAAATCTAATTCAATTACACCTGTCAAGAATAAATCAAGAATAACTTCTGCAAAATTAATATTCCTTTGTTTCACTTACTGTGGCTTGAAGAATTTTTATCTCCCTTTTGTCTATATTTCAACAATTTACTTCATAAGGAGGAATCGGCAAAGGGCATAGCAGGAAAGTGAAAGAAAAAATGTTGGATAGCACTCATTCTTGAGATAAGTTAGTTGAAAAAGCTGAATTATTCATACACCAATATAGTCACACCTAGGGAAGTGTAAAGTTGCTTATCACAAGGAGAAAGAAGGAAATAATCCAATCTGTTTACTAACATGTATAATGCAGCCATTCACTTAATTCTGCAAACATTTTCTTATCAAATTGCTTCTTAGAAAATGAGAAATAAATTGSTTGACTGTATTTATACATTGCTTATATAGCAATTTTCCTTTAGTATTTGTCAAATACTCCAAATAGCCATAAATTCACTCTGTCTGTCTTGGTTATGCAGTGAAACAACAGCACCACCCTAATGCCAAAGTCGTACGGTTCCTCAGACTTTTTAAATAATAAGGTTAGAAGTACAAGTTGGCATTTTTCTTCTAATCTGCTGGATAGTCTCATCCAATTAAAATGCAAACATGGAGATACGAAGAAAATTCTGAATTTGAAATGCCAAAATTATAATATGAAAAAAATCCTATTGACATATAATAAGAAAAGACAGTTTTCATTATCTAAAAAAGTAACCTCTCCAGGAAGCTGAAATTAGAAATTAATCTTGAACTGCTGCTTCAAAGACACTGCTACATTATTCACAAACTTCTATTTGAAAATTTAAATATATAAATAACTTTAGCAAGTATACATCAATTAAGTAAAAAGGGCATAGCCAAGATGCACAATTTTCTTCCACCTAAACAACATTTTTTTTCTGGTACTGGGAAAATGTGCAAGAGGACACCTTGAGTTCAAAGGAGAGAATATCAAGCATATATGTTACTAAGAACTATTCATTCAATGAGTTGATAATTGCATAGAAATTGTTATAATTGCTCCATAGAAATATTTATGGGTAAACTTCAATGAATACAAATTTAAACTAAGAAAAATGGGGGTTTTCTCTGTTTCAAWAGTGATTGAAATGCTTCTAAATGAAGGAAAAATACAGCAGAAAAGGAGAACCTCTCTCCAGAAATGAAGAACCTGGGTGATTAAGAGCTTCATTCTAGTTTTCATTACTCCACACCTCAAAACACATATTTCTAAAACCTGAGGAAGAAATGGCTTAGAGCATCTTGGATGGCACTGGACACCTGTCTGCAGGCGATTGAAACAAGACTCCATTGCTCATAGTAGCTAAAACCTCAGTACACTGTGTGCTCAGTACACCCTGAATGTGTTTTCTAGGGGCTTGAGATCATGGGTTACCCGTGAATACCATGTCAGACCTGTGTGGATGGCTTGAGTAATCTGAAGGCTCTTAGAGAGCATTAACATCAGCCTATTGGGCCATTTTGGATAGTACACAGCTATATTTTTAACACAGAGGCAGAAAACTACATGTATGGACCTAAATATACTGTCTCGATCAGGAACTGAATACACACCCAATATATGTTTTATCTAAATAAATATTATATATGGTCTATATATAATATGTCATATATAAATATATTTCTTGRCATTAAAGCTAGAAACATGACTTTATAAAGTTTTCAAATAAAGTTATCTTCATAGTTCATCCTTGAATCAACTTCATAGTACTGAGGGAAAGAACTGAGTAGGCAGAAAGGAAAGGAGAGCACTTTTGAAAACTACCCTGTTACAGCTCAGAAGCAACAACTAACTAATTAATTTGGAAATATATTTAACTGACATAGACCATCAAATTGCTCTTTTGAAGAGGGTGACTGACTCTATAACTGCTAATTTACAGTTACAATTTGGGGGAAAACCTCGGCTTGTGAAAGAGGAATTCAGTGCAGCTCTCAAACACTGGATATAGTTTAAAGATCAAACTAAGATACAAATTGAAGCAAGAAAAATTATAAATGGCAACTTCCTTGCCAAAATATTGTTGGATTTGACATAGGGAAAATACTTTGGGTCTTATCTTCATATGACCACAGAATCACAAAATGGTTGAGGTAGGGAGGGAACTGCTGGAGGGCATCTGGTCCAACGCCCTTGCTCGAGCAGGGACACTTAGAGCTGGTAGCCCAGGGCCACGTCCAGACAGATTTTTGTATATCTCCAGGTAGGGACACTCCAAAACCTGCAGCTAAATAATTAATTAAGACATCTATGTTACAAATGGAAGAATAMAAATCAGAAGTTAGGAATTTGAAAGTAAACTAGGACTACACATGGAGAAATGTAGCTAACATAAGGTTAAAAAGGAAGAAGGTTTGTGTGTGTCAGGAACAATTCTAATTCTAATAGTAAGTTTTATCTATTAATAATCATATTTATGTTTTTCTGTTCTTTATTTATGAAAATATCAGGTGTTGTATTTATATTAATTGACAAAAGGTATAAATATACCTTTTTAAAGGTGTGTGTGTATATATATATATATATATCTATCTTTCTTCCTTGTTTATTGGATTAATGTTGCATAGCCTGTGCTAAAGTTTAATGGTTTTTAATCAAAGAGTTTACTTAATTTGCTGAAAAATGTCTGACCAATGAATATTCTGCACTATTAACATCGATTTTCTGTAAGTTTCAGAACACTGGGGCAGTTCTCCAGAGACTGAAAGAAAGATGATATTGTGATAACATTCAAGAAAGGTGAGTCGGATGACCTGGGTGATGTTAGGCCTGTCACTCTGACATTGATCTCAGACAAAGTAATGGAAAGAGGCTGAGAGAACACTTGATTAATAAAGAAATAAAGGAGGTAAATATAATTAATGCCAGTCAAAATGGGGTTATGGAAAATAAATCTCATCAAACTGACTTGACAACTTTTTCAACAACACTACAAGTTTTGTTGACAATTAAAATTGATTGAAATACACCCATTACACCACAAGCTTTTCTCTTGATATTATACCACATCTCGTCTAATAAAAAATGGAGGTACAAAATCAGTCTACACAAAATAAATAGATGGAAAACTGTCTAGGTAGAAAGTTTCAAAATTAGCTGAGAGCTGAAAAACTCTTAGTAGTTAAGTTTCTAGCAGGATCCTATTGGATTTGATTTCTTTTGTGTTTTRCTGTTGTTTGTTTTCTATGTCTGCTAGGAAAACATTACTCCTCATTGAGCATGCTAAACGAAATATGGTTGAAATAGCTGAATAAGACAAGTTTCGTCAGTCTATCAGAAAAAATACGTAATACCTGATGGCTTGTAGTTGAAGCTAGATATACTCAAATTACAAGTAAAATAATTTTAAGAGTAACGTGAGACACATTTTTATYGAGTGATAAGCATTTGCTATTCTTAAATTCTTTAATGCAGGTTGGTTCCCCCATGCTACTCTAACTCAAGCAGGAATTAATTTAAAGTCTTACATTACACAAAAAATGGTATGCTGGATGATTGAATGGACTTTTATGGCTGTAGTCCATGAATCTATAGCAACAGGGAGAGCTGACTCCTTTGCTCTACCTGCCAATAAAATAAATTAAGCCTGATCTATATAGAAAATGTTCACTAGCAGAATAATAATTGGATGGTATGTGATTTTTTTTATTAAACAATTACACTGATAAAATCTCTAGTGTAAGTTCACCCATACACAGGGAAGCTTAGTCTGTTTTTTAATCCAAAACCACACTGATTTACATTGGAATTACTGGACTTTCATGACACTCTTTAAACTTAAAATGAAAGAACTTCTAGAATTATTATATGCTTAAAATTTATAATAACTGACAGACTGACTAAACCTCGATGAGAACTCTTGACCAAGCTAATATTTTTAGCAAAATGAGAAATACATTTTGATCAACTTTAACAGAAAATATTCTGTGCCAGTTTGTTCCTTATATCTAAACTATCCTGTGTACCATCACAGGGAAGAGTCTTCAGTGGAATAAGGTGCATTTCTTAATGTATTGTTCTTGTGTGTCAATGTTTTGGTAGCAGATGTTGCTACAGGAGTGACTTCTGGGGGAAGGTGCCAGAAGTTTCCCCCATGTCCAACAGAGGCAGTGCCAGCTGGCTCCAGGACTGACATTCTGCTTTCCAAGGATGAGTCATTCAGAGAAGGCAGTAGCGCCTCTGTGATAACATGTTTAAGAAGAAAAACAAAGTTATTGCCCAGAAGTAATTGCGGACAGAAAAGAGAGGAGTGAGAGGACGTGAGAGGAACAGCTATGTCTGCATGTCAGCTTATGTCTGACACCAAACTCAGGGAAGAGGAAGGGGGAAAAGGTGATCCAAGCACCAGAGCTGAGATTCCCTGAAGACTATGGTGAAGCGGCTGTTCCCTTGCAGCCCATGGAGGACCACACAGATGCAGAGATTTACCTGYGGTCTGTGGAGAAGGCTCACACTGGAGCAGGCTCCTGGCAGGGACCTGTGGACTCACATTCTAGAGCAGGTTTCCTTGTAGGACTTGTGACCTTGCAAGGGACCCACACTGGAGCAGGGTGTTCTTGAAGGACTACAGCCTGTGGAACGGTCCCCTGAGGGGGACCTAGGCTGGAGCAGTTTGATCTTGAAGAGCTGCACCCCATGACAGGGACCCATGTTGGAGCAGTTTGTGAAGAACTGCAGCCTGTTGGAAGGATTCACATTGGAGAAGTTTGTGGAGGACTGACTCTCGTGGGAGGCACCCCACAATGTAATAGGGGAAGAGTGTAAGGAGCCCTCCCGCTGAGGAGCAAGGACTGGCAGAAAGAATATGGGATGAACTGACTGCCATCCTCTTCCTTCCCCTGCATAGCTAGTGGGAGGAGGTAGGGAAATTGGGTGAAAGGTAGTGAAAAGGTGAGCCCACGAAGAAGGAAGTGGTGGGGGGAAGGTGTTTTAACATTTGGGTTTATGTCTCATTATCTACTTTGATTTCATTGGTAATAAATTAAACTAATTTCCCTAAACCCAGTCTGGTTTTGCCCATGACGGTGACTGCTGAGTGATCTCTCCCTGCCCTTATCTCAGCCCACAAGCCTTTTGTTTCTATTTCTGGCCAGTTGAGGAGAAGAATGACAGAGCAACTTCAGTGGGCACCTGGCATCCAGCCAAGGCAAATCCACTACAGTGCTTGTTGGAATCAACRTGGGTGCTATGGGAGCTGCTATGGGGAAAATTAAATCCAGCTTAGCCAGACCCAACACACTTTAGATGATGTTTCTAAGTTCCATACAGAAGATTTAGGATTCTAAGCTCAGCCTGGTCTCATACATAAATGGCATGACCACTGTTAGGGCAAAAAGTAAAACAAGCAGATGAAGAAGATGGCATTGCAATTAAAGCAGAGGTCTGTGAAACCTACAAATTAAAACTGCACCAAACAGAATAATATTATTTATGACTTGCCTTAAATGCAAATATAACCTTACCAAAATAGTGATACCAGCAACAGTATGTAAAACTTCTGTAACACTCTGGTGGTTTGCCAGCCATAATATATAAGCATTTGATCCAGCTATGAGAGCAATGTGGTCAGCAAAGGTGCAAGCAAAGCCACATGCAGGCATGCAGGAGCAATCAAAGTGTCAGAAATTGCAATCCCAAGGTAAAGAACAATGAATGAAATGAATACAAGGGACTSCAGGTAGGTAGAATACCCTGACTAACATACAAAAATGTGGACCATCAAAACCAAAACCAAGATGAACASCATCTGGAGCACCATCTGAGATCCCTTTTGGGTGGAGGCAGCAAGAGGCATAAAATGTYGATGATGAACTTAAAAAGGAAGATGGGGTCACGTTTGTTCTCATTTCTGTTATCAAAGAGCACTCAAGCCTGATCACCTATGGACCACAGCCACCATGCAATAACCATGCAGCATCAGCTTCAAGCTATTGTATTTTCACATTTTTTTAGTGACACGTGATTTTTAATGACAATTATTTTGCTATTTGCAGTGATAATGTTTAATAATATATAAGAAGCACAAAGGGGTTTATGAATTAATGAAGTTGGTAAATTTTGATTTTAGAGTTTAAAGACTSTCCTAATCTGCCAGACCTTTAAATATTCCCATCATGGTAATCTCAAATTACCTGATACCCACATACGTGTATAAATCTGTATGTATACAGATACATTCAGTTCCAAAGTGTGTCTGCCATACACTGTCATGTGAGTATTTTCTGTTATGGAAAATAAATATGTCACTTACGGCTACTTTTCTCCTGTTTGTACTTGCTCTCAATGTTTTTTTTGAGACCAAAAAAACCCAGAAAAACTCAGGGGCATTTTTTGTRACTTAATATAAAGACCTTCAAGACAAATGTTTATTATTCTTTAGTAAAAAGGTGTTTTATTTTGAGTGTAGTTTAATAAAAGTACTGTTGTTCACCCATGTCTTCTATTATTAGGTGTTAATTACAAAATATGAGGGAAAAAGGAAAGGAAGTTAGTCTGGAGTCTATGTACAAAATAACAATTAAGTCTATATGTACAAAATAATAATTTATTTTACATTTTTAATTTCAGATTCCTGTTACTAGTGTTCCTCAACCAACTTTGTGCTGTCCCTGAGAGGCCACTAGAATTTAGTAGATTATAATGCAATTAATGTATTACTGTTTAATGACACCACTGTACATATTTGATGTATTGCTTGTCCAAATTACTAGATCAAAGCAAAACTCCTATGAGCACATCCACGAATTAAAAGCAATGCCTGTTTGAGTCTATGGAGCAAACTATCACTAACTAAATAGCAGAGGTCCAGATATGAGAGAGTAAAGCCAGCATGTAGTGTGACAATTTTTGGCAAACTTTGTTTGAATCTTTCTTACAAGTAGCAAGTTTGAAGGTGAGAATCCGAGACCGGGCTTACAATAAACTGTAGTTTAACAATTTGTCATAGATACCTTAAACTACCTTAAACCTTCGCTTCTTATTCAGGGCTCTAACCAAACATGTAAATCAAACATTGAGACAACAGCTTTTCACTTACTCTTTTTTAATTTAATAAATTACTCCACAGTCACAATGGGGATGGTTGGATGAGAAAGAGCTGTGACTTTTGTATGTGAAACTAGTTATCAAAATGCTTGTCCACAAAACAGAGCATAGAATTTGTAAGATGAGCAAGTAATAAAATCATATATCTAGCATACCCCAGAACAGTATCCATATCATGAAATGTAGTCTGCACATACATGCACAACTTAAATACCTTCATATACACACACAGATACATGAATGAAAAAGAGGGGATTGGGAAATTCTCATTTGTATTTGTCCATCCAGAAATGAAGAACATAAAAGAAATAATGATTTAGCTTTGAGATGAGAAGGAAAGCATATCTGGAATGCATTAACACTGGATGACACACAAAAATGGACACAGTCCTTTACTTTTCTTCAGATGTCTTTTCAAATAAAATTACGAAAGAAGAATTTTAGCACACAAACAAAGAAAGAAACTTAAAAAGGGATACACAATTCAAGCTGCTACTTAACAGCAAAAGTTCAAGAGACAAAGAAGATGTTATATATGCTTCTCTGTTAGACATTCCATATTATTTATTGGAGGCATCTTATTCCAAGTATACAGGGTAATGTGAATGCTGTTCTGAGATATTTAACTTTGATTATTCATTGAATAGGGATTTTAAATATCCATTCTAATATGTTGACTCTCACTTGCAGAATTGATTATAATGCAAGTTAACTGCCTGCATTGATCCAATATTATTTTTTCTTTGTTAATGGGAAACGTGTTTCTGTTTGAGTTTGTTTGTCTGGCTGGCTTTTTTAATAGTGGACTGTTTTGTATGTTTGGGGATTTTTTTTGACAGTTTAGGTAAAATATATGATTTTGATTCAAAACTGCTTCTAAAAGTAAAATTAAAAGATACACCAGGAGAAGATTTACTGACTGGAATTCCAAAGCCTAAGAGCTGCTCTTACATTCCTCATTTTAGGAATCAGATTCAATACTGGTACTACTTGCACAGAAGCTTGATAGACCCATGAAAAATGATAGCATGTTTTTCTGTAAGTCAACAGTTACTTCACAAGAACACACATATAAAATAAAAAATTGCAGTGTCACTAAACGTCTGGAAACCAAAGTGATTCACTGGTAGGTAGATCTTTCTTAGTCTTTCATTCTATGGAGAATAATCAGAGGCACTAATTACCAAAATAATTGTGCATTTTTCTCAGATTATGTATAGCTACAGGTAGATGGAAGCAGAAGGCCCAGAAAGAAAAGAAATAACATCCTGGAAAACAGCTTTTACTGAACAGCTGTATCAAAAGAGTAATGGAGAACAGGATTATGACACTCCTCAGGAAACAGCGTTATAAGGGACTGAAAACATGTAGCCAGGTGACTCTGAGATTGCTGTGCATGAATTTGCCCAATATGTGTCTGTCTAAAGGAAATTTGGCACAGACTCATCTAACGGTTATACTGTGCTAATTGCAGTAGATCAGGTTTTGTCAATCAGGGAGACATTTGTTTTGGATCTGCACCCTCATGTCAGCTTTGTTGGCTTTCTAAATTGTTATAAGTATGGTAGCTGCTATCAGTAGTTTATTTATAGACATAATTTCTCTGAACCTGGCATGGTTCAGCAATCTGATCAAATATTTTGATCTGGAATCCAAATTGCTGAATTCTACACACAGCTATGTAGACGGTGGTACTGCATGCAAGTACAGGTTGAACACCCGCCCTGCCCCAACCCACCAGAGAAGTGTTTCCACGGATAAGAGAATTTCTACTTTGTATAACCTGGCAACAGTCTATATATTCTTTGGGTTTTAGGAGTTTCTATCCTTTATATGCAAATTTCTCTCATGATAATAGTAATAGAGACAGCTGTATAAACAAAATGTTTGCAGACACCAATGCTAAACATACTGAAACTGATCTTAGTAAAAAAAAGTTAAAATATAAAAGCTGGCAGAGGTCTGATTAGTGCTGCCTCTACAGTGATGACTTGAAGTGGAGATAAAAACCCCAAGGCTTATGAGGAGCTGGTTGTACTACTACAGCCTCAGGGGAGAAAATGGGCAGTCGTGATTTTTCCAGGTAAACCCAAACTTCTCAGYGTGTAACTCTGGCCTCTTGATATGATCAATGAAGATTTCTTTTCTATAGCTGTGCCTGCCTTTTTCATTCCATGTTATTAATGTGGTACAGATCCCTGTCAGGAAAACCAACATGCAGGGGAATATAAGAAAAAATAGTAAATGTAAAAAAATCCCATTGTGAGACAAAAATAAAATGATTGTAACTGTTTCAGTTAGGCCCCTATATAAGTAATAAAAACTGTAAGCACACAATAAGGACTAAGAAAAGTAGATTTTTGGTACTACTTAACCTGTCATCATAGCTTTAAAAAGACCAGTTAAACAGAAATGAACTAACAGTATATAATGCTTTCTAACAACACATCAAAAATCCTTGGAACTCATTGCTACACCTGGAACTGAGAAGTTATGCGTTAGACATATTTTTTAAATTATTAAATAGTTTGGAAAATGAGAACATATGATTCCTTTGCAACTGTGCACCCTATAGAGACAAATGTATGTTTCTTATAGAAAGATGTATGTACTTTTTTATGAAACTTCAAGAAATTTTGAGAAGAAATAACTTTTTAATCAATTTATATCTCACAGTAACACCTAGAATTTAGGAATGCTATTCTTTCTAACACATTGAAGGGATCAATAAGACTGGGAGYTGGTAAGAGAGAACCTTAGCATTCTCAGAAGTAATTTACTAGGTGCAATAAAATTATACTCCTTTATCTGTGCATGGATATCTCTTAAACCTTGAATAATTTTCTCTATGTTAAAGCAAAAACCAAGCCCAAGTATAATTTTATGTAGTACATGTAAAAAGTCACACAAAATTGTCATTTTAGTTGCCATACTGTTCTCTTATCTGTAGAAAAAATAATGTAAGAGACATTTGGAAAAGGAAGCATCAAAGTGCCRCAGTGTTTTTGACATTTCAGCAATGATAGGAAAATATTGTTTTTATGAAGTATATATATTTTGTCCTATCACAAAACAGAAGTAGGTGGGTTCTCTTGGTGAATTCTGGCATCTGAACAGAGCTTATGTTTCCATGGACAGCCATGGACGTTTGTGTTATTGTTGATGTGTCTTCTTGGTTAATTATCATCTGTTACATTCTTCCATTTTGTGCCTACAAGTTATTGGAAACAAATATAAGCATCAAAAATCATTCTTATTTTCATATTTTATTTCCCTAGCCCCCAAATCTGGGCTTTTTAATTTTATCACCTGCATTAACATCTATTTCTGAACTACATTATCCAACAAGACTCATTTTGAAGAAAATCGCTTTAAAATTTACAGGACAGCTAAACGGATAATGTTAACTGATAACTGTCAAAAAAAGCCTTTTGAGAAAGTATATGCATGCTTTGTATGAAATCTTAACTGCCTTTCTGTAAACAGTTTACAGGGCAAAAAACCTAGCGTTTAATTTGAACTGGTGACTTGGCTTTCCTCATCTCATGGCAAATTATGTTTAGATGTTTTTGGTGTCAGGTCAAATCTTGAACTAATTTTTGCTGAATCTACTCATTTTGGCTTGTTCTYCTCTAGAGCATGATGCACTTGTTCTTTGAGATGCTTGCTTTCCTAAATATTAAACCTAAGGCATTTATTCACCACTGACAATTTCAGGGATTTTTATCAAAAATCTCTGTGAAGAATATCATGTAATTGGTGCTTAATTCTTTGGCAAATATCTCTGAAGGCTACAGATGTGTAACATGTATTGCATATATTGATTACTTAACTTAGAATGCTTATTGGACAATATCTGCAAAAGGCAGTAAAGCCCCTGATAATTTAATTTAAAACCAAATGATATAAAAAAATACAAACCATAAAAATCAGTGAGCTTCAAAGACTAGAAGAGCCCAAGATCTAGTCCCAGAAATTCACAGGAAAATAATTAGAGGCTTTATCCTAACAGTTCATGCATGTAATTTGATATACTATTATCATAGCATCCAAGTCCCTACCTAAATCTGTAAAATTATCCCCTGCAAATAACATAAAATACTGCAATTAATATTATTTGAGTATATTAGTCATTTATTATTAAAACTGATTATTTTTGAAAAGAGAGTCGAGTAAAAAACTTAGATTAAAAATCCACACTTTCTGTCACAAAAGGATGGAAATTCAGGCACTTAAGTGTAAAAACTAAATACGTGATGGTTTCAGATTAAAAGAAGTAGAGTTTGTGTAAATAAAACTTTCTAATGTGCAGTAATGATAGAGGTAGAAGTCATAAGTTACCCGATTTGTAACAAAATATATAAATTTCTTTTTTTTTACTAAGTGCTTCAAACCAATACTACTTCTTCAACGAAAATGTAATTGAATTTAACTGTTCTGTTTAATTACATCCACATTATTCTATGAGCTGTATTTAAGAGATTACTGTATCTTGAAAAACACAAAGATCCCCATCTGTGCTGACTTTGATAGATGTGCTTGAGTTTGTATTCTCAAGCYAAAGTTTGTGTCAGTAGGACCCAAYGTACCTGTGACCCTTCCTGGTCACACCGATACCAGACCTCAGCAGGAAATAACTAGGACTTGCCAAACATATCCCAATCATTCGCTACTCACACTAATTAGTGCGTATGCCTGATATTACTCCTTAAGCTTACTAGATAAACCTACAGCAAGTTATCTGTGAGGAGAAACTGTTTTTCTCTGAGGATCCACACAGAGATGGTCCGCTGTGGTTGTTGGGACAGGCATTGACAAAGACAGGCGCTTTAGTCAGTTTTCTGTAACTGGAGGCAGAACTCCCACCTTAATATTGGCCCTAGTGCCTAACCCGTGCAGGCCTAGAAGCACATACTTCTTTTGCTGATGCAGTCTAACAAGTTTCTCTAGTATTAAGATACCAGGGTACAAATATATATTATACATTCTATCTCACACCTTTTCTTTTCTTGCCTCATGCTTCCCAATCTGAATAAGAATGCACCTCAGAAATTAGATATCAGATTATTTCAGGATAATCAGAAGCTCAGAGGTTTAAATCTCATACACAATTTTGTACTGGAAATATGTTGTGATTTGGTTGTTGTGCTGGTTTGGTTGGTGTGTTTAGTAAGTGAGGATGCAGGAAAGGTGTTGGACTGGGACAAGGAATTTTAGATGTCACTTGTCACAGGAATGTTTSAGCAGCCTGAACTTAAGGTGAACGGGCTGCCTCTAATTTGCAATCACACGTGCCAACTTGTCAAACTGCATCATGTACTAAATAGCTATACCTAGGGGGCATGGGCAGGAACACTGTTCCTTCCAATAAATCTCTAAGTTGCTCTGACTTTCTTTTCGTACAAAATGGATCATGTCCTCTTTTTAGTTCTTTCAAGCAGTGGTCTCTCTGACTTCCTTTCATGACCTATTTCACCCAGCTTCAGCCTGTGGGCAAACAAGTCATGTCATCCAATGTAATAAGCCCTAGAATCCAGGTTATTATACAGTGGTCTTTGGCTGCCTCTCAAAATAATGTTTCACACTCCTAATAGCCCTCACATGTGCTCTCCCTCTTTTCTTGGCACAGAAGATATCCCTTGCATCTTGAAATGCCATTTATATCACCTCTAAAATCTCTCCATTCTGGACTTCACCTCACAGGAATATTCAGCAAACTGTCAGACAGGGAAAATGAAAACTTAAAAGCTTTCAGAAAAGTTTGAATAGTATGAAAAGGCCAAACACATCTGGTTTTTCATCAGTATTTGAACATATGTCTAATATTAAGCATAAAGGAAATGTATGCTGACAAGTGGGTAACATGACAGAATGAAACTGAAAAGGCAGCAATATAAAGCTACTTTCCTCCTTCAGGAGTTTCTGAAATAGATTTTCCAGGGTCATTTTTATGCCAACATGTGGCCCTCTGTAGTAAAAAAATTCTATATTTTTAATCTAACTGTAGGGAATCATTCAGGCTTTGGAAAGACTACCATTAAAAAGGTTTCTTGTATTGAAATAGAATACTTAAAATTAAATTAATAAATAAGTTCTTTTTTTGCCCTGCTCGATACAGTGTTGTGGCCTGATTGTCCACCAAAGCCTAAACAAATTGAAGAAATAATTTCATCTTTTACATTCAAATCATTCATAAAAAATACTTGTGGGAGAAACAGTGACATCAGTCACCCTATTTACACATTGGTCTTCAAACTTTTATCCTCAGCAGATGTTTTCTTTCGGCTTTTTAGATTTTTTGCCAAAAGGTAAATCAGCAGCAAAAGATCATTTCTATGTGCTTACCCTACCTTAAAGGCCTGGTTATGTCTCCTCTTGCTTCTTTGAAAAAGCTAGAAAGAAATTCAGAGGAAATATGCCTGCCTGAGACATCAGGAACGGGAATGAGTTTGATAAGTTACAGTTGTTGTTTATCTATTGATTTGGGCCCAGGGCTGAGAATCCCTCTTAGGACCAATGTGTCTGGCTTCATGTTCTCCCTCAAATGTGTCAGCAGAAAAAAAAAAAAAAAAAAAAACCTAAAAAAAATATATTAGTGTTTCCAGTAATCTGAAGATATAAAATATGATTCACTTTTCGCCGGCTACAGTCTGCTGAGAACCTAACACATGGCTGTATTTGTAACTTGCTATCTGTATATTCCAGCAGAGTCATTCCTTTGCAGACCTTTTCTCAGGAAAACAGATAAATAGCTCTGGACAGAGCAACAAAGCACTCCAGCAGGTGTTAGAAATGTTCTTGCAAGAAGATGAAGGTATTTGTTCTCCACAGATCTCTCCTGAGGTCCTGAAGATTCAGCAGTACAGCTCAGGGCCTTGTCCACCATAATGGGTCATGAGACAGGAAGACAAGCAAATAAAACAGTATTTATATATGTTTTGATGTGAATAAAAACATCTTCCCAGTCAGTTTTTACATAGAAATAGCATTTAACTGTTAAATAGATATATTTTTTTAATTAAAGTCACTTTTAGATTATGTATTTGCATCCATAGATACAGTAACTCCATTTCAAGACTCTGTTTAGTCCCTGGGATCTTTCTGAGCAAAGGTTGTTGAAAGAATTATTGTGCATCACCAGAACATATTGTAGAACATACAAACATTAACTTTAACAAAATGTTTTAAGAAGGTAGAGGTTTTGCTTTGACAAAGTTTTCTTTACTTGTATAAAGTTTATTTGTTGCAGACTGTTATGAATTTCCTGTGCAACAGTTACATAGGAAAGAATAAAGTGAGTAGATGAATGTGAAATAAACACTTGCAAGGTATCTCTGCTATGACTTTAGGAAAAGTCTGTTTCGTAATTACACAGTGATTAACAATTGTATTTGTATTTTCTTATCTTGGTGTCATAAACATCCCCCTTTTTGAAGCTGGCATTAATATAAGCTTTGAAAAAGAATACCGATAGCTCTTTTGAATGTTGAACAATATTTTCTTTGAGGATTATGGAAATTAGTTTTAAAGTCTCATTAAATGATAATTTTTAAAACAACTCTACATCCGAACTCTAAAAATTCTTAGCTAAAATTCAGATCACTAGAGCATGAAGTTGGTAGGTAACACATTGCTAGATATGTTGCTCATAATTCTCTATTCTGTAAATATTTTATTTGCATCCAATATTTTCAATGTACTAATTGTCTAATATGCCCTTCAATTATTTTCATAATTTATTTATGAACCAATTAATATATTCTCAGTGTTAAATACAATTTTAACTTCTTTTAGGCAAATTAGACTATGCATCAGGAGAAACTTTAGTCTGATACCCAGACACCGACAGGAATATAAATAATTGGTTTTTAAGATAGTATAATGGTCTTTAAAAGATAATTAACTATAAATTGGATTATTTAATCATCCAATCACTGCTCACAATCCTAGTACTGTAATAACACTATGTTTTTCAAACAGCAAAATTTAAACAGTTCATAAGCTTCTTTTCTTATCATGCGATATGTTAAACRTGTGACAATTGACTATGTCAAAATGTGTGTCAAATTAGACAGCCACTAAACAGATTTATTGTAAAGCCATTTAAAATATCTTTTAAAGGAGCCAGGAGGGAACTGTGGAAATACTTGATAAATCAAAGTAATATTAAAGAATGTCAGAAGTAAGCTTGTGGGGATTTGAGTTTGGGTGTCTACGCACTTATTATCAAAACACATGAAATTTCCTGCCACATCTGAGAGGGAGAGAAATTGCACTAGTCAATGCATGTATTAAAGAAAATAAGAAAGCAGCAGCCCCCAAAAGGCAAATAAAGCTGAGAAAGAAGTTGGAAGATGAAGATAACACACTATTCCCAGATGAATCTTGCAATATTTGTTTTCCATTCATTTTTATTTATTGAGAATTGGGTTCCTTCATAAATATAGAAACAAAATTACACATAAATGAAGAAAAAAAGATAAATAACCTTGGACACTTTGTAGATTGTTTACAACAATCTGTTTCAACTGAGTAGTAAATCAAAAGCTGCTTTGTTTAATGTCAACAGTTTTCAG
Source organism: Amblyornis subalaris (assembly GCA_018881555.1). Lineage (NCBI taxonomy): Eukaryota > Metazoa > Chordata > Aves > Passeriformes > Ptilonorhynchidae > Amblyornis > Amblyornis subalaris. Next base: position 1,107,433 of record JACAXG010000141.1, on the reverse strand, counting down.
ATACTGAACTTGTGCTTCGGTCTAGAATTTATTAACTGTGTAAATATTGTTAATTGTAAATGTATTATTAAGTAGAAACATTAAATAAATATTCCTATGTTCATATTTCATTCTTCTTTGAAGATCTCCTTATTGTTTGCCAGGAATTACTTTCATTCTAGCAACATTTCAGTGATGAGCGAACCTTTCAAAAAGAACACCAGCGCTTTGATTTATTTTGAAGGCATTCTCATTAAACTGTGTACCACTATATTGAAATACATGATTACTCTAAAAGTGCTGACACAAATATTTTTTCATATTACTCTCTAAGTTAGTTGATTTTCTGTGAATGTGAAATCAAGGACATGAACATACATTTCATCTGCATAGAGATGAAGATGCTTCATATATTCATTACTTCTTCCTCTGCTGTCAGTTTTATGTATATAGATTTTTTAAAGTAAATGTACTAAGCAAGTTCTTAATAAAACTACCAGTTTCATAACTCTACAGCCCTGTAATTTTTTAAAAGTTCAATTAGAGGAATAAACATCTCTATTAGTAATAACTGTACTAACACACTTTTCTATAAATATTTCAGCACAATTGAATAAACTAATACCACCATTTATTTTTAGCCTTGATGTGTCTAAGTTTCAGTTGAGAAATTTTTCTAATTTAGCACCTGCTTAAGGCATTTATAATTTTCTATGAAATATTTGGAACAAAGTTTTTATGCTTTTCCTCAGTACAAATTATTCCTTTTTTTTTCAGATGAAGTTGAACTTTACAAAAAAGACTTTCTGTATTTTGAACATTGACTATAAACAAGTTTAGAGTGTGTTAGAAGCAYGTAGACTGATTTTAAATACATTTTAGCAGAGGTTTGTTAAGTCGTTTGTCTGTTAATGTTTCTAAAGTCAGGTACTGTAAGTACTTGTGGTTTGCATACCTGATTACACTCTGATCTGCTAGTATTTACAATTTGTTTAACTGGAATACCACATCCTCAGGCTGTGAATGGGGCTGGACTTTAGCATGAATATTCTGGTCAATGTGTCTGATTTTGAGCATTTGCACATATGAAATTGTCATGAAATTTAGAAAGAAAATAATTGCTGTTACCATAAAGTGTCATGTTATTATTTAACAGACTTTTTCTTTCAATCTGTAACCAAAAAATTGCATTAGTAAACATATGTGCTGAAAAATTTAATTACCCCACAGGAATTACCTTCASTATTATGATTTCTCCAGTAGCTCTGGACTTCTTCACGTGCTGCAGAACTTGTATAGTGTTAGTTACATATGCTCATTAGCATCTTTATTTTTACAGAAAAGAAATATTGTTCTGCTTATCTTCTAAAGATGGTTTAATCCTTTTCCAGCAACAACAATGCAGAAGATTTCACAGTACTACTGGTGACTGTTTCCAGCACATATCTACAAATAAGACTAATCATTCTTCCAGTTTTCTTCCACAATATATGATTTACTCAAATATTTTGGGAAAAATAAGAAAATGACAGTACAGTCTATCAAGTCTTTACATTTGAATTCCTTAAATTATTTGAAGGTTTTTCTTCTTTATTTTCTTTGTAGTAATACAGTCCTTTACTTCTTGAATAGTATAATTTTGGAGAAAGAAGCAATCATTCCTTTAGCAAAAGAGGTCTCATTAATTCTACTATCAACAACAATAATTTCTGCTGTAACAATTTGCATACAATTTGTACCTCCAACCACTTGAACTTTTTTTTTCATTCCAGATGAAAATATTGAAGATTTAAAGGCTAGTAAAGTGGAGATTTGCAGATTGCCACAAGTTAACAAAAAAAAAGGTAAGGATGACTAATTAAAAAAAAAGGTAAATGAGAAAGGCTGTTAGAAATGAAAGGAGAAAGAAGCMGAGACAGAATTAGTGGAGACCCTGAGATTTCACTTTGACAGTGATAACTTCAAGAAGAAAGAAGAAAGGTAATAGATAGGAAAGACACAAAGAAGCTGAGACAAGCAGGATTATGCAGTACAGGATTGTCTTTCAACACAATGCAGAACAAAGGCATCTGACTTATCAAGTGGAATATCTTTTTTCAAACACAGAAAATAGCTGGGATGCTCTGGAACTACTTATTGGGTTTTGGTTGAATTTTATTATATYCCTAACCCTGAAGTGATGTGGGTTCTGCTTGTGTGAGAGACTCTCATTGGCATAGTACTTCTACAGCTTTAAGTGTTTAACAGCTTTCAAAGTAATTAATTTTATTTTGGAATGAAAGCAAAACATTTTGTGAGTTTGAACGAAATAGAATCAGATTACTTGATCCTCAAGTTTCAAGTTAGTCGTTCTGGTCAGAAGCAAAAAAATGTCAAAAAATCTCATTACAGAAMTCTTCATAAAAATCAATAAATCACTGCAGAACAACTTGACTTTGAAAAAACGTGTATTTTGACAGATTACATGTTGTCAAAAATATTTTGACCATTCAAACTTGTCAGTTTAACATATTCTGTGGGGTTGTGAAAATCACTCCTTCCTTTAGAAAACTCTCCCTCTGAGACCTCATTTCTGAACACAAATATCTACATTTTAGTTTTCTGTAAGCTTAGAAGGTCTGAGATAACAGGTCTCTGTGACTGGATCCAGAAGAGGAAATTACAGCAAAAACTGTGTGAATSAATAAATATAGCAAAAGATGAAGTAACATTTGGAAAATTATTGTTTTTGATGAAATACTACACTGAAAGGTTTAAAGAGTTTACATTAAGTTCTAGCTCACTTCATTCAAATACATAGGAATAAAATTTAGGCTATGGACATCTTTGAACCTAATAGATATGAATACTGGGTCTCTGCCTGGCCTAAAGTCTTTATGTAAAGAAGGGGAAAATGCCCATGTATGCACRCCCACGCACACACACATTTTAATATTTTTGGTGATTGCTTTTTTCTTAAACTGTAGAGGTAAAAAAAATAGATTGGTATAATATAATAAAATATTACAGAAGTTCCTTGAATATTACCAGTCTCTGTACTTGTAACTTGTTACTCTGTAACTGGAAGATAATGAAGCAAACATTTTTCTTAGGGAGTTTAGATGAACAGCACAGTCCCTTTCAGTGTAGCCTAACACTCAGAGAAGTTAGAACTTATCTTATGGCACCAGTAATAGATTTCTGTGCTGAATATGCTTTTCATATGATTAAAGGCTCTGATTCTTATGTCTGGTATTCAAATGCTGAAAAAATGTGATACTCAATAAGTGGTATAGATATTTTACTAAATTGCTTATGAATAACTATATATAGCACATGGAAACAAATATATTAGATGGACTGTTACAATATTAGCCAATGTAATATGCATACAAACCCATTTATTTTTCTACTGAATGCCAAAAGCACATTCAGAAATGTAGAAGGCACAGAATACACTGTTCCTTCATCCAGACTCTCATAATTTAAAATTGAATTTATCTATGCATATATCTTAGCAGTAAAAGCTCATAATTTTTAGAATTATATATGTATATCCAGAAAAAAACTGCTGTAGCATCTTTTGCTTTGGCTTTCTCCATTGGCTTTATAGACAGTTTCTGGATTCATTTTTCAAGAAGAGAAAGGAATTCTCAGGGTTGGCTACATAAAAAATTATTAGAAAGCTACCAATACTGTTTGCATAAACTAAACAAAAAATGTSAATTAATGTTGCAAACATTTAAGATCAATTTCTGTGTGATATTGTGCAATAAACTCACTGAAATAATTCTAGGAATGCACTAAAATCTTTATGCTGTGGACATTAAACAAATACAGAAGTAAATGTGATGGCTGTGATAAGACAAAAGAAATAATATTTTTCTCCTTGCTCATGAATAAGTACATTGTTCTTCACTCCTATTAATACTTATCACGTGAAATTGACCACAAAAATCAGTCAGGTTACATCAGTATAAAGGCAGACTGTGTTTATAAWGAGGCATGAAAAGCTCTTTTATCACTTTCTAAAACGTATTAAAAAAAGAAACACTTCCCTTAAGATCTTCTGTATTCTTTTGAATCCTTTATTACTCAAAAGTTGTGCTCCTAGAATACAGAAGAAAAAGCCCTTTTGTGTAAGTGATTGCTTACAAAAATACTCTAGATATTAATTTCAATATARAACATTAATATTTAAATAAACCAAATTATATTTTATAAATAAAAAATGTGCATTGGTGGTAAAGCTTTAGGATATATATAATTTATGAAAAATTACTTATCTTTTCTTTTTTTTTTTTAAATCAAGGTTTATACCTTATACTTTTTTCTAATGGAAGAATAAAAAATAATAGCGTATATAAGAGAACTGTTCCTGGATTCCTCAGTAAAACAGTGTAAAGCCCCAAACTGGGACTAACAAAAACAGGGATTTCCTGCAATCCAATACAGTAGTATGTTGAAGAAATAGCTGTTTCACAGAATCACAGAGTCACAGAATGGGTAAAGTTGGAAGGAACCCCAGTGGGTCAACAGGTTCAACCTCCCTGCTCAAGCAGGATCATCCTAGAGCACATTGCACAGGATAGTGTCTGGACAGTTCTTGAGTATTTCTAGTGAGGGAGACTTCACAGCCTCTCTGGGCAACCCATTGCACAGTCCAATACTTTTCCTAATGCACCCCAGGACACCATTGGCCTTCTTGGCCACAAGGGCACTGCTGGCTCATGGACAGCTCAGTGTCCACCAGAACCCTCAGGTTCTTCTCCACAGAGCTGCTTTCCAGCAGCTCAGCCCCCAGCCTGGGCTGCTGCCTGGGGTTATTCCTCCCCAGCTGCAGGACCCTGCATTTGCCTTTGTTGAATTTCAGATGGTCYTTCTCTGCTGATCCCTCCAAGCTGTCAAGGTCCTTTTGAAGGGCTTCACATTACCCTGGAGTATCAGCCACTCCTCCCAGCTTTGTGTCATCAGTGAACTTGCTGAGGAGGCATCTGCCCCTTCAGCAAATCATAGATGAACAAGTTAAACAATAGTGAGCCCAGTACTGACAAACTATTGTTTGTCACTGGTCTTTCCCCTTACCTAAATTTCTGTAAGATTCTTCTTCTCAACATTGACTAGTTTGACAGAACTCATGAAATCTTGATCTTTAGAAGATACCATCTAAAGGCTGAAGCAATATTTGAAAGAATACAAAGCGTCTTGCATTCTTATTTTTAAACTTCATTTTCTAGAAGTAAAAGATATTAATAAATATCATTTAATAAAATAAAATTTATACAACCAGAATACAGAAATTATAACTATATCTCATCCAAGTTCAGAAAAAGACTTTTTGCTACTTTTATGGATTTGGGTTGTGTAAGATATTCCTGATCTCTTTGGGGCATCATTTTATATCAGGAGAAATGCATTTCCAAGGGCATCCAGTTTTAAAGAATTTCTCTTACTTGTCTTTCAAGGCCCATGTAGAAGTCTGTTCTATGAACACATTAGTTTGTCCAACAGAAAAAATGGCTTTGGTACATAAATTTATCTTTTTTGCAGCCATCTTTGCCTTAGGAAGCCCCAAGGCCATGCAATTCAAATAATATCTGAGAGCATCGCTTTGGTTCCTTAAGTTTCAGCTGACAAGGTGCCCTTGGCGCAAAAAAGCTTAGGGCATCAGACTAACACACAGTTTTAGAAAACTGCATCTTTGAGAAAACAGAAAGAAGGGGTTTCTTTAGGAAAACTGTGAGGCCATTGGACTTGAACTCCCATATTAAGTCAGATAATTATATTAAACCCCTCAGTTTATAGCCAAAGAAATGTGCACTTCAGGATGTTAATCCATGCTGAATAAAAATACAACTAAATGAACAAACAAATAAACAAGCAAACTTCCCCAAAGTTGCCTCAGGGCATCAGCTTTGTTCAGGTAGCTTTTTGCTAGGATACCCCAATGGCATAAATGAATAATAAAAAGCAGTAGACAGACCATATCCCAGGTGGACCACACACATGAAGTGAAAGATAAAGGAGCTCTATTTTCACATAATGTTTTTTTTGCAAGGTAGGAAGAATGTGAATTGAAAAAGAAAGAAGAAATGGCTGTTAATAAAGACAACTTGAAACGGAAATGAAGAAGGCAGAAGGCACAGTCGAGGATGAGGAGGAGAAAATAGAGGAAGACATGGCTAAAAAAAGAGGAGAAAGGTGGGCAGGTGGTTCAGGAGGGAATAACATGAGGTTCTTTGCATGCTATAGTACTATACACTTCAGTAGCACTGTATTAGTGTCATATCTTATATCTACAGTAACACTTTTACAGAAAAACATTTGATATAAGCAGGACTAAACATTTCAAAACAGAAAGTAAAAGAGGTTTCATCTTCAAAAGGTTCTATTTTTAGTGAGACACAAGAAGAGTATGCAATTATAGATCAGCCAGAGCAGAAGAATGGTAAATAGAATAAAATACGCAACAAAAGTAGATTGCRTTCAGGCAGGTCATATGTATAAACTGAATATACAAAGTAGTTCCAGGAAGGATTCCCATCTTTTATGTTTGTTGATTCTCGTAGAAATCATGGCAAATGTCTTTACTGAAACTTATGAGAGACAGATGAAAGTAGAAGAGAAGGAAGAAGGAAGAAAAAGGAAAAAAGTTGCAAGACAAAAGACATTAAATCACTGTTTCTTGTCTCCATCTTTAGAATACTGATAATAAACTTTCCTTCCTCCTTTTTGTGTTAACCTAAGTATTGATTATGCTGTGATTCGGTTCAGTTTAAGCTATTAACTTCTCCGGTTGTTAATGTCCCAGGGATACTATAAATGTTACAACTGCTGTTGTAATCCACTTCTGTATTACTACCCCATATAGTAATTTTATTTGTGTAATTTTTGGAAGATATGAAGGCAGAAGACACCAAGTTTTCATATCTAATATTTTGTCTCTGTTCTTATACAGAATATAAGATATTTCCTATAAAATATAAGAATATCTGCTCTCCAGAACATCCAAAAGTAGTTTGCAGTAACTAGGGAATTTGCTTTGTGAAACACATTGCATATTATTCAAGCCATGGAGGAGAGGGTTCTTGCACATAGGCAATAAGTATGTGTATCCCACAGATACACCTCAAGCAAGACCATGATAGCTTGAGTAGGGAGGGCAAAGGACAGTTCTTCACACCCTGCAGGATCAAGCAAGCTGATAATACCAAAGGCTCGGGTAAGCAACTGTGACATGTAAAACATGGGTCTTACTGATTTTAATCATCTTCATTGAGTAAGGAAATGCTTGTATAAAGAGTGTTGTTGCACAGCAATGTACTTAAAAGTTTTATGGAGAAAAGCTGGAATTACCCCAAGTGCCCCATGGCTTGTGGCCTGCAGCTTGCAGAATTTTTATTTAGCTACAAGCTAATTGCTTTAAATTAGAATTTTACCACTGTTAAGAAGATATCAAAGCAGACAGGAAGAAAGATGGCATATGCATTTTTAATTGACTTTGCCAAACACATGAGGAAATTATGTCTTTTGAAGTGAGAGCCTCAGAAATATAGACTTCTCATATTCCAACTCCATAGAAGTTATTGATTCTTTATTTGGTGGCAACTGAGGCAAGTTAAATGGTATCTGAAGGACTGGATTTCTGCTAGCTGCTGAAAACTTCAGACATATAGCTTTCTGAAAGAGTTCCAAAGTGTGTAGAGAAGAAATGACACGGTGTTATTCTTCTCAAAAGCATTCGTGTGATACATGATACATAATACTATTGCAGTAAAAATAAGAAAAACATTCTGAATTAATTATGTGTGTTTCGCAGTAAATCTGTCACCCTTGTCATATTGCTAAAGCTGTGCATTTGAAAACATTTAGTAAGAGAATGCAGGTGAAGAAATCTATATAAAGATCATTAGAGTATTTGTAGAGTACAAAGAAGAATTATATGTTTGTATCATATATATTTGTATGTGTAACACATAGAGTATACATAAAAGTATAAACCATAATTAATTATAACATGTTTTAAAAGCATTCACAAAATTAAAAATATATTTATAAAAATTTTACATCAGTTCCAATGCTTTGGGTGTACATTAAGTCCTAAATGGATGTATTAAAAATTAAGATTATTAAAATAATTATTTCTTGTATGTACTTTTCACACTTATATTTTAATAAACAAAGGATCATTTGGTTCCACTTTTCAGTTATTTTCAATCATTAACTTTTAATGGTACAAACATTTGCAGGGCCTTTACTTGATTGCTAGAGGAAAAATAGAGTCCGGTTCTATGTATCTACAGGGTAAACCAGAAAATTCAAGGTGAATTATTTAACTGTCATTTAACACTTCTGCAATGGCTTCAAGGATCATAGAGAATGCAGAAAAAAAATGCAAATAGCATTATGTTAAAATCGTATATACAGGGAAAATCTATAGTCTTTCTGGTTATGCATTATTCTATTTAAAAAAAAAAATCTCTAGTGCTTAAACTCTTTAACACAATATTCCTGCCAGACAGATAGTCAATCCATCTCATTTTACGATCGTGTGCTACTTATTTCTCTAGTTCTTGGTTAGCATGACGTCTAGAAGCATGAAGTACAGTTAATGTTTAAGTGTTACCAAAACCATCCAAATTATGCTGAAGAGAATACAGGGAAAAAGAGCGATGATGATATTAAGGTTATAAGGTGAAGCCTCTATATTCAGAACAGTGAAAAGAATTTAAATCCTGGCAACGTCTGCATAAAAGTGACACCTGAGTGAGATTAAGAAAGAAAGTATTGAAAGGCTATTAGATAAATGAGGGTTTAAGACAAGGATTAAACCCTGGAAGACAGATACCATGAAAATTCTAGTACATGGTGCAGGTCATAGCATCATAGAATATCTCAAGTTGGAAGGGACCCATAAGAGTCCAACTCCCTATTCCTCACAGGATTACTTGAAACTAAACCATGTGACTAAGAACATCATGCAGATGCTCCTTGAACTCTGTTGGGCTTGGTGCTGTGACCACTTCCCTGGCTTCCATTGGCTTCCTTGTGCCAGTGATCAAACACCCTCTCAGTGAACAACACTTTCCTAATGTCCAACCTGAGTTTTTCCTGATGCAGCTTCTTTYCATTTCCTTGAGTCCTATTGTTGGTCACCAGAGAGTAGATAACAGCATGACCTTCTCTTCTGTCACTCTTCAGAAAGTTGTAGACTGTGATGAGGCCACCCCTCAGCTTTCTCAGAGCACCCTACAAAGTTGTCACTTAATGGGAAAGGATTGGTGGCAACACCTAGCTGAGAGTCACAACAAGGAATAATTGGACAGATAAAGACTGATAACAGGACAGAAAGTGTCACAACACTAATGATGTAATATTGACTCTTATTTCGAATGCTTTGTACAAAAAAATTGTGAAAGGCTATGTTCAGTTCAGTCAGCAAGATAAGCAGYGAGAGCAGCAACAGCAGTGGCGACTCTGGTAAATTCTGGGCCAAAACGCTAGATAGGGGGTTCCTGGAGTCATGGAAACCTGAGACAGCAGAGAGACCTGGCAAGTGTCACCCCAGCAGCTCTCTGAGTGAGGCTGACATGATTCTGGTTTTGTCAGAGCAAACGCAGGGCATGGAAATGGGTCTAGGGATCACAAGTGACCAGGAGCACAGCAAGCAGGGCGGCCAAACAAGATGTGGTGTGTTAGAAGGACATGGCATGGTAGTTTGCACGACAGTTTGTATAGGAGGGCACAGCCACCCTCCCAGCTCCTGAGKCAAGCTCTCCTGGTGGTTTTCGCCTGCTCAACTAGAACAGACCCAGTGATGGTTTCTGCATGTTTGAAAACCATTGCTAGAAGGAGCATGGAGACCCAGATGGAGCTCCCTTAGAAACATGCAGCTGCCCAGGTCGGTTGGGACTGTTTGAGCCTGACATTTGAACCAGAAGGCTGCAGAGGTGACACCCGTGCGCAGTGTGACCAGGTAGATGATCTGCTCAGCCTGGCAGCAGAACTTGAAGAAGTGGAGAGGCTGAGGAGTATCAGGGTGTAAGAGACTGGTGGAGTTATACTCCTCTATCTCTGGGAAATGCAGCAGAGGGAAGCTTTGCAAGAGTCAGAGGAAATCCAACACTCTTGCCATCAGGCAGGAGGAGAGAACCTAAAAGATGGGGTAAATGAAAACAGATCCCTGCTTGGAGCAGCAGGAGAAGTCCCTTCTGGCCTCCCATACCTTTGCAGTTGCTGTTATGGAATGGAAGGTATGAGGATCTGGAACTTGAGGGTCAGGCCAGTGATAGTGATGATGAAGCTCTATCCAGGGGGTTTCTCAGAGCAAGTCAGTCAACCCAACACATCATGACTATGACTGTTAAGAAATAAAGAAGCATAATTGTTGTAGATGACTTCCTTCTGAGGGGAACTGAGGGTCCCATATGCTGACCGGACCCATCCCACAGAGAAGTCTGCTGCCTTCCATGGCCTGGGTAAGAGATAATACTAAAAGACTCCCTAGACTGATTTGGCTTCTGGTTGTCTAGGTTGGCAGTGACAAGGTTGAGGAGAGAATTCCTAGGGCAACCAAAAAGGACTTTAAGGCACTGGRAAGACTGCATGAATGTGCAGAAGCACAGGTGGTGTTTTGCTCAATCCTTTTGGTAGCAAGTAAGAATGATCAATATGTGGCTTAAGGAAGAGAGAGGAAGGCTAAAAAGGCAGACATCCTGGTAGGAGTCTGTTACAGAGCACCCAGCCAGGATTAAGAGACAGATGAAATATCTTATAAATAATTGACTGATGTTTCATGATCCCCAGCACTTCTTCTTGTGGGACACTTGCCAGATGTCTGCTGGAAACTCAACAGAGCAAAGAGGAGGCAGTCTAGGAGGTTCCTGGAGTGTGTGGAAGATAACTGCCTGACACAGTATGTAAGTGAGCTTACCTGGGGCAGTGCCCTGCTATTTATAAACAGAGAAGGGCTGGTGGGAGATGTGGTGATTGGAGGCTGTCCTGGGCATAGCTACCACAAAATTATAGAGTTCTCAACTTTGCATAAAGTAAGGAAGGAGGTCAACAAAAACTCAACCTTGGACTTTGGAGGGTGGACTGTGGCCTGTTCAAGACATTAGTTCAGAGACTCCCTTGGGAATCAGACCTTAATAACAAAGGTGTCCAGGAAGGCTAGATATATTTTAAGTCAGTCTTAAAGGTGTAGTAGCTGACACACTCRGCCTCCCACCCTTTTGCCAGAGTGGTGCCATATGACCCACAGGGCAGAGAAGTTGTAAAATGCCCTAAAGTTCTACATAGGTGTGTATGTTTCAATTGTTTTGGTGTGTGGGTCTGTTAAGTCTCCTCATTCTCTGTTCTTAAACTGTGCCATCCACTGAAACTAGAGAGTTTTTCATTAGTGTTATTTGGGATTTGACTCCATCCATTGTTTCACTCAAAACTGAATTGAATCACAACACAACATGGATGCAAAACTTCACAGAATCACGCAAAGGAAAAAGCAGGGATGAATTTCTGCATACAGCAATTGTGCAAATTGAGAATCTCGTCTTCAAAGTTTTAAGAAAACATCATAGCTCTGAACATTGGTGTGCAAAAAAAGACACACACACTATCCAACCTGATTTTGCACATCATTACTATACTCCTTAAAAATATGGTTTTGTTTTCATCTTCCTGCTTCTTACCCTATATTGCACATATTGTACATATTGCATATATTGTACATATGCCCTATATGTACAAGAGAAATGAATATCCATTTTTTTAAAACAAATTCTTGGAAATAGAGACATTCAAAGATAGACCTCTCTTTAGTCATTCTGAGGCCTACAGATTTACTGGGAGAGAGATAAAAACTAGCCTTTTATTTAGAGAACCATGGCAACAGATTATATAAACTACCAAGCACAAAATATTTCTTTCTTTATTTTTGTTTTTAACCTTTTGGTAACTCATGCCTTAGAAAATGATATTTCGTGTATTTAATAACACCGTAAGGAATCAACCATGGTTTAATAATAAATTTTTCCTCCTGTTTATCTTGGTTTGGTTATGTTGTACTTTCTCAATTGCTGCTTCTGTCCACTAATTATGCTTTGCAGAAGTGGGACTGCTTTAGGAATAACTTAGGTTTTGAATGTGGATGGTTGCTATTAAGTGGTTTTATGGTTCCTGAAACCATAAAATAATAGCAGTGACATAATTTTTGCAGTCAGTAAACGTAGATGTCCCCAGGTAGTCATTATAGACACCACTGTTTTATTTGATGGCAATAGCTTATTATTTGTGGCTGAAGTATCTGGGCAAACACTCTTAATATTATTTGAGAGTTTATTGTGAAAGWATTCAAATCCTATGAACCATATTTCTCCCTACAAATGAACATGATTTTCTTAGAAGAGCACAGCAGCATTTCGCTTTGTGAGACGTAAAATGGCACTTACATACACAAAACAAAACAAAAAAATAATTGAAAATCTATTAGACGTGTTGTATTTTGTAATATAATGTGGTCTTCATTTTGGTAAAGGTTTGCAAGGGGATGAGTTAAAACATTTATGATAAGAAAATGTTAAGAATAGCATGTACGCAAAGGCAAGTTTGTATATTTTTGCCATATTTCAGTGATATTGAACTTGGGTACTAAAGATGCATACAATTTGATTACTTATAGACAAAAAAATGTAAGTGAAATCCTGCAAACATTTATGCATGTGCTTACTCAGGTAAGTGAGACAACTTATGAATTGTGGCCAATAGGTCTATTTTATAAGCGGTTACTACCTGGCATTATGCTCACTACTCAGAGGGTAATGGATTATTCRTGGCAACAAACACATAGTCTACTAACAAATGGTTACAGGATGGGCCTTAAGACCATTTGCAGGATTCATGTCCGATACTAAATTGTCTCTGTAAGTAAAATGAAGTTTTCAATAAGAAATGAATTGCATAGGTGTAGAGTAATCAATGGGTTTTGTAGTTTATCATTTTACATTGCATTAGCCCTTCTGCAAGCCTGGGCTTCATTTCCAAGCAGTGCCTAAGGTAATTTTGAAACTGAAAATGTGGGGTTTTTCAAGTGCTATCAGCAAAATAAAGTTGAGCAAACTTTGAAGGTGTTAACATCATTGTCATTCAATTCACTTTGTGTGCTTTCAATTTTTCACATATACCAGAGTGAACTGAACAACTCATCATTAGAATAACACGAACTGAAATAAAATAATGGGAAAGGGTGTAATTTGCCAGAATACAGATATTTTCACAGATTAGTATCATGCCATAAACTTGTGGTTAACAAGAAAGTTCAACAGTGTTCATATGTTTGTTGTTTAGGTAGTAGTAATGTTGTAGTTATAGCTGTGATGATCAGAATGAGACAAGGTATGTATAGAAAGGTTAGACCAACTTTTGTTAGACCTGTTGAGAAAGCCTGAGAAAGATGAAAGATGAGGTGAGCTTTTCCAAAACATCTTCTTCAGACCCATAAGACAAAACCTCTGCTAATTTTCTATTTTGCTAGAGCAGCTATTAGCTACTATTAATTGGTCCTTCAATCCGTGCTTCGTGCATTTGTTTCACTATGGCTGTGCAAAATGGTAAATCTGATTCAAGCTCATTTATTTGTGCCTGGAAACGTAAATCCAGTTGCATGTTCCATCATCATACAGCAAAGTGTCAACTGGATCCAAGAACTTTTGAATCCTGATAAACCACTGCAGTCTTTTAATCAAAAATGTACTGAAAAGGATATGTATTTCTGTATTAAAAAAAAAAAAAAACAAGAAAATAATTCAGTGAGTTCAGAGTTTATTTCCAAGCTGAGGGAAAAAATAAAAAATATTCAGATAAGTTTTTTTTAAAATTATTTTTACTATCCATGAAAAAGCACCTGCTGTCAACAATATTGTTAGTAGAAAGAAAATATGTGCCTCTCAGAAAAGTGTGTGCAATGATGCAAGTTGCTTTCTACCACCAAAATTAATATCCACCTGAGACCCGTCATTCAAATCCAGAAGCCTGTAGAACATACACAACTGCAGGATTACCCCCTGCAATTCATTAAAATATCTTCTAGAGGTAAAGACTTTCTGTTTTTATTCAGAATACAAAGGGTATATACAAAGCCCTAAAGAGCAGTCAAGAGACTCATGGCTCTAGGTCCCAAAATCAGAAGCAGTTTAATCCTTTTTTAATAAAGTGAAGCATGTTCCTACATTACCTTGTCCTACTCTGTGTTTGTCAGAACTGACTGAAATACTGATATTGAAGAAGATAAACAGCATTATAAAGTTATGTCATAAATCAGTGGGAAAAATTGAGAGGACTAAAGGACAGAAAACCATCAGAAGAGTGAAGCTGTTAAGGATGCATTGAGGTGTGGGTGAGGAAACTAACTGAACTCCCAAACACAAGCATCCTGTCTTACCAAGAAGTTTCCAGGTGTACTGCGGCAGTCAGAGATGCAGCCTAAAGGCACGGGGGCTGCTGGTGATACCTAATCAAAGAGAGGAGCAGGTGCTGTGCTACAATCCCCCTCAGGCTCTGGAGAACAGCGCTAGAAATCTATGCAGCCATAGTGTACCACAGGGAGGAGTTCATTGCTAATGTGTGTTTTGGGTAAGAAAGYGAGGCTAATTGTATTTGTTATGTCAAGACATGGTGTTGGCAAAATGAAAGTCATAAGAGGATATATTTTAGGATGTGAGTTTATTCATACCTTCATACCTGAATTATCCCTTTCTAATGCAGCTCCAGATTTAGTTCTACATATTCAGTTTTGAATGTTGTTCATCAAGATCTTGTGAAAAGTCAATAGAAGTATACAACAGAATTTCCAAAGATGAAGCATAATTTCCTAACATCTTCTATGATGTATCCACAAGATAAATTGCGTACATGTAAATACACATCTGGGGTTCATAAAAGCTTTAGGAATGCGTTCTATAAAGTGTTGCTTTCAAAAGTATCATTATGTTTCCTCTCACTTTAAATTCAAATAATTTCTGATGAAAGGTGTTTGTAATTAACAAAAATGGATTGGGAACTAAATGAAAGCTAACTTTATGTGAGCCAAGGGAACAAGAGTAGAAGTAAAGAGCTAGCAGCAGTAGCAGATATATATCATAGCACCCACAAAAGCTGCTTTCATTTTTGAAAAATACATACCAGTGCACTAATGTTTATAAAATTTGTTTTAAAGCACAATGCCAGCACCAACATTACAGAAAGGTGCAAAGTTGCATGCTGAAAGCTGTGGTTAACACCATAAAAATACAAATCAAGACATGCTCAGCAGCAACACCGTCAATGTTGCATTTCAGATCTTGTACAAATCAGCATGAACATTACACAAATTCATATCAGGGTATGTTCAAAGTAATATCTTGGACTCTTACTGTGGCAGCTAGCCCTTTTCTTCTATGCATCCTGCCTTTCTTCATAATATTTTGCAATGTATTAGATTTATAGTTCTCATAAAACAGAAACTGGTCCTCCTAACTGATATGTAAAGCCAGATTATCCTATGGTGAAATTCAGATCACAACAGATGTTCATATAACCAAGCACACAAAATGCATGTGAAATCCATACGAAAGAGCTGTATTTACACAAACTCTAGCTACTTTGAAAATGTGTATATTTAACATACTTCTTAATAAGACCTTCACTCAACAATTTGCTATCAACTGTTTGGTAGTGAGGCTTCAAAATAAATTCTGTTCTTCTTGCTGCTTCAGCTTCATGGAAAAGCATATGTGTATGAAAATTTGGACTAAACACAGATTGCATTTTCTTTCAGGGTTTCTGATGTTAATATCTTAGTGTACTAACATTTCTCTGACCACAAGGGGATTTTCAGCAACTTTATCCATATGTGGTTTAAAACTTGAGTTTCTCAATGCTATTAATCACTTTTAGTTTTTTGCAGAGCTGTTGAAGAAGCTGTGATCTTGCATAGGAAGATTCTCATCTCTAGAAAGAACTAGGTTTGTTGCTAAATACGATTTGTCATAGGGATAATACATACAGCTAGCACATTTTTGTCACTGAAAAAAACCACCTGAACCCAAACCTTTTCTTAATAATAGGATTTTTACAATAGCATTTTGGATAGGGCGGATCCTCATATAAACAGTATCTCTCATAAAGAAATCATGTTCTGCAATTAGGTTGGATGCTGTGTAATAAGAGAACAGTTTAGGAGGAAACTACCYTTCTCGTTATGTGCCTTTATGTCACACACAGTTATGTGTCTTAATAAAACTGCACCACCTATACAACACTACTGTTGCATGCAGACCCCGAAAACCATCAGCTAGGGCAATCAGACTGTGGTGTCAGCTCCTGGAAGAGACTTCTTCTCAGCTACGATGTCGCTCTCGGACACAAAAMAACTACGCGGACTCAGCTCTGTCAAGACAGGAAGTAAAAAGGGGGCTTGATGACCCCGAGTTTGTTTATTTATATGTTCTTAGAAACTACTGTGGATTGGAGGGTGAGGATACCACTCTTCAATCACACTGGTCAAAGGAAAAATTTATCAAACGTTTCCGCCCAGGAGAATGGAATGCAAACAATAAAGACAGTTAGCAAAACATGGCTATGTTTATAGAAAATGCCTGAGAACTTTGTTACAAAAATAAAATACATCAAAAAACTGCAAAACTCAAGGCGACACTACACTACAGAAAATACGAAATACACGTGACGAATTGGGTTAAAGTTCACTTGAGACTTCATTGCTTCAGTGGGTGTTTTTGGAGACATATAACTGGAATCTGTGATACTTGTGTTGCTTGCATAGTCCAGAGGAAGAATATTATTTTAGGAGGCCTGATGCTTTGGGCTGTATAAAGACAAGAAAATTTCCAGTGCAATATTTGTTTGACCTGAAGTAAGTCAGTCAGTATCATTGCAGAGTCTCACATTCCATATCTCAGGGTGCAGCAATTTTTTTTTAAGATTTAAACTGTTTATTTCATGGTTACAACTGACTGCTGAATTCCAGAGACATTAGTTTTTAGATCACAGCCGCTTCCTGACTCTACTGTGGAGAACTATCTGGCAGTCTGGAGTGCTATCAGAAGTTGACAAAAGTTTAGGAACCACACTAAAAGCATGCTCCTAGTTCTTATGTGTCCTCTCACAAGATGAACAAAATTTTTGTCTGTTGCTTATTTTCTTTTCTGTCTCTTCTAAGTAATTAGGACTTCAGATGACAGGATAATATTTCTACACCTAAAAGGACTTTTGCAAAATTTCTTCTGGGAAACCCTCATCAAGGTTGTGACCTCTTGTCAGAAATATGACATTTGGGTCTGATTCAATAGCAAAGAACTCTCAGAAAGCCCTCAGCATCTACATATGCAAAAGATGGAGATATCCATCTGAATAKTCAAACAAGAAATGGCTCTAGTTTCTGGGGTGGGTTAGAATTTTTTCTCTTACTGGTACATAAAATGTTTCTCCAGCAGGCACAGCTCCTTGTAGAACCAAAAGTAATTCTGTTTCAGAACATCTGGGACTCAATTAGGAAACATCAGTGTTATACATTTACTAGCAATGTTTTTGTTGAATAGTTCAGAAATAAATAGTAGTGGGGCTTGTTATGAAATCTGTAACTCAGGTATTGCTTTTTCAGCCTATTTTCTTTTTCAAGTAAATGGCAATAATAACACTACTCTCCCCTCCTAATACTTTCCAGTTAGCCATAGCAGCAGAAGGTAAAGTATACACTGACTGCAATGTCGTTTTATATATTATGAGATGCAAATACCAAGAATGGGACAACTGTTGGACTTGTCAAATTCTTGCCTAGTAATCTACAGGTATCAGAGACAGAAGAAATCCAAAAACAAAAAGCAGCACTAAATGGCACAGGAGAGAAAAGTCAAGAGATGTAAGTGTTGAACAGGACCTGCAAATAAAACAAAAAGTGTTATGTCCAACGGTTAATGCCATACAAATATTTTATTCAGTTCAGAAGAAAACCTGCATTTTATATTACTTACATGGGTGGTCACTCAACTTGACAGAAATATACCAAACTTTTTTTTTCAATGGCAGAAAAGGAAATAGAAATAAAAAAAACGTTATCTACCAAGAGGATAATTGATTCCAAATAAAAAAAAAAAAAAACACCCAGCCTTTAGTGCTGTCTGTTGACTGATAAATCATAGATCAAAATCCCTCCTATAAAATATTGAAGCAAGCCTTATACTCCTCAAGCATAGATTAGCACTTCAGTGATTTGCACATGCTAAAGACCATTTGAATCCAAAATAAATTCAGAATGCTGTACTGGTGTCTGATTTCATTTCAATTTTATAGTTATCTGCTTATGACAACCTCAATCATAATATTTCTGGAAAGAAGGTGAACATTCATAAAGAGTGCTTTTAAATATGCAAACCATAGGAATGCTCACTTTAACAGAGTGCTTAGTTTTTCTCCCTTATAGACCTCCAGATATAAGACAGATATATGGTCAGCAGCTCATATGTCTAACCTTTTCATCATACAAATCGCCTTTAATCTTCAACAGAATTTTTTTTCTACTTTGTTTTCTGGAATAATTAGCTATTGTTTTTCAGGCAGCAAGATTACCCTTTTTTCTGCAGATATTACTTCTGTTAACAGAGTTTCTTCTCCTGTCTGTTCACAAATKGCATGCCTTTTTTTTGTAATAAAAAATGTGCTAACTTATGCAGGTCAAACATATCAAACAGATAATAAATTGCTCAGTCAGGATTGGCTTGCCAATGATAAGAACTTGAACTAAGGTTGTGACAAATTTTCGTGGAGGCCTTAATTGTGCACTTGAATAGAAAGTCAAGACTTTTTTTAATAGGTGACATCTGCAAAATAGTTTGTTGTCCTCTACTCTTTCAGTGAAATCTCTTTGGCCTCAGAAGATACACATATTTTTTCATTCTTCATTCACTTGATTAAAAGACAAAACCCATCAACACAATTAAACTACAATCAGTCTTTGAACAAAACCATATGTTCCTTTTACCTCAATACATAAAAGAAGTTGAAGGCCATTAAGTACAAAACATTTGCACTTAGACATACTTTAACACTTTTAGGAGACTAATTGTTTTTATATAGCTGAAACTGTCTGTGAAAATCCTGTGAAAAGCAGTGCACTTCATACTTGCTCACACTTAAAAAAGTTTGACCACCACATTCAAACTGTTTGGAGCAATGACCCTAAGAGGTGGATTTTTCATAATTTAAATTGATGAATTTTGTTCTACACAGGAACATTTTCCTATAAAAGAACAGGAATTATTTTGCTATAAAAGAATGAGAAAATAACATTCTTTAACTTAATTTGAGTCCCAAAGCAAAAAAACTTTAAAATTCTGCAACGATATTATGGCAAAATTAGCATTGTTCAACTGTCACAATACTTTACTTACAATAGATTTTTAAGTTTAGTCTTAAATTCAAAAGTCCTGTGCTCACAATATTTGATTTCAGGATAACGGCAATATCTTCATGATTTATTTATTCTCAGGTAAGGGATAAGTAACGTCGGCCATAACATACCTTTAATGAGATTTTTGTCATGGGGTAAATTTTGGGCAATGTTCTTTGCTTGAATAAATTGTTCCAGTGCCATCAGACAATCTGTTTTATAAAGTTATGATAATACCAGAGAGAATTCATTTTTTGTCTTGGCAGGCAGATTTTCATAAGAATTTTTAAAGACTGAGCTATATGAAGCAGGATTTGCTAGAAAGACACCATCGTGAGCTGCCAAGACATTAAAGAATATGCATTGGCAAAGAGAACAGTGTTATCTTAGATTTATCCATCAAGCACTGGTGCATTCATAGCTTCATCTGAATCTGTGTGGAGCTTGCAAGGTAAGTCTGACAAGTTCAAAGAATTACTGGCTTTCCCACAGGGACATGTCTCCATCTGAATCACTCTTTTCCTCCTGCTGTGTTCTTTGAAGAACAATATTCATGACCAATACTCGAACTGTGGCCATTCTTAATATGTTCATGTGTCCATTAGTCCTTTCTTTTACCACTGTTTTTTCCTTTCTTTTACCACTGTTTTTTCCTTTCTTTGTCAGATACAAGCAATTCTGTACTTAAGTCTATGGTAGAGGTTGGCTGATGTTTGTAGCTACTGCTTGTAAATATCTGTTCCAAAGAAGCTGGCTGTTTGTTCACTAGCTCTTGTGTTTTGGCATCAGGAATTTCTCTGAATAAGACAATGTCACAAAAGATTTTCTTCCCTAAAGGTGTTTCTGCATAACCAATTTTCTTTTCTTGCCTTTTTTTACATATTTTTAAAATTTTGTCTACTCACAATTGGCAACTGTCTACTGTATTCAGCAGGTAAGGGGAAAGACCTCATCATGGTTCCACAGCTTACAGCTCCCAGGGCTGTACTAATGCTTTCCTCCTTCATGTTGCTGAAAACGTTATTTATTGCTAATGCCAACACGATGAGCAATGCCAATAGATGAGCATTGCTATTCCTCATGCGGAGTCAGATTCCAAATTATTTCTCTTTCCAGCATGACTTGTAGGTGCTTACACACAGACAAATGAGTACGGTCAGACATGGAAGAAACACTTGTTAATTTAGAGTGCTTTTTACTTTTTTACTGCCCCCACAGCACTCAATGATATCTGACCCATCCTAGAACAGCTACAGCAGTACGTGTGGGTGTGCCACTATATCTCCTAATGGCATTGCAGATATTCCAAGAGGAAGCATTAATATGAATTTGTGGAGCTGTCATGATTTTAATTTTTTAGACACAACATGGCTTGGAAGTGCATCTGATAAGGAAAGTAGGTAAAGACTTTGAAGCCTGAAGAGCCCTAAAGGCACTTAAGATAATTTCAGGTCCCAGCACTATTCCTTTTCCTAAGGCAATCCTTGCTACCATGGTACAAGAATGCTTTACAGTCTTTAGCTTCACCACAAACTGTTGCGATGCCAGCAACTGTGGCAAGACTAGATTTTAGGGTTGAAGACATCAAGCACAAAGCTATTGGGGACCAAATATACTGATGGACTAAGATACCTCATATGATATTAGACTTTTAAATGGAAAAAACTTCAAAACTCTTTCAGCTGCCATCCTACTATAAAGACGTAATGTCCAAAGACATGCCTATGTTAGACCTTTGGGTATTTTATGTCCTGCAGTTCAATTTTAGAAATCTTGAAATGCCTAAAGCTTCACATAATTGAACATTTGAATATTGAGCACATCTGAATTTCACTAGGATTCACAATTTTGACGTTCCTTTGCAAGAGAAGGAGCCTGTTCCACCCAGTATCCTCAGAGTACGTCTGCCCTGAGAGAACTGTCAGATAAACAGATCCCTTCTTTTTCTTAAAACACAACTGCTGAAGGAAAGTACAGTGGAAGTGGTAATGTCCCACTTATTCTATAAAGGCAAGAGTAAAACAGCCTGACAGGACGTGAAGAGTCAGGATCAATTCTCTTCATCACCTTTCCTCCCCACTTGAAAGAAATGAGAGCCATACCACCAAATGAAGGTTATTCTAAGGCACGTGAGGCAGGGAACATCTCAAAATCTTCGTCCTGAAGTGTTTCTGCTTTACATGGAATATTTGAAGAATTGTGTGGGGCTAGAAGATGGCATAAGAATCAAAGTGTCTTATCACTTAGGAAGAGCATCCTCGTTCTAGTTCCAGTTCCAAAGATTGTGTATATCAGTGTATGGCTGCAGTCTCTGTATGATACGAGACTCTTAAAGCACAAAATGGAACTCAGAAATTCTGCTTTCATGTGACTCTCTCGTTTCCTAAATGACATTAGAAAAGTGTACAGAACCCTGGTTCCCCTATCTTAGGGAGCTACAGTACAATCAAAAAAGGTGGAGAAGGGACAGCACTGACAGCTTTCCTGGTAAAAACACCTGTGTTTTAAAGAAAGAAAAGGGACACTGAAGAGGGTCTAGAACTTTTTTCAGTATCTTCCTATCAGCTTTCCTAGGTTAGTCCCTGAGCACAGTGTCATTGCTACTGTGGTACCTATTTAACACCTCTGAGTCTCTCTATCTCAGAGGGAGTTGCATTATCCACAGTGGCAACGAAAGCTGCAGGAAGGAAGCATTCAACAGAGACCAAGTTCATTATGAATACCTTTCTTAAAGTCCTTTATGCCAGCACCATTACAAAATATGTTAACATGGTTTTACTACAACAATTTAACAGAGGTTTCCACCCAGTTTTCATGCATTTTACATGAAACTGGTCTGATGAGACAGATCTAAAAATTAGGAACAAATTCTACTGTTCATGTAATAATCACGGCTTTTAACATCCTATATATAGTCTTCTTGCATGCTGTTCTGTCATGTATCTTACAAGAACTGAAAATCAGATTTGTTTTTCTAGCATTTTAAACTATGTTTTCCATGTTATTAAGCACTGTGTTATATCACAGAAAAACTGTTTTTACAAAACACTCTATCATTAATGTATCCTTATGTCTTATGCAGGCTAAATAGCATTAGTTGGTAAGAAAAGGTGTTTGAGCAAGAAAAACTGTTTATTGTGCTAATTTTATTTAAAAAAAATCTAAAACTTAAAGAAAGAGAAGGTGAACTACATAACATAATGCTTCAAGAAAATGTAAGGGGATTAACATTGCACTGGTAATTCCAAAAAGACTTTAGAACCTGGAATCCAAGATCCATTGAATTATTACTGGAAAACCAA
Organism: Amblyornis subalaris; assembly: GCA_018881555.1. Lineage (NCBI taxonomy): Eukaryota > Metazoa > Chordata > Aves > Passeriformes > Ptilonorhynchidae > Amblyornis > Amblyornis subalaris. The sequence continues at coordinate 1,084,735 of JACAXG010000141.1, read as the reverse complement.
ACACTGACAAATTAAAGTCACTGTAATAACCCAGTGTGATGGAAAACTCTTTTTCAAAAAAATTAGGTGTTTGGGCTCGTTCAGTGTCCTGAACATGGATTAGTAACCAACTATATGAAGAAAATTACTCCTTCCTGTCTTAAAACTTGGTGAGCGGACATGAAACGAAGGTCTGACAGCAGTTCACTTTGGCAGAGAAATTTGTTCAGTGTTTGTTAGAGATGTTTTTATAGCGTGGTGGGGAACCGGCTGTACAGAATGCAGTAAATTTGCACAATTCTTAAGTGAATATGAACTCCAACACTGCTTAAAGACTACTGACACTAAAATGGCTGAATGAAAAATGCTATTGAATGCCTCTGAGCACGAAACTTTGACCTTACAGTAATTATACTTTCAGTTTCTGAGACATAAACATCTTTGTTATATGTCTTTTTATTTGATCCCCATTCCAGTGCTTTCATATCTGACTATTCAGCATTCTATTTGTACTTGTACCTGCTGATAGCACAGTAGCTGCTGGATTGCAATGAAACTGCAAGATGCTCCACTTCAGAGCCTTGCTAATGCTGACAATTGATTTAGCATTGTAAGCTACCTCAACAGTGCTGGGCTGGTTTTTGTTCAGAGATTTCAGTAGGGAGTTATTTTAAGGGATATATTTCCTTTGTTGGGGCAAAAAAGCACAGTTTGTCTTAATTATCCCTGACGTTTCAAACCTCATACCAGGCACTTCCTCCAGGGACAGAAACAAACCAGTCTCCTCCAGAAACCAAGTATGAAATGAATAAATAGGGCTCTGGTTTCTTAATGGCATAGTGTGGTTACTATTTTTACTGTGGGTGAAGATGCTGTCTAGATTGTTTCTTTTTATCTCTGAGGAAATTCAGGGTATTGATAGGTGAAATATTGTGGACAATTAAGAAAGGAAAAAAGCTGGTCTAAAAAAGCAATATTTGGTAGGTACTTGTTTGGCTGGTATATTCATTCTGAGAGCTAAGTTTTTCTCAAAGGAAAGAGAAGGAGCAGAGCAGCTATGTATCACAAAGAGAGGCTGCTGTTGTTTTCATCTGCAGTCTGCTGAAGACAATAGTAATTAGAAGCTTCCTGCATCATTTTTTACCTTTTTCAATGTAGCTTTTAATGCAATTTTTGTTTATATTTCATGTATATTTTTAATGAAATGTCTGGTTTGGGAGCTACTATTGTCACATCCCTGTGCAAAGTCACAAAATCTTGCAAAGAATCTTGATGAGGCTAAGCATAATGATTCCAGTGAAGGAGATGATTATGGAAAAATATTTTTTTCTTTGTTTAATGCTGGTAGATCAATAGATAAATTGCAGAGCTCTTTTTCTGAGCTGAAGGTAACTATTAGGTCTTGATTAGAAAGGTCTTAGGGCTCTTTTATCTGGTTAGGAAATCCTGTGTTTTATGTCAAGTACTAAACTTCATTGAAACAAAATGATCTAGGGGAAAAAAAAGAGAAAAAGATGCTTCTGTATTTTCAGTTTGTTTTCATGAGTTTGTGATGGCAATGCTCTATCAGAAGGAAGTCTGTATTGCTGTTGCTTGCTGTGATTTTTTTAAATGAAGGCAGCTCTAAATTGAAACCTCAGTGTAAGTGCATTTCTAACCAGATTCTCAAGAGCATTTCTAACCAGATTCAAGGGCATTTCTCAAGGGCATTTCTAACCAGATTCAGTGAGGGACTAGTTCCAGGGCATAGAGGACAGTTTGGTATCTTTATTTTACTCAGAGTCTCATGCTCATGCTTGGGGCATCCATGTGAATGCAATGGCTGCTTGTGAATAATCACATTGTAATAATGTGTTTAAATTATTCATTAAATCTATTTTATAGCACTTCATGACCACAGAACAAACTTCAGACAGTGACCAGATGAAGATTCAAGATTTTCCGCTCTCACAACATCCTCAGAGGCAAACTCACGAAGTGTGGACTGGATGAGTGAACAGTGAGATGGATTGAGAACTGGTTAAACCCCAGAGGGTCATAATCAGTGGCACAGGGTCTAGTTACCAGTGGTGCCCTCCAAGGTTCAATGCTGGGTCTAGTATTTAGCTTATTCTTGGACTTAGGTGAAGGGGCAGATGCCTCCTCAGAAAGGTCAGTGATGATACAAAGCTGGGAGGAGCAGCCAATGCCCCAGAGGGCTGTGCAGCCCTTCAGAGGGAATTTGACAGATTGGAGAGATGGACAGACAAGAACCTACCAAAGTTCAACAAGGGCAAATGCGGAGTCCTTCACCTGGGGAGGAATAACCCCCTGCTCCAGTACAGGCTGAGGGCTGAACTGCTGGAAAGCAGCTCTGTGGAGAAGGATCTGGGGGTTCTGATGGACAACAAGCTGTCCATGAGGCAGTAGTGTCCTTGTGGCCAAGAAGGCCAATGGTCTCCTGGGGAGCTTTAGGGAGAGCACTACCTAGTCAAGGCAGGTGATCCTGCCCATATACTCAGCTGTGGTGAGGCCACATCTGGAGTATTGTGCTCAGGTCTGGGCTCCTCAGTACAACAGAGACATGGACTTCTTTGAGTGGGTCCAGGGAAGAGCAATGAAGATGATTAAGGGACTGGAGCATCTCTTACAAGGAAAGGCTGACAGCTGAGGCTGTTCAGCCTTGAGAAGAAACAACTGCGAGAGGATCTCATCAATGTCTATCAGTATCTGAAGGGAGGGTGTCAAGAGGATGGAAACAGGCTCAGCAACGTGGTGCCAAGCAATAGGACAAGAGGCAACAGGAAGAAACTGATGCACAGGAAGTTCCACCTGAACATGAGGAAGAACTTCTTTACTGTGCAGGTGATCGAGCACTGGAACAGATTGTCCAGGGAGGTTGAGTCTCCCTCACTGGAGATACCCAAGAACCATCTGGACACAATGTGCAATGTGCTCYAGGATGACCCTGCTTGAGAAGGGAGGTTGGACCAGATGACCCACTGTGGTTCCTCCCAACCTTACCTATTCTGTGACTCAGTGACTGATTCTGCAGTGTTTGTGGATTACTTTTATAAAAAGACGATCTTCGAGTACAGAGAGATGAAATGAGCAGCTCTGCCAAGACTTGATGCAATTTATGACAAAGTACGTGGCACAATCTGCCAAAGGATATTGGTGAGGGCATGGTGCTGCTATCTTCATGGATCTCTAACTGTTGAAGACTCTGGGACCATTCGCTACAGACAGAGAGCAAACCTTAAGCTAATGCTGACGAGAAAAAAAACAACTATGGAAAAGAGAGACTTCAAGGTTTTCAGTGTATCTTCTGCCATGATAATTAAATTCAGTTAGTTCCTTCTACATCCACAGTTTGCTACTGTTAGTGCTTAATGAGAGTATGAAATTTGCTGATAAAGATTTGCAAGAGAAAGTAGGGAAGCAGCATGCAGAAAATCCATACCTTGCTCTGAGCCTTTCTAACACACTGAAATTCATACGCACATCCTGAGAGGATTGTATGCAAACTTTGTACTCAAACTCATGAGTGCATGTCTGAATTCTAAACTTACAACAGTATGCAAGCACTTCTAACCCCAAATAATAGAAAAGAATACCAGATGCATTTGGTGTGAAATGAATAAAATGCAAAACAGCTTTGAAAGGTCCTTGCCTGAAGACAGAAATCTAAGAATAAGTTTTTATTTGCTATGGGGATACATATGAGCTGAAGTTCTCTAAATACCAGATATTTTCAGGGTCATTAAAAGCAATGTTATCTTTTTTTTGTGTTAATATTACCAGTAGTATAAGACTGGCAAAAAGACATGAGGTTTTAAGGACTGTAGTGTCACTTTCACTTAGCATTTTATATGCAGTATCTCWTAAGTCTTAATTTATAAATATATAGTTGGATATAGTTCTGTCCTGATATCTTATCACCATGATTATACCTGTCCTGTTGGTATGGAAATTTTGTGTTTATAAATTTTTTTCCATAATTATTGAAAATCTGTCTTCAATAAGACTCAGTTGAATGTATCAATTTTCAGTTTGCTAATTTAATAATGATTTTGATTCCCATATGATGTTAGGCACACAGCAGAAGTAAAAATTATTTAATGGGTCACAAGTTAAAATTTAGTTCAATGATCAATGTTTTAAAATTATGACCATAACCTCTATGAAAATGTTGTCTTTTGAAGTTAGACAACTATGCTTTAGAGATAGGATGTGCTCATTTAATTGCACAAAAGTTGCATTACTTATCAGCCTATATTAATATCATAGTCTATAAAAATACTACAAAATGATAATGTTGCTCTGTGCCAAGAGATTATTAAAGAATATTAAAGAATTCTATAAAACATAAAAAATACTGATTATCTGCTCAATGGCTAAACTAGTGGGACAATTACTTTGCTTCCATTCATAGCAAGGTCAATAAAAATTTTTCTTTGTTATTTTGATCTTACCCATTATAGAAAATAAAGTAGATTAAATGGAAATAGAAAATGCATTTCAAATGACAAAAAAACACCATGGTGAATTCTGGAGTTTTAAGTGCTATGGAACAGAAAGTAAATATTAGCCTTAAGCTATATTGGCTAAAATTATTTTAGATAAAAAATACATTCAACTGTTTATTTCATAGTAAGGCCTAAGATGCTGAGAGAAAATCGCTGAGAAGCCTCTGTTTCTTTCATCTCCTTGTTTTTGTAAATTCCTCTGCTGTCAAAAAAAATCCTGCTATATTTATTTGTCATATATTAGTTTATATATATACATATATAAACTTTATAGAACTAAAAATCTTTCACAGTCAAATCTCTTCAAATGTATTTAAGGACATTTTTTCATTTTTATCAAATTCGCTGAATCACAGAATAACCTGAGTTGGAAGGGACCCACAAGGAACATCAAGTCCAACACCTGGCCCTGCACAAGATCAGCCCTAAGAGTCACACCATGTGCCTGAGAGTGTTGTCCAAATGCTTCCTGAACTCTGTCAGGCTTGGTGCTGTGACCACTTCCCTGGGGAGCCTGTTCCAGTGCCCAATCACCCTCTGAGTGAAGAACTTTTTTCTAATATCCAAACTAAACCTCCTTTGATACAGCTTCAGGCCATTCCTTCGGGTCCTGTCACTGGTCACCACAGGGAAGAGATCAGTGTCTGGCCCTCTTTTTCCCCTCATGAGGAAGTTGTGGACTGCAAGGAGGTCTCCCCTGAGTCTGCCCCTCCAAGCAGAACAGACCAGTAAAACACTTCATAAGAATTGCACTATACACTGCTTGAATAATGCTGAATCTTCTAGATATATTGAAGGTTTTCAGACTAAATTATTTTCCAGCAACATACTTTGCTCCTAAGAGGCAGCAAATACATATATTTACTGTGGTCGCTAAGCCTACACCCTATCTAGGCACTCTCTCTGTTAACTCCATTCTTGTACCTGTTTGATTTTAGGAAACATACCATCGTGTTCTTGTTGATTTCTTGCTTATCATTATTTACTAAGCTACAACATACAAAAAGTTACAACTGAAAGGCAGATTAATAATTCATACCTCTATTATAAAAATCTGTAAATTGTATTCCAAGCAATGAGCTGCATCTGTTACCTAAAAATAAGGAGACAGGCACAGCATGGCAACAATTTAGAATATGGAGCATTGCACGGCAGGAAAGTTCCCATTGAGATGACTTTGGCTTAGATGAAAGTCCTAGCTGTCTACCTTCTTTGATTGAACAGTCTCATTTTTTAAAGTAAACACTACTGTATATTCTGTGAATATTGCCTGTCTCCAAGAATGTCAATAATTCTTTCTGACAAAGCCAGGCTGAAAAGAAGAGGTTAGGTTGAGGGTATGGCACATATTGTCTTACAAAAATGAAGGGAAATTTCTTCAGGAAACTGTCTGTTTCTGATATATAAGAAATATTTGCCTAGAGTTATTTGTAATATATTCTGTGCTGGAAAAAGTAATAATTTGTATCAACTTCAGTTAAAAAAAAATGTATTAGTTGGCTTTGACATTCAAGCTTACTTTAAAGACTGAAGCTATTACAAAACAATCTTGATTCTGTCTGCAGTGTGGATGAAGAGGGACAGTATACCATATTAATAACTGATGAAATCGAAAGGAATTTTTCCAAATTTCAGTTAGATCTTTGTCACAGGAAAATAGTGGCAATATCACAGCCAGTCTGCCCTGCTCCTAAAAAGGTCTACATCTCATGGCATTTTGTACACAAACCTATAGATGTCATACTAGGAAAAATCAATGACATTTTGTCTTTGTTGATATTGAGGGCAAAGTTCTCAATAATTTTACTGGGAAGTCACATGCAACATGCTTCGATTTTTGCCTCAAACTGGATTTTCAAAAACTAAATCTAAACTTTAAATGTGTTGCCCTTCTTATGTGAGTACAATGACATGATAATAATATACTTTTTCTCAGCATTTGTGTTCTCCATAACTGAAGTGCCAAACAAAACACTTAGATACAGGAGTCCTGAACCATCCTGAAGAATCTGGCTGCTTACATCATAAACCTAGCACCCAAGTTAGTGAAAGGGCGTTTTAGTTGTTTGGAGTGGTTTGTTGATTTTTGTTTTGTTTTTTAAATTAGCCTCAGTTAACGGCACCTCTATGCAGAATTCTTTTCAGAACTAAAATAATTAATACCTGTTACATACTGTGTACATACATCAAGTATTTGATGTGCTTTTAAAGTAATGGCAGAAAGTTCCGAAGGGCAGGTATCAGAAAACAGATCATTCAGTTAAAAGCTATGGTCCTGCTTGTACATACTGCTTGTAACCCAAAATGTCTCTTCTGCACAGTGGAACTATGTTCGCAAAAAACACTGAGAAAATAATGTTCCAATTTTTCATTTTCCTTCTAGCCTGAGGTGCAGAGAGGCAAGTATTTTGGGGAAATCTCAAATGCAGAAGATTTATTTTCAACTCTGCCTGGCTAAGACAGATAAATTGGAAACTGGATGTTCTTCTGCTCAGGCACCTTGTGTATTAAAGGAACACAAATATATAATGGAAAGCTGCTTCTCCTTTCTTTCTGGGACTAAAGAAATAAATAAATCTGGTGTAAGGCTCCTGGCCCAAATTCCTAATACTGCTACCGTTTTAATGCAGACATCATTTCCAAAATTTTCATTCAACCATTGGGAAGAAAAATCCTGATTTATGCTAAAGCAAACAATAAGATATTAGACTTCTATTTTCTGGAGGAAAAATATGTTGCTTGGAAGCTTTTATTGAAACAAAGATATTAAATGGAAATCAGTCTTCTACAAACTGCACTGATCAGCCATTGACAGATCTAGCAAACAGGTATCAGTTCAATTTCAATAGTACAATTCATTTGTGTTAGGTTGTTCCTGGTCTTTTCAGAGATTTCCTTGCAAAGCCATTTACTCCTGTCCAGTAAGCCAAGACAGTCCAAGTGGCCAGGATGGGTAACAGCAATGCACTTTGTGTCAGCATCACACAGAATATTTCAGTTACAAGAAAGAGTACACCTTAGACCTAAAACATTTCTCAGGTTATTTGTTCAGCAAGGCAAACTGGCCAAGCCAATTCTACTGATAAGTTAAAGGTGATAATGGGAGGTCAAGTAGCTAGTAGCTCTTTCTGCTTTGGTTACAATGAACATATTATATAATTCCGTGAGCTTCTTTAAAACACCTTTTTCATACATGTAACATTTTGGTCATGGAAGTATTGCATGATGTTAATTTACAGTAATTGTTTGTGGATTTTATGAAAACGCATGAAATTTTACTGCTCAGAGTTTTGCTGAAGGCTATACGCTAATTTAAGATAACAGGTATACTAAAGTGCCTTCTTCTTCTGGGAGTAAAAATGGTGGTGGAGTTACAGCATCCACCTTCAGGGATAAGGCATGGACTGTAAGGCAGGGAGAAAGGGCAAAGTTTGCTTTGTTTGTAGAGCACAAGTCCTGCCCATTTTCTGCCTGTGTTGAAAACTGTCAATGACGAGATGAGGGGAAGGCCGTTCCTATAGGCTTCATCTCCTTCTATTCACTGGGTTTCCCCGCCTCCAAAGTCCGGAGATGTAGACGGGGAAGAGAAAAAGTGATCAAGGCTAAGATGGCCCCGCCTTCATTTTCTCATTCCCTTCAAGAGTAGGATCCAATGAACAATAACATCACTATTAGCAGACAAAACCCAAATAGTCCCTCTGGAACCCTTAGAGTGGTCTCTCCTAAAATTAACTCGTAAAGCCAGTTCTGGATGGCTTCAGTCAACTTCTTTTCTAATATGTTCCCTTCAAAAGAGATTAAGCAATTAGTCCTTGCTGTGTATTAATCTTGTGTGATAAAATTAAATTAAAAATTAAGCTTGAAGGAAAATAATAGCAGAAGGTTTTGAACCTAGATAGACAAATCACCATTTGTTTCACCATAAAAAAACCCCAAAAATTCAAAGCAATGACATCTCCTAAAAACACATAAAGCTTTTGTTGTCTATTTCAACTTATAAAAAACATTTTTAGGTGGATAGCAATGTTCTTAAAACTTGGTTTTGTTCCCTAATGAGAATATTTTTGCAATACACCAACCTCTATGTTTCTGACAAAGACAAGAAAGTCCTGTCTTACACTTTATCGCTCATATGAGCACTACATGTTTAAACAAACCTTTGAGTTACTCGGCTTACTTTCCTAATGTGTTACATATGTCCACTTCAGGGCTGTAACTAGGGTGAAATAGATAACATTGCTTGTTCCCAAATGAATTTTTCTGCTTTATAGCTGACTAAATTTTCAGACATTTAAAAAAATAAAACCTAGCAAACCCATGAATTATAACTTCATTACCTTTAACTCTTTTTGTTCATTATTTATGACACTAATAATAAAAGATGCTTTCTTTGGTTTCCTAATATATTCTGACGCTTTTGTTGAAAACAAATGCTATTAGGCATCATTCCAAAGAAGTTTTAGCCTTAAAGTGGTAAGTTGGAATACAAAATTTTTTGAATTAGGAGCAACTATAGTGGAGTTCGCACTGTAGAAAATCTCAGTTCTTTTGCAATTTTATCCTCTGCATGTCGAAAATAATAAGCAATGTATGTTTTTACTCATAAGTACTTTATTCAACCTGATGATGCCTTCAGGTGCCTTCATCAACACAGAAGGTTGTTTCATACTTTTGTCTTTCAACAGACATCTGTGTTTTATTCAAATTCTTTCTAACCAGATTCACAGCCTCTGCTCAAAAAATCATCTAAATTCCAACAGTAAATAAACAGACTGAGAAGAATTCTGTAATCTAATGTGTATGATTGGATAGTTTCTCTGCAGCCATCTTATGCCATTGGATGAGAGAAGCTGCAAAAGGAATGTAGAGAATTTCCAATAAATTCTGCAACACAGAAGGGACAAAGCCAGACTAAATTTGATTCTGATGCATTCATAGCTATCTGTGTGGCAAAAGAGGCAGCATTTTTTTTTTTGAAAAGATGATATATGTGAATTTGCAGTCTTTTGGAAGAATGTTGGAAGTTCACTCATAGAATGAATGAATCAGGCATCGCTCTCCCTTGTTAACATCTTTAGTTTCTTCCCGTTTGTAAGTTTTTGGTGTTAGCGGGTGTGTAGATTTGACAGAATGTAAGGGTCTCTTAATTCTCTTGTCTGTTAAGTTGAGAAATACCAAAACCAAATTCTGTTAATGTATTTGTTCAGATATAATTTTGAATGAAATTGTAAAATGATTCTACAGGTAGTGGACTATGACCAATGTTCAGATGGTATTGGAGTGTAAAATTATTTTTACTTTCTCTTTTCTTCTTTTTCTTCTCCCTTCCCATCCCTTCCTTTCCCTTCCCTTCCTTTCCCAGAATATCAAAAGCTGCTTAATAATAATAAATGCTGTTTAAAGTGTTTTTCCCTTCTCTAAAATTAGCATTAGCAAAAGAAAATTGTAGAATCCAGCGAAATTAATACATCCAAATAGAGCACAAATACATTGTCACAAACCAGGAGGCAGGTGGGAGTGTTTAAAAAGCAGCTGATCTTAACTTTTGGAAATTAGATTTTTTTCCTTATATATTCTTCAGCACCTTACTTTTGGCATCATTCATGTGCCTGTAGATTAATACAGTGTAATTCAGTATTGTGGTTTAACAATTTCTTTAAACATTAAAACTTTAAGTACTTTAATTGGACTGAATATTGCTTTTCATTTGCTTTGAAACATATTTATATTTAAAGGTATCCAACAAACTAAGCCAGACTTTGCTGCATAAGTAATAAAAATATTGTACAAACCAGTTTTTAATTAAAATAAACCAATATTAAATATTTCTATTTCAATAGCTGTCACAGCAAAAGGACATGAAAAGATAAAATTTTGGAACTATTGCTTCATTGAAATGACTGGCAAATTATTAGAGTTTTATAGTACAGAAGGAAACACAGATTAACTATTTGCAGCAAACAATTTATTTGTGGAATCCAGCGCAATTCTATTTTATTGTACACAAACTGAACATAATCTTCATGTATTTGTCCACTTAAAAAATTTGACATGCTGATATTTCAACATAGGGATTACTTGTTAAAAGGCCAACTGTCTGTGTTTCCATGGAAATTTTTATGCAGCTTGTCACTGGGCATTCTCAAAATCTGAGCTGGGTTATTTGTCATTTTCTTATATATGACTTATAACTCACATTGCATTGGTTTTAGCTTTGATTTCAACACTGTTTTACTGAGCCCACTGTACCAATAATGAGTGTTGGACATTAAACATTATGAATTATAACCACTTTTGCAGACAGGAATTAAAACAAAACTGCAAACTCAGAATTCACTGGGGATAAACTATTTCTGCTACTGTTGTCTGTTATTGTACATTTTTCTTTGCATTCTACATCCTAACAGAAATCTATCCCATACATTCTTGTTATCCTGTTCCTCTGCCCACAATGTACACTTCAGTAGGAGGTACAGGTGTCCAGTGACACTGAAAATCAGGCAATTAGTGTCTCTGTTTTGATACTGAGGCCTCATTAGCCTCTGCCTTCTGAATAACCCCTTTGACTTGTGAGAATTATTTTCATGCAGTTTATTGCTGTAGTTAAATTCCTAGTTTCAGCTGGGGAACCATTTGAAGCTGCTGTTTTCTTTTTCCAGTTGATGAGTTGATATTTTAAATAAGCCCTCCATGTATTATTAATGGTAGATCATATTATAAAAGGAACACAGACCCTGAGAAACACATAGTGTTTTTTTCTGCTCACTTGTAGTAAAAAGGCAACTCTTAAGTGCAAAAGGAACAGTAGCTGCCAACAGAAGGTGGGTTTGACTAAGGAAGAAGGAAGCGGAAAGAAAGGAGGGGAAAAAGGAGAAGCAGTAGCACTAATTTTTTAGGGAAAAAGGACAAGGAGCGCAACTGATCACAATGAGCATGGACCACAGACTGACTTCTCCATATCTCCTTGTTCAGGCAGTTCTTACAGATGAGCATGGGTTTTTTTCTGTTTAGTACTGCCTAAGTGGCTCCACAGATTTCTAGAAGAGCCAGATAAGAGGATAAGAGCTCTGGGTGTGAACTTACTAAATTATTTTCTGKTTTTCGTAGGGTACAGAACAGGAAATAGACTTTTCACATTAAAGCACTACATCTCTTGTAATCCTGTATTTCTATACAACCATTTCTCAGTGTTTATTGTGGAATGCTGTACAGATTTTGATGCCTACATGCAGATTTACTTGCTCTCCTCTTCTCTGACAAGCTTTACAACCATACTGGCAGCAGTCATAGCACTTGTTTTCGCTGGTATTCTAATTTTGACTTACACGTACAAGAGGAAGAAAATGACATCACTGTTCTATGACATGAGCACCTGTCAGGTGAGTAAAAAACTTGGACTGGGTTCATGGCTTTCATGCAGAGAGAATTCAGCCCTGCTTATATCACCACCTTGGCTTCACCTGTGTTAAATCACCTACTGAGAGCATTATTTTTATAAACTGTAAGCACAAGCCTAATTTGTACAGTAATTCTGCAGAATGGATTTGCTTTGTCATATTGCTGTGTCTCATCTGTTAAGAAGGATAGCACCTTAGTTATTGCTGTAGTCCTCTTCTTTGTCTTAGTGTGCTTCTGCTGAAGTCTGCAGAAACACTCCTATTTCCTTTAGTGGGAGGAGAGTTTTGTCAGCACTTTGTGAAAACCATATGCTGAGTGCACAACTAGCCATTAGCTTTAATCTGAAAGTATAAATTTTGGTTAAAAAAATTTTCTAGCACTGTAGCAAAATCCATTAAAATACTGCCTTTAGTGCACACAGTCGCCATAAGCTGTACATAACATTTTTTTTTTTCTGGAAGTACATTAAAAGGAAAAATGGGTGACACTGCAGGAAGCAATCYGAACCTTAGTTATAAAATAGATATGACTTATTGCAATTCACATGCAGTTTCTGAATTCAAGTAAGAAAACTAAAATTCCAGAGATACGTTATATGAAAGAAATCAAGAAAGCTCAAGCAATCCTGGTCTTAAATAACAAAGACCAAAACTATTGTCTTTGAATCACCGCATCTTAGATAGCAAAGTTCTGTTTTCTTGAAATTTCTGATGCTTTTAACAGTAAATAGAGAATCTCTCTTAACTTTTGAACTATTCTTTTTCTGTTAGTGTTCATTGTCACAATCTAATACCAGTGTTTATAGCAACTATACCTCTAAACAAATTAGAGTGATACAGTAGATTGAGTGTTTTTGCAGCATAAATTTTTCGTCTTAAATTCAAGACTACAAGGACCTTATTGCTGCGGTGTAGTAAAACATACATGGAAAATAATTTCATCAACTACAACTTATACCCTCCCAGTTCCACTATTGTTAAGCTCATCAGCAGAAAAAAAATCTTGTTGAGGACCACCAACTGCCTTGAAGAAGCTGGAGGATGAAAATCCATGATCCTACACTTAGACATTCCGAAATACAATCTATCATATCCAGTTTATCAGAAACTTTTCTAGAAACTAAATGGATGAACTCTATCAAACATGATGTACCACAATAAAACCACATAATCAATAAAAAATAGAGACACCCAGTCACAGGTGCAAGAACATCTTTCACAAGGAATACTTTATACTTGACCTCTCAAGAATCTACAGATTCTTTAGACATCCTGGACTGAGTAATTCTCAGTAATTCTACAGAATAAATTCAAAAGACAAGCCTGGGAACTAAATTTCATCACTCACTGTACATTAAAAATCATAGACTTCCATGGAAATACCAGTTTCATAACACGTTATAATTTTTTCCCTTTTGAGGGTAAATCTCTCCAGATTGCACAAGATCTAATAATTTTATTGCTTCTTCCCACTAGTCTATCAGTCCTTTACTTTCACATTATTTCTGATTAAAAAGTTCACATTTAATTCCAATCCTTTGTTCTCAAAGTCTATTTATAAGATTTTCTGCCATGTAGAAGTTTGATATTTCTATTCCAACTCTGAACCACTAGCGTGCGCTGAAATGTTCCAATTTTTCATCAAATGTATCAGTCTTGGAATAAAATATATTCTCTCTTTCCACAAGTTTTGCTATGAAGTGCAGTAGGCTGACCCGTTTCAGGTTCAAGTTGAGCAACACTTATCACTAATCACATATTTGACTGAACTCCAGTTTGCATTGTAATAGGGCATACTGCCTCTTTTAGGACTTCCAGAAACAAACAACAAGTACCTGATTCCTGCTGACAGACCTAAATACTGTTCCATTCACAAAGGTTGGAATTTTCTTTTTTTTTTTGGAAAACGTTTTCACTTAAAATCTTTCTGTTGTCATTTTTGTCTTTCTCTTTTGAGGGGTGGAGAAGACACAAAAGAAATTTCACAAAATGCTTGTCTAAACTTTGAGAGCTGGTGTCTCCAGAAAGACTGAATGATACTGTTACTCAACATAAAAGACAGAATAGAGGGATTTAATTCCTGTTTATTTTTGCACTAAATTCTCCATTTTGTTTCTATGAGTTTGACACAAAGACTGGTCAGTTGATATTCATCTGAATCCATAAGGATACTCCATGGCTTCGATCCCTGCTTGCAACACTGTGGTCAGCAAGTTTTGGAAGTGATTAGCTTCTTGTCTTCTCCAACACACATGCTAGGCATGAACACTCTGTCTGTTACTTCTTCATTGGAGATGTAACCCTAGCAGCCAGAATTAATGATGCATGTTAACTGATCTTGGGACACATTTTGACAGATTTCCAGATCCAGATCTAAACCCAGGTTTTAAGGGGTATTTGTGAGGAACAGTGTATAATATAAGTAGGAAGATAAACAGCATATTTTAAATGTTCATTCTTTACTTTCTGGTATTAGAAATTTTGTAACTGCAACACTGTCTTGTTGCACCTTTCTCTTAATTCTTGTTCAAGAGACAAGTCCTCAGTTATTTTCCGTTATGCAAGAATCTTCTCCCGCATTTTCTACTGCACATATTTTGAATAACTCTTGATGTATTTTTTCTTGAGTAGGTCTTGAGTAGTCCTCATCTCCAGTGCTAGGAAAGTCTCTCGGTATTTTTCTAGTTTTCTTCTCAAACCATCCTCTGTGTCTTTTCATCCCTTCTCTAATGCCCTCTTTCTAATAATTACTTCCATAATTTTACATAATTCTAACCCCCTTTACTGAAGAATAGGGACAAACCCAGCCTTCAGCTATCACGTTCTCTATTATATTCTCTCAACTGCAGAAGAAGAGATTTTGCATCATTCTATCACACTTAAGACATTTCTATTAGATAGACGTTAACATGAAAGAAAAGTGTTTCAAAAGAATAACTCCATTACATCAAACTGAAATCTCTGGGCGTCCAACAACAATTTCCGTAAACATTGTCAGCATCTTGAAACACAGACAAGATAGACAAGACAAGAATTCAATAGGACAAGATAGGAAAAAGAGGGAAGAATCACCAGCTATAATGATATCGCCTTTAACTGCTTTTCTTAGCTGCTCATTGAGTACATTCATATCTAAAATGGTTTTGGAATAGTAATGCAAAGGCCCAGTACTCATCAAGCAAGGGAAAAACCACCCCTTTGTATGACTTCAACCTCTTTAAGTAAATATCAAGCAGATCTTATGGTTTTCTTGTGGTTATAACAGAAAAAACAACAGGATCAGGTCATAAACGAACATGTCCCAGAGATCAATGTCCTCAAGGTACGGTTCTGTACTTCAACACTTGTGACTGCCAGTGTCGTCACCAACGGCAGTCCTAGTGTTTACCTTCTGCAACATTTACAAGAGAAATAATTAAGTCAAATACCAACAATCCTTTCCTCTATTCTTCTAAAAAGTCCCAAGTAAAACATCTTATTGTGCCTGTTTTCTCCACGGGTGCTTGAGTAAGGAGAAGATATGAAGATTTGTGTACTACCTTTTTTCATAGATAACATTATCTCAACCCTGCTACTTTCAATACCTAGAAATAGATACCCTTCTGTATTTAGTGCCATTCCAAACTCAACCAGAGAATTAAGTGCTATATGATAGAAGTACAGATAAAAGATACTCAACAGATAATTGCTCTTTGCAATATTTTATCTCTTTTTATTGATAATGCAAATAAGTGAATCAACTAAAACAAACTACATGCCTATCTCTAAGGCAGATAATGTTGAGATATCTGAGTCCACTTTACATGTTTAGCACTTTGTGGCGTTTTGTATGTGTGATTTAAGAAATGAATGTGTTTTTCTGAAGAACCAATCAAACTTTTTTCTTTGCATCAATTTTTCAAATGTAGTGGTCTAAGTAAGAAAAGAATTTTGTCCTATGTGTTCGAGAAAGATTATGCTTAGGACAGTAAGGTGGAACTGCAAATACTCAGATGATTTATTGTCATTTCCCTGAAATAGGGAAACAAATGAATATGAGGAATGTTATCTCCATCTCATGCGCTAAGGAGCAGGCCCATACAATGATAGACAGAAGCTTTATTAAAAATTCATTAGACTGTAAAGTCTCTCATTTTGTAATCAGAATTAAGTAGTTTTCTAATGTCATTAGCTGGAAGTCAATTTAAACCACTATCAGCAGTTGCAACACACTCCAAAATGCTAAATTGAATACAACAAATGTTTTCCACTTATTTTTTATTAGAAATGTTAGAATTCCATACGACTCAAACCCACATTGCAGTGATATCTCTAAGAAATAAATTTCCCATGAATTTATTTACTAGTCACAGTTACATTGGTGAAAAAAGGCGAAGGAGTTTCAGAAACAGAAATTCAGTGTCATGTTTAATTTCTGAGCCAATTGAATATTGATGCATGGAAAAGCTCACAAGGTGTGCAGTTTTCTCCTATAGGATAGCCAGGTCCCTTGACAGTAACAGCAAAGTGCAGTAAGCTACAGTAAAGAGATTCTAGTATAAAGAAAGAGTAACTTTCAAAAAAAAAAGCACAAAAACTTTTCAATACGAAGGTATTGTATTAGTCAGAAAGACAGTTGATACTGGTAGCAGCTGTGGCTTCTCATGTAGTAGTTGTGTTTGATTTGCTTCTGTACTAAGGCAGTAGCTGTGATCTTAAATAGTTTTTTTATGTAGGCAAATATAGGGGKTTTTTTGTTAAAAATATCCTTATACCTAAGCATTAATAAATTTAAAAAACACATAAGGAAAAATAGTTTTGTAATATAATTATTTTGGTTTGAGAAATAATTGTCTTCTTCTAAATTAGTTTTTTTGAAAAGGATCTAATTTGCTGGGAAGAAGGAAATGGATACTTTGCTTTAAAGAAATTAATCTTTTTTAGGGGCCTCAGGCAAGTTATCAAACAAATTACTAGCAATTTCTAAAAAGTCCTTTAGATGATTGTGCATACATCTCAGTGGTATTAAACAAGATCACGTCAGGTATAACCTCTTGGCATCTTACATGGCATATGCAGTTATTCATGTTTCCAAAAAAAACTATCCCTCCTCTATACACTATGTTTTAACTTAATCAAAATATATAAGAGAATATATCTTTTAGAGTCATGAATTCAGTACTAGAAATGGCCCCCACACTGTAGCTGAGCTCTTGGCTGGCCACTTATATCTGAAAATTGTATGTAGAGTCTCCTCTAAAGTGTACATTGCCTACTTTCAGACTTTGGCTTTGATATTTACTCTAAAACAGTTTCCTGCAGGCGTAGTCTCCACTCGGTATTGTTGACTGGTCCTTACAAAGTGATGAATTATTCCACTTGAAAAGTATTCAGTCTTTTGTAACTGAAAAGTAGCGAAGTCTCCCAGGAAGCTACTATTGGCTTTTCCATACTGTTTCTTTGCTTTTCAGAGACAAAAAATTAAGAAATCTGAAAATATCCTGCTCAAGCTGGAAGCAGATCAGTTTGTTTTGGAGAAAAATATTGGTTTTTTATATTTTTCAAGTAAATGACAGGTATCACCTACACTTCCATTTATTTTCAACTAAAGCAGTATTTCTCTTGAACAACCAGCAATGAAATCTCACAGAGAACTTGGCATTAGATGTAATATTTGCTAATATTTTGTAGCAAATATTTAAGATGTGTGCAACAAGGAGACCTTTGCATGAAAGGGCTCCTGTCTAACCTAGTCATCTGTTGTAATAGGTTTGCAAAAGAATTTATCAGTCAAACTGGATTTGGAGGATCACTAAACAAGCTCTGCTGGCATATGCAATAAACTGTTTGGGAACAGGGTTTATGAGGAAGAAGATAGGGCAGAAAAACAGAAGCAGATTTAGTGCCATACAACCCTGTGCTGCCACCAACTTGTTTTTTGTTGCACCTGTGACATGGCAAAATCCTCAGACGACCCCCACTTGTCCTGGATCAGCAGGGATATTCACTGCCAGTTCTTCAAGAGCTGGCAGAGCTGCTGAAGTTGTGGGTGGGTACACAGTTTCATTAGTCATTACCATGTGGATAATTACCACATGGCCTTTCTGAGAAAGCGATCCCTTTTTCCTCTCCTCAGCTAAAAATTGCCACCTCAAAGCCCAACTTTGGGCGGCTATGAACTTCAATGCCAACTCTTTTCCCATCTTCCTATATAATTCCTTCTACCTAGCATACACTGCTAGGATCACAAGTCAGCTACAGAGTATAAAACTGGATGTGAAAAATCACTCATTATCGTCTTGAATCAACAGGTACATTGGGCAAATCATCTCGAAGAATTTTGTCCCATCTCTATCTCAGTCCCATGTGCTGACAGATTTCAGTAAGGAGCTGAGTGGGGCTACTCGATATCTCTTCATGCAAGTTTCACTCCACTGTGTATTTTCTGTGGGTGTAAAATCTTGTTTCTGCCCTCTGTCCCTGTCACTTGCCTTTTTAATTTCATTGTCTAATTTTTTTTAATTGAAAAATATCAGAGAAGATGCACTTCTGACCTCTGACTTCCCTGATGGCACCATATCGAGCACTCCTTTCAGAGATGGGGTCTAGAGCAGTAATTGATATGCAGAGGTACAATTGTTCTAAAGATGCTAGATCATAATGCTAACTTTATATAAACATTTGATAGATTGCAGTTCTGGGATGAAAACGGTTCACATGGAGACAAAAACCAGTCTCAGTGATGGAAAATATGTTTTAGAAAGTCCGTTTGTTATAGTAATATGACCCTAAACACTCCCCCTGTGCTTTGATTTGGGAAAATGTAAATAATTTTAACCTAGTCACACTACTTCATTACTTTGTTTTTTACGGGATTATCTCTACTACTTTTCTTCTAATCTTATGGTTATAGCATTAATATGATTCTATGAAACCAATGGGTACAGATTTCTCTTTGCGTTTCCTACCCTCAAATTGTATTCCATTCAGTCCTTTGAGTAAAAGGTTTTTTACAGAGCAAAAACAATAAGTAAGTTTTTGGTCTTTATAGATCTTATTTCAAGTAACTAAATCATGACAATATAAATTTTTTTTATATGACTGATGTGGTGTGATGTCTATTGTAAGACAGATGCATCTCAAAGCCTATTAAAGAAGAGAATGGCCTATTCTTGTTCCCTCTTGATGGGATTATCCAGCCATAAAAGATGAATTTCTGTGGTTTAACATTTCGTTCCACTGATTATTACCAGCACAGTGAAGTGGTAAATACAAATGCTAATTCCAGCATATTTTCAAAGCAAATTTTTAAAGTTTGATGGGCTTTAATGGTATTTTAAATTAAAATGCAAGGTACTGTAAAATCCATTTTGTTTACAAACAAAAAATGGCAATACAAATGCAAAAGATGCTGAAATGTAAAGCTTATCAAACAACACTAAGAATAAAAAACTGATGTAAAGAGAGTTAATACAGAGATAACACCAACTAAAGCAGTGATGGGGAAGCATGAAAGGAATATGGGAATCAAAAATCTTACTAGCATTATGGGAAAGAAACCACCTTTTGCAACAAGCAGTAATAATCATATTTAGTTTTGAAGGCTATGTTATAAGACAGAGAAATACTACAATATACCAAGATATGAGCAATTAGTATTTTTTATCTTCCTTTTTTAGTTGCTAACTTGTTTTCTCACCGTATATTCAATGTTTCTTTGGATTAGAATGTAATCTAGAGATATTTTTCTTTTACTGACAGTTAGAATAAGATCAAGTATTTGTAGAAAAATTACATATTTAGAAAGTTCTAAAAAACCTGATACATTTATTAATTCAGGTTTTGAGCATCTTATTTATATACAATTTTCTGCTTTTGCAGTCAGTTTTGTTCTTTGCCATTTTTTTTGTAATGGGTTTTGCATGTATTTGTATGAAAGAAAACAGTTTTATATACCCATATATATATAAATTTATACCATATATACAATTTATAGAGCTATTAAAAATATATTCTCTACTCATTTTAGTTGAATGCAGTTATTCAGGGAAATTTGCTTGATATTTTCGAAAATATCCTCACATGGTGAGGGTATTGAGATTTTTATTTCTTCCCAGTATCAAAAAAATGAACAAATGGATGCACGTTCAGTTTCTGTAAAATGTAGTCTTTTGCCATTTTGGCAGATTTGATGATCAACAACATCAGAGATTGCAAACCACTGTCATCCAACACCTTGTGGAAATTTTTCTTTCCTACTGCAACTTTTGCTCTAGAGCTGGACACATAAATATGTAGGAAAATGGACAATACAGGAGAGCTGTCCTTTGAGAAATGCCTACCACATTTTGCTCACTTCCAGTTTTGTGAGCATGTTTTTGTAGGTCTGTTTCTGGACAGCTGTCTAACTCAGGTTAAAGATTTTTTGTTGCTTTTTGCTTTTGTCTTTTTTTGAAGTATATATTTCATGGTCAAAGCAAAGGTTTCCTCTACAGGGAAACATTCTAGTACCACTGAACACATGAAAGATATGAAGGAATCTATCTTTTCACAGGAAATCTTCCATATCATTTTTTTTCCCCCTACATCTCTTGTCTCCTGTTCCTTACACAGTTCCATTAACATGACAGGTCTCCTCTGCTGCCAGTGGTGAAGTAAGCATTGTATGAAGAAAGGTTTGGGAAAAAAGGGAGCATAAAGGTACCTTTTGCAGCAGTGTGATGCTGGCAGTATCTAGGCTGCATTGGCATCTGCCTGTTTTCCTCTGTTACTTAGAGGAGAGAATCTAGTAACCAGGAGTTAGAGGCACATAGCAATATCCGTGAGAATGAATGGGTTACACATTCTTTATTCCAGAGGAATAGCCAGCAAAGCTCAAAGGATTTCCAGCTGTGTCCTGTCTAGAATAACAGAGAGTTTGAGCTTAACAAAGCTCATTTGATTTTGCTTATTGATTTTCATGTGTATTTTAGCATAAAAATATTCACAAACTCCAGTGTTTTCAAAATATGAAAATGAAAAGGTGGTGAAAGTAGTGACATTGTTCTTCAATTTGAATGAATTCTTACCAGTTTTCGGTAAGGCAGGGCACAAACTCCTGTGAATAGCAGCCTATGCACTACTTAAGTGACATTTAGCTTAAGCCCTCAGTGAATTTTACTGATACAGAAACCTAAGACCAGTCATTCCGTTTTCCCTGGGCAGCAAACTTGACTTAAGCAGCTTTCTCTCCCCTTGCCAATGATTTCCACCCTGTGACTTCCCGTCAGCTGCACTGACAGTAACACTGCAAAAATAAAGGAGGTGCTTAAAATAATATGAATTCACCAGTTCTGAAAGGAGAAGGAGTGGCAGGATTCAGAGGCCACTTATATCAGCATTGCTGCCAGGGGAAATAATATGGAGCAATAGTCCTGTGCTGAGGGTGTGTGAAAAGTAAATCTCAACACCTGCTAAGATTTTGAAAGCAGCTTTGAAAAATGCAGAACAAACCGTGTATCTACTTTCGATTTGGCCTTTCACCTGTGTGGAAGATGCTCAGGCCTAAGTGTAACAGGCAGTTCAAGTGGAAAAATAAATCCCATAGGTAGCTAACTTCGAGAGTTTGAAGGATTACAGTTTAAATTATTAATTCAAGAAAAATTGACGTACTGTGAACATAGTGGACTAAGACATCTGTAACACCCCAATCATTAGTAAAGATACTGCTGTGATGATGGTACACTAGAACAGATACGCAAACTGAATCAGCCAAGTCTCATTATAAATCGACCTTTTAATCAGATACAGTCAACATTAGCAGAATGTTAGCATTCTTTATATACTGAATAAACTTATAATTTTTAATTTCCAGTGGCATAAATCTGGAAGTTGTCACTAGGTGTAACATGAAAGCAAAAATGGTTTAAGCAAATGTCTTTGAAAAGTACAAGATTTTTCTTCTCTCTCTGTATGTATTCCCTGTGACATGAGCCTCAGCTTATTCCCTTCCAACCTTGTCAGTTTTCATCACTGTTATATCTCAGTAGAAACCATGGATTTAGCCAAACAAAACCGATTTCCTCAGCTGGAAAAAAAATATGCTTTTTTCAGGAGGTCTTTGACCATAGAGCGTTTGCAAACATTTAAAAAATAAATTGTGTAATATCCTTCTTGAATAACACTTCAATGTAGTGTTACAAATTAATGTGGAGTTCCAGAAGCACTCACATTAATGCAAAATGAGTTCATCACAATTACCATTATTACCATAAATACCAAAGGAATTAATAATGATTAGGGTGATATTTTAAAGCATTCTTCATTATCATGTGCATTGTTTGTAAAACTCCAGGATGACGATAATTACTGTAAAGCTTCTCTTTGGGCAAGGTTCTCTTCCCAATGGAGGGATAGCCCAAAGCTAAATGCTTCTGAAGTCCCTCTGAAATCCTCAAAAATGGAGTTAGAATGCTTTGTGCATACATTAGCTTTGAGATTGCTTTCCCCATGGGGTAAATTTCAACAGTAGGCTTGATATTAGTAAGAAACCCCAAGAAATAAGCATTCAAGACAAACTTCATTTTTTCCTGAATCTCTGGATGGTAACTAGCATAGTTCTTTTGTGCATGTTGTTGCTAGCTTTGTGATAGGTGAAGAAAGCTCAAGCAGGCCTTAGTGAATTTTATGTAAGTATGTTTACTTGTTCAGTAATTAAAAAAAAAGTCAAACAGTATAGCAGAGAACCCTTTGAGCAGAAAACCCATTGGAATTTTTAAATTTTCATAAGAATGAGGTGTATAACACTATCACATTTAACCTTCCTCAGGGGAACACTTTTGAAAGACATAAAAAAATTCAAATTATGGCTCTTCAGTATGTTAATGTTGGCAGCATGGGCTGCCTTTCAACTACTTCTGTTACCTTACACATCACCTTTGATTTTAGACATGCATTGCTTAGGAAAGATAAGGCAAACGGGGCTCATAGACATTACTCCTGATTTTTTCTCCCACAGTGGGTTTCAGGCATACAGGGTAACAAAATCATATAACACAAATGGAAGAGAAAGTTTGATAAGCATGATTTACATCAAGATAAATGTGCTTCTTTGGAGAGTCCAAATATTTCAATTTTTAAAATAGGCAGCTGTGCAGAGGCACAGCCTAGAAAAAGAAGCCAGTTGTGAAATTTTACTCTGAGTTTCAGTAGCTTTACAATTCTTTCCCTTACCCATCTTATTTCCAATGCATAAAATGGGACAGCCAGCGCAGTTCCCACTTCTCATCCTGTCATGGTTCTATTTGCATGTCCTTAATGAGCTGACACTGCTTAAAACTAATCAAACCAATAAAAAGGCAATAAATGATCAGGTCCCAGTACATCAGCTCCCTACTGCACTAAATGATACAATCATTGGACCTCAAAGGCTGGCATAAGGGAATAGGAGGGAATGTGTGGCTGGGGAGAACTGGGAACTAAGAGCTCACTAGATTACCTCTAACAATTTTCTCAGGATGTAAAAAAATCACAAGCAAAGCAAAAGTTATCAAAATTATTAATCCATATCAGTCCATTCCCATAGAAAAGTCAGACTCTCAAAGTGGCACTTTTTTTTATATAACTGTCTTTGTAGACGTTTTAAAAGCCTCAACTCTCAGTTCAGTGCTTGTTTTTTCTGCCTTTTTCTTTAACTTTCACTTTTACATTTTATCTTTACTGGCAAATATTTGAAAACCCTGGACTTAAAATTTCAAAAGTGTGTAAATCATAAATATTTAAGTCATTGCTGAAAAGAAAATTTGCCTTCTAACCTGCTTACATGGTTTCAGAAATTCTATGCTGGATGGTATGCTAACATTTAACTTGGAGATGAAATTTACTTAGTACTGAGTTCATGCACAAGTGTTATAAGCTTAGATGTAGTTGATAATTTTGTGTTAAAATCAATTTCTTGTAGGAAATATTCTTTTTCCTAAGGAAGCATTTTTTATGGTGAAAAGAGTGAAAATGCTGGGTCCCTGGTTGCTCACCTAGAAGACTGCTATCAGTTTCAGTTTTTACACGAATAGTCCAAGTTCCTGGACCATTTGCTGCTTTCAGCAGGGACAGGCAGACTAAGCATCCGTGGCTCTTTGGCAGTGAGGCTGCAAGGATGAAAGACTCCTATCAATTTTCCTTTGTCTTAGGGAAAAAGCAAACCTCACARGAGTCTTCAATCTGTGACTCAAAACATTGAAAAACTCCTTTTCTTTTTCTCAGAAATATTTTATTTTCCTGAAAATATTCCTGCAAAAACATCTGTCATGTTTTTTAAATTTTTGTCTTCTTTCAGCTGAATATACTTAAACATAGGATTCTAAGGCCTTTTAGCTAGTGGTGATACACTCCTGAGGGCAGATACACAGGCAAGATACACTTCTGACATGCTATGGTTACAGGCTTGGTGCTACTACAGTTGGGCATCATCACAGTTACCACAGATGGGGAATTCGATTTTACTGAGGATTATAGTCCTGGTGAGAATGGACCTTCCTCACTTTCCCCAAGGTTGGAGCTGCCTCTGTTCACAGGTAAGGATATTTCTGTAAATCCAACGCAGCTTTCTTTACAGTGCTCAAGGCTCTGAGTTTCGACAGCAAAATTCAACATGTGCTGTTTTTTTTTAAGTGTGTATGTCATAAATGTAAGCATGAATTCCCTGATTCCAGAGCTGTTGAGAGGCAAGAGTCATATAGGGATCCTTTCCTCATTGCGATCTATTGCTGTTTTTGGAAATTTTCGACTTGTTCGGCTTTATTGGCCATCTCCCAGAAAGGGAGGGAGGGGCCATAGGTGAGGAAAGTACATTAGTGACTGAATAGCATTTGAATTACTTGGTAGGGCACTAATAAAACCAAGAAGTTTGGAAGCAAGGCAAACCATTAGAAAAGTACCAGTCAGGGATGTTTAAAAATTCTTTTCAGAAAAAGTAAGAGGAAGAGGTGTAAAGATCTGATCTTGATATTACTGTGATTGGTGCAAGGTAAATTTATGGCACATTGAGAGTTCACCTTTGATTGTATTTTGGCAACTGCCATTAAATTAATACTTCTTGGTAAGTCATAAAGAATTAGGTGCATTGCAAAATGCCTCTGTTTTTCAAGCTGACATAAATATTGCATTAATTAAATCTATTAAGAACATTGAAATGAGATTTCATTAACTAATATCCCCTATTAGGATAATTATGACTAATTATAGTTATTAGACTAATGGCTTTAATCCTCAAGCACAATGTGTTACAGAAGGTTAAGAGGCCTAAGACAAATTGAAAATCAAATGTATGATCAAACTCTTTTTTAATATTTTACACAGCCACCATCCTGTAATGGTAACTATGACAGCAACAGTTCCATTTTTTGCAACTCACCTCATGCTGGGAAGTAAGATAATTTTTTATGATTTGCCAGTGATTTTACATTTCTAACAGGAAGTGTCCTGATTTCTAGACTGTAGGTGCTCATCAGGATGAAAAATTAACCTCTTACAGGTTCTACTAAAAGAAAGCTGGATTTTATTAAAGTTTTCTGCAGAGAAGTGTGTCATCTTAAGAAAGTGAAATTCCACGCATATTAAAATGTGGTTTTTATGTAGCTGCACAGAAGTACTGTTTTGATATGCATTTGCTGATGTCTTCTATAGAGAGGTATGTACTATTTCAAAACTCAATATCCAGTAGCACAAACATGAGTTAAAAAGGTGCAATACATGACCCTTGAATCCTTCTTTGGGGGAAAAGTCAAAATCTTACCAGGCAATAAAAAAATTGTGTTACATAACAGACTTTTTCCTCTTTTTGTGGCTAGATAAATGGGTCAGGAGTTTGATTGGGATTATCAGCTGCCTTTCAAGAAAACACACACACGCGAAAATGGCTGAGTTGTATTCAGCTCTTGAATGGATAGTCATAAGGGACTATCTGTATTCAGATTTACCAATCTTGGATCTTGGATGGATAGATGGGGTGACCCAGTACCAGCGAAAAGAAAGAGAAAATCCAAACCATATCCAATCTGGGAAGCTCAAGGGATAACAATGTCAGAGCTTACCTAAAGTTAAAAATTTCCATCTTAAACTTAGTATTGTACCTTTTAGGTGACAGGTACCAGAGAGAAATCCAAAACAGGTTTGGGTATCTAAAATGTGTAGAAAGAGACACACTTTGAGCTAAGTACTGTAAAGGGTGATTCATCTGCCTTTTTGTGCCCATGCAGAAACAGTGAGCAGTTAGGAATATTTGCCTACCGTGCCCGTGAAACTGGGCTAGTGTATCTCGTAGAAGAGTGTATGGCTGTTAGAAATACTAAAACATTTCCACGTCAGAGAGAGCATTGTCATTTTGACCACTGTTTCTGAAAATTTCAACATAGCATTCTGAAGATTTTGAACATAATAGGAACACTAGTTTGAACAATAAATTAACTATAGAGTCAAACGTATTTTTAAAAGTTATCAGTGACATTTTGGAGATTAAAATGGCTCTATTTTTATAAATTTCTTTTCATGTTGCAAGATAAAGTCTTCAATATCTACTCATGCCAAAATACAGTGTAAAAGATGGAGTGTAAAATATTTCAGCTATTTGAGTGAAAGAGCTAGTTTCTTATAATAACTGACCTTGCTTCTCTGGAGGTTGGCTCTGGCAAATCTTTATTGATCTCTCTGTACATTTGATTCAATAAACTTAGTTCTCCATTTGTTTGTTTGCTTGTCTTTTATACTGTAACATCTGGATTTCTTCTTTTACCTTGTTATCTCCTAAATATAACTTTTATAATTGTACAGACCATTTCTTTCGATAGATTCTGTGATAATGCTCCAGTTCTACCTGAGTTTTCATGTCTCATTCCTGTGTAGCTTCCTAATATGCAGTATGTGTTTCTCTTATCGTGACAACTATACACACCTGCCAAATCCCCTGCTTACAGGCCTGGAGGGGAAACTGCATATGTTACTAATTGAGAGTTGGCATGCTCTTTCATGGCTGGTTTCCTTTAAGGCACAGCTATTAGAGTTAAGAGTTTTCTTATCACTAGGTAATAATGCAGAGTTTCTGCCTTGGATAAATGACACAGAGGCAGGGAACACAGAAGCTGACATGCTGATTCAGACTAATGGTTGGACATGGTGTTGTTGTGATGCTGAAGAATTCAGAATTGGATATGAGATCCCTGTAATGAAAGGGACATCTTCTCCTAACCCCAGGTAATCGCTGTTAGGACTTGTGTTGTGAAGCATGAAGAATGACATCACAAGCATGTTTTTTAATCTTTGGCAAGGCAATTGTGATTCCTATCGTTTGGACGACATTTCTTACTCTTTCCTGAACCCCACAGTTCTATGTCTCAACTGTATTTCATGACAGCTACTTTAACAGTAATGATGTGTTTATAAAAATTGCACAAGCACAAACTAAGAATGCTCAAAACTAGAAATTAAGAAATATCACAAAGAAGTTGCTCATGTTATGTACATTTTCTGCTCTTTCCTATCATACATTTCAACTGTTTATTCTCAGTGGTGTTGTGATTTAACCCAGCAGGTAGCTAAACACCACCCAGTCGCTTGTTTCCTCCTCTCCCTCAGTGCATTGCAATCAAGCAGGCCAAACAGCAATTTGGTATTTTCATTCATTCCTTCCAATTCTACTATTCAGTTCTGACCACTTATTGTGATTTAAATTCTTACTTTGTTCTGGCATCAACTTCTTAATATTTTTTTGTCTTGATTTTTGACAGTGCCTCATCTTCTTTACTAGCCAAGAATAGCTTTAGGACACGTGTGTATCTGCCAAGCCGGGTAAAGAAGGATGAAAAGAACTCATCTGCTTTTTCTGTAGTATTGAAGAGGAAAGACTGGTCTTCTTGACAATCTAGTTTAAAATTGATTCCTTAATTAAAAGTTGATCAAGAAAAAGTGCAGAGAGAACTCCACAAGCTCGGATCTTTCCCTCCATGTTTTCAACACGCCAAAAATCCATTTTCATTGCTGTCCACAAAAGCAATCTGAATCTGACCAGACACTTCTCTTCAAGATAATCATCAGTCAGTGAGTCTCTGTACAAGCATTTTACTTGAGATCAAGGGAGCATTTTTAAATAAACCTCCAAACAACCTCCATTTTCTGGGGGCTTTTTTGCTTGCTTCACGAGTGGCAACGAAGGACAAAAAAAATAGGTTCCTTTCAGATGAAACTAAACTAGGAAATATGGTCTGGGTATGTAGTATCTAATACATTCTAAGTCATAATAGGCATTCTGTTCCCAAAACAGAGCAGAGATGAGCTAGTCTGGTCTGAAACTCTTCCTGAAACATGTAATGTAGTTGTCAGTCCTCAGCACCAAGTGTCTGCCAGTTGTGCTGTGCTCCTTGCTAATCTAAGCAGAACAAATTCCAGGTTGTCTGTTTGCTGAAGTCCAAATCTCTGGCCCTTCTGCAGCTCACCGAGCTGGCAGTCTGTCATGGTTTGACACCGGCCAAATGCCAGGCACCCATGAAAGGCCTGCTCACTCACTCTCCTCTGCGCTGCAACTGGACAGAGGAGAGACAATTTAACAAAAGGGTTAAGGTGTTGAGATAAGGACCGGGAGAAAACACTTCAAGGGCAAAACAGGCTCTACTTAATGATTAAAGTGAATTTATTACTAACAAGATCAGAGTAAAAGAATGAGAAGTAAAATAAGCCCTTAAAAACACCCTTTTCTCCCCCCAACCCCTCCCTCCTTTCTACCAACAGTGCACGGAGACAGGGTGGGGGTTTTGGTCAGTTCATCACCCAAGATCTTTCCGCTGCTCAGAGAGGAGTCGTTTCCCTGCTGCACCGTGGGGTCCCTCCCACGGGAGACAGTTCTCCGTGAACTCCTGCAGCATGGGTCCACTCTCACGAGCAGCAGCAAAAACTCCCAAAACTACTGCAGCGTGAGTCCATCCCACGGGCAGACAGTCCTCCCAAACCTGCTGCGGCGTGGGTCACTCTGCCACAGGGTGCAGTCCTCCGAGGACAGGCTGCTCCAGGCTGGGGGCAAGGCGTCTCTCTCCATGGGACTTCCTCTGAATCAGAGCGTCCTGGTATCCACCCACTCCGGCGTGGGCACCTCTCTCACGGGCTGTGAGTGGATTTCTGCATCCCCCGTGGACCCYCATGGGCTGCAGGGGGACAACTGCCTCACCATGGCCCTCACCACGGGCTGCAGGGACATCTCGGCTCAGGCGCCTGGAGCACCTCCTCCCCCTCCTTATGCACTGACCTTGGTGCCTCCATTGTTGTTCCTCTCACATATTCTCACTCCTACTCCTCTCTGGTTGGAAAATTACAGCTGCACCACCAACTTTGTTATGATTTCTTCTTATATACGTTATCACGGAGGCATTACCACCATCTTTAATTGGCCCAGACTTGGCCAGTGGCACGTCCCTCATCAGAGCCATCAGGGATTGGCTCTGCTGGACATGGTGGAAGCTTCTAGCAGCTTCTCACAAAAGCCACCTCTGTGGCCTCCCTGCTACCAAAAACCAGGCCCTGCGAAACCAACACACAATCTAACATCCCTCAGTGGGTGGCTTAGTGTGCTGTGGAGGAACCGGGAATATTTTCAGCCCTTCCCTGAGATATTAAGAACTAAGGTTCTGAGGTTCGTAACGACATCTGGCACCTGAGAAGCTGTGTGTTTCTCTAAGTAATGTAACTTTCTAGGAGCTTGAACTTACATGGCAGAGTGGATGTGACAAAGAGCCGCCCATCAGCTAATGCTCTAGGAAGCAGCAACATGATATGGAAGGAAACCAGAAACCTGGGGTTCATTTTAAATTTCTACACATAAGCTTGCTTCTGTGACATTAATTTGAATCAGATGGAAAAAATGATGAATATGAAGTTGTTTTTTTTTTCTGACTAGATCTTTCCTTTTATATCAGTGAGACTGTTTTCCTGCTCTCTTTGTAAGCTTTTATCATTTCCACTTCAGATTGCCTTTGAAGACACTTAATTTATGTTTTCTCTAACATAATTTTATTTTCCTCTTTAGTTCACCAAGACTGGGTTTCAGTGTCTTCCTGGCTTGAATGATCACTTCGATTTGTTGGTTAATCATGCTATTTTTATTTTGCTTTCTGCTTCATTTTTAACACACAACTGTTTAAACAGCTAAGTCAGTTTATTATGCACATGAATCCTATATATATATTCCACTGCTTTTACTGGCTGAAACACAGACAGGCTTAACTCTCTTGGCTGACTCTATTCCTCTTACACTATCGAGACTAGTAGGAAACAGGGCTAAAGACACTGAAGAAGCTGAAAAAATTTTTCTACATCCTGTTCCTCTCTGGAAGACCCATATGATTACAAGCAATAATAATGAGGAGTCTATTACTCTTTTAGATCTTATTCCCAGCAGATCTGCCATCGGAAAACAAAACATTTGGGTATTTACTAGAAGATAATAGCTTCATTCAGTGAAATTGATGATAATTATAGCTGGCATTTTTATTTAGACTTTCAAGAAAGGAGATAATACAGTATTCAAGTTTATTGAATAACATTCTCAAAAAAACCATATTTTTAAAATCAAAAACAGTTACCCATAATCAGTGAGAATCTAGGTCCAAGTTAAGTAAGTGAAATATCTCTTCTGTTGTTAGCTACCTTGGGTAGCTTGCTGCTGTCTTTCAATAAATTTTAAATACTACTTGTTTTTGCATTTCCCCTTTATCACAGAATACAACCATTTTACTACGTTTATTAGCAGACAAATACTTGAAACAGTATTTGAATATCACTGTTATTCATTCAAAATCATTTTGGTGTACTTTCAGGACTCTGCTGGGAGTCTGGACCATTATATGTTATTGATCTACTAACGCAAAGTGTTTTTCTGAATCCAGCAACAGCCCATTTTAGGCTTCAAGTAAATCATTTCTCGCTTTAGTGGCATACAGAATGTCTGAAGAATGATACTTTCATATTTCCGTTTATGTAAATATGTAGATGGTAATGTATTTGGGGGTCACATTTCTAACACAGCTCTTGAAAGCTGTGGCTGTTATTTTTATCTTCAGTGGGTTCATCCATAATATTGTCCATTAAGAATTCTAGCTGCCTGAGAGCACCCACAAATCAAGTAATTTGGTTACTAAACTTCAGTCCTTCACACACATACATAATTATTTTTTTTGCACATGAAATTGTCCCACTTATATTAATACGACTATTTAAGGTGTTTCAAGGCAGGGGCCTAAGAAAGCAGTAAGGGGTTCTAGAACTACTAGCTAGGAGAAAGTTTTTCTCCAAATTATGAATGACATAATTCAGAGATTTTGTAGCCCATTATTTATAATCTAATATCTATAGCTATTATCTTATTCATTTATAGTCATTATACATAGCATATATTATAGTAAATAATCRTTATTATCTTATTATGCTGTATTTTCAGATGAAGACGAGCAGTAGGGTTTTTAAGTTCTTTGCATTTTGGCATGCTATGGCTAGTCAGAACTCTCTTCAGGGATACCCTAGGTATGAGTTTCACTCGCTGTTCTGAAGGAAGTCACTCCACGTATATACACACCTATTTATTTATAGATATTTATATATTTTTGAATGAATATGCATATTCTACTTCATATTTTCAGCCTTCATTGTGAAATGCTAAGTATAACAAGAAGTGTTCCAGTTGCCATGGAAAACAATACATTTTCTCATTATTTGTACAACTGTCTCTGAGGTCTACGTAACTTTCTCTCATCTGAGGTTCTTTGAGAAGAGAGAGAATTTTGATACATAATGCGATAACATATGCAATTTTTCTTTCAGTACCATCATTTCTTCATATAGCTTTGATTTTTAAAAACATCAACATCAACAAAGGGAATGTTTCTCAAGTGAAAACTTCTTTTGCAACAAAGTAGTTGATAACGAGCAATTAAGGCTTTGTATACTCTTCTTTTTACTGCCTTGTATATTCTGTTATTTATATTCATGCAAAGTAAGTGCTAAATAGTTGACAAATACTTTTCCTGATTAAAACTGCTCAGTAGTCACCTAACACTCACATTGCTCAGGTGTGAGTGATTCTGCACTGTGCTAAGCAGTGGAAAAATCAGACTCAGTAAGTCACTAAGTCTTATAATAAAGGTCGATAATAAACGCTTATGATATTCTGGCACCATCTAAAGAACATAAACTCCTTGCTCTGGGACACGGGTTAGATGGTCACAGGCCTCATCATTTGAACCAAGAGTAAGAGATAAGTAAGGCTTTCTAGAGCTGGGAATAAAAGTGGTGAGGCAAGACAGGCTCTTTCAAGATTCATGGAAGCAATGTGTAACACTACAAGTTACATTGATATAAATTTGTATAATGTGAATAAATATGAGCATTCATGAGTAGATTACCAAGCATATTGTCTGATTCTCCTATGAAGCTGATGATGTTAACATTATCTGGCTTCAAGTATCATGTTGCTCATCTTAAACAAAGTCATGGGAATCAGTTCCTCCTAAAATTCACTCTTCAGTGAGGTTACCATAGATGCAAATGAAGTACTTATTTTCAACATACAAGTTAGGAAATATTTATAAGAGATATAAGTAAAAACATTAGACAAAAATATAAAAAGATTTGTGCTGAGCTAAAAAAAGAAAGGTCTCTATCCAGCTTTAGAAGGTCACTATTTGTCAAGGATTCTGTCTCACTGACTGCATTTGCATTATGTTACATTCCTTAGTAAAACAGCATCTTGAAGTAACAGGCTAACCTTCCAGTTACCCTTTTACAGAGATTTTCAAGGGTTCTAAACCAGAGTTTATGTCTGGTAAAGGATAGCAGAGACATTTGGCATGGGAAGTATCCAGACACACCTAGCACTGGGGAAATAGGTAGCCTCCTACCTTCCAGCCATGAATCTCTGTGTCCCTCATACATCAGGTTCTTGAATGATCTCTTCCTCTGTGAAGGTAACTTCCATAACCATACAAAAAGTTTTGGCTATGGTCTGATTTGTACCCACAGCTCAAGATCTAGGTGCCTGTTTTCATATCTCTTATGTCTGAGGGCTGGGCTCTAGCTAGCCCTCTCCAGAGGGGACCACCAAATAGGAATTTATTTGTTTTTTCACTATATTAGCTGTGCTTTTTCTACCTGCTGGTGCTGTGAAGAACACACCAACTTGAGCAATACCTGAACAATTCTGTTACTCCATCCAAAATTTCTTCTTTGTTTCTTGGGTATATGCACTACCAAGGGTTCTCCGCGTCATGAGCCTTGTCAACTCTTCTGGTCACCAGTGAATTAATATCTGTCTACCTCCCATGGTTCAAAAAGATAAATAAAAGTCCAGGTTACAAAGACATTTCCCCTTCTAACGTTGCTGAAACCTTTTTTCCTGTTCCAGAGGATGCAGAGGAACAGTAGATGATTCACTGAGAACAGCCATAACCTGTAAATCTTCCTACCATCTTTCTGCCCAGCATGCCTTTCTATTTCAGGAGTGAGTTAATAAAAAAAGTATTTCTGTTTTTTCTTAGAAAACCATCTGTTGCTTTGTTAGACCAGCTGTTGTCTCCTGAATTTGACAGATCAGTCTTTGTCTCACCTTAATTCTCCTCTTAGTGATGGCATGGTTCCCCAAGCAGTGCAAACCAGAATACACCAGCATCGCTGCTGGAACTTGACACCAACCCCCCCACTCATGTCCACCCATCCTCACCTTCGCATTGCCCTTCATCTGTGCTTGCACAAGTCTGGTCTGAATCAGAGAATCTACCCAGAGAAAGAGACTGAAATTACAACAAATTGTACCAAAATGGAAGAGGCAGTGCTATAGTGATAGAGTGGTGCAGCCAGGGAGAGGAGAGGGTGAAATTGCTGGTTCAGCAGCAGTGCCTATTGATGCCAGTCCGAACTGACTGTGAGCTGTGGCGTTGGTGTGCAGATATCAATATGAAGCAACTTAATTAGCTGAAATATATCTCATATCAATCCTTATATTAACTAACATGCAAACATCTAGACAGGATATATACATATATTAATGAGACAAGACACAGTAGTTATCAGCTCAGGCTGCAGTAAGTTTTGGGGTGAGTTATTGTAACTTTGTTATAGGAATAAAACCAAGCCTCCTTTGCTGCACTCTAATTCTAAGCTGCTTCCCATTTTGTATGCCTGTGCGAGGCTTTTAAGTTTCAGAGAAACAAATCTGATCTCTTCCACTTAATCAAAAACCTCTAGTAGTGGTGTGTTTATGATACAGCACAACGTTGTGAAATAATCTCCCACTGCACTTTCCAAACAAGATTTCTGCTGAAGCATTTAGTTCTCATACAGCACTTACCTTTTAAACTGTGCATTTAATTCTTAGCTAATTGCCATCAATATTTATGCTGCTGAACTTTTATCCTGCTGCATATTGTATAATTGCTACCATTAGCTCATCTCCCAAAGGTTTTCCTTTCAGATTCCTATAATGTATCCATGTTATTCTTTTGCAAAGTGCAGATTTTTATAATATTGTTAAACTGTCTAATACTCAGTTTATACTTTGGACCATAAGTGAATTTGATTGCATTAAAAAATTTAGTAACTTCATATTCACTTTTTAATTTAAGCAGGAATAATGCACCAGTAGTGCTTTTGTCCACTATTTTCCATTAAGTTCTAAAATCAGGGTTACAATAGCTAATTTAGTATCCTGAAAGCAAAATGAATGGGCAGGTGTAAATTTAATTTTAATCTCCTCAATCTCAGTAATTTTCTAGGTGTTTTGCAAGTACAGCCACAAAAGCCCCAAATTAAGCTACCTACAAAAATTAATTATTTTTATTTCCAGATAAAAGTGACATAGAAAGAAGTTCCAGTCACCTTCTCATCCAGAGGATAAATAGGACATCCCATAAAACCCTTGTACTGACTACTGGTTCTCCAAAGGAGCCATGGCCCTCCTGCTCTGTCTATACTGGTAAACAGGGCAGGGCCAGGTTCACACCAAAGATCACACTGTGTTGGGAYGACCCTGGCTGGATGCCAGGTGTCTGCCAAAGCCTCTCTGTCATTCCCCTCCTGACTTGAATAGAGGAGAGAATTTATAACAAAAGGCTCATACTTTGAGATAAGGGCATGGAGAGTTCACTCAGCCATTACAATCATGGGCGAAACAGAATCAATTTAGGGAAACTAATTGAATTTATTGCCAATCCAATCATGGTAGGATAAAGAGAAGCAAAACCAAATCTTAAAAACACCTTTCCCCTACCCCTCCCTCCTTCCTGGGCTGAACGTTATTCCTGTTTCTCCACCTCCTCCCCTCGGTGGTGCAGAGGGACAGGAAATGGGGGCTGCGGTTAGTTCATCACATGTTGCTTCTTCCTCTGCTTCCCTCTCAGAGGCAGCACTCCTCACACTCTTCCCTTGCTCCAGCACAGGGTCCTTCGCATGGGCTATAGTTATTCACAAACTGCTCCAGCATGCATCCCTTCCACAGGGCGCAGTCCTTCAGGAACAGACTGCTCCAGCATCAATCCACCACAGGGTCCCAAGACCTGCCAGCAAACCTGCTCCAGCATAGGCATCTCTCTCCACAGAGCCACAGGCCCTGCCAGGTTCCTGCTTCAGCATGGGCTTCCCATTCGGTCACAGCCTCCTTCAGGCATACACCAGGTCTGCAGGGTGGATACCTGCTCCACCATGGACCTCCATGGGCTGCAGGGGGACAGTTCCCTCACCATAGTCTTCATCGCAGACTGCAGGAGAACCTCAGCTCTGGTGCCTGGAACACCAAATCCTTCTTCCTCACTGAAGTCGTTGTCTTCAGAGCTGTTGCTCTCACATATTCTCACTCCTCTATTCCCTGGTTATTGCTTTCATGCAATAACTTTATCTTCCTTGTTAAATATGTTATCACAGATGCATTACTGCTGTCACTGAAGGGCTCAGTCTTGGCCAGTGGTGTGTCCAACTTGGAGCCAACTGACATTGTCTCTGTTGGATGCAGGGGAAGCTTTTAGCACAGAAAAAAGCTTTTTTCTCAGAAAAACCACACCTGTGGCCCCCCCAGTACCAAAACCTTGCCACACAAACCCAATACACACATGATAACCCACACTGTAGGGGTTATCATAGGTCCAATTCCTTACATGTTATTTTGTCTAAATATATGAACACTTTCCCAATCAAAACCCAAATAAGGTCTGGTCAAGTAGTGATGGTCTTTCCAAGTAACTGTTGCACATGATGTGGTTATTCTGCCCAAAAATGTGAGAAAGATTCATGTCGATTAACTAATCCAGAAGAGGGACTTATGTGTTTGCCATCTTTCAGATAAGGACTGCAGGAGCAGAACTCAGTCACATAAAAGATTTTGGTGAGTTCATGGGGATAATCAGTTGAACATACAATTTCAACATATCACTAGGTTTAGAACAGGCAGAACTTTGGAATCATGCACTGAAAATCCCAAAGAAAATAATAAACCACAGCCCCTTGCTTTAAGTACATCTGTAGCCACTATGGAATATGGATGCTGATTCTGATATCCACATATCAATACATTTCAGTTCTTCTGTGTGCCACACGACCAGTTGTAACCATGGGGTGGGGTGGGGTGGGGTGGGGAGAGTAGTTGGGTGTGGGTAGTGGACATGTGTAAAAAAGCCAAAAAAGCCAAAAAAAGAAGTAACTAAAAATTTTATTTTATCATGTTGTAGAAGAATTCACAATGTCTAGAAAAAACTTTATTCACAGAATTCTTCAACACATAGTGGAAATATGAAATTAAATAACTGACAGTTACAATTTTGCAGCTGGTTCTACCAGTTGGCTGATATTGTTCCCATAATGTTATCTCTGTGCGGCTAAGTTCATTGATGTAGTAGATTTAAGACATTTCATACAGCCATATGCACTGTCTGATATGTGTGCAAAGAATGGGACTTTTACGTCATTGATTCATTTGCAGGTTTTGTCTTGATTAAAGGATATTCCATCAAGACCAACTGACTTTTAATTAAGGTAATCAAAAGACAGTTTAAAATAAGGAACTTCTAATTATGCCCAATCTTGGGGGAGGAGGGGAGGAGGGAAGAAGGAGACTTGAAAATCTATGCATTTTTTAAAAAATCTAGTTCTTTTGCATTAGGCACGCGTATTATGGTGGTCTCATCAGTACCAAAAAGAAATATAAAATAATGGAAATACAACTGCATGTTATAAAGAAGATTACAAAATCCTATACTATGCACGTAGCCAAAGTCTATTTCACTGTAAAACCTTGTCTTGGATTTCAGCAGTCACAAATCTTTGAAAAGAGACATGGAGGAGCAGACAGTGTTCCATAAAGGCTTTTTCTGCTCAGTGGGGAAATGGAGATGTCAGTGACATCAAGTTTATTATTCAGGCACCTTATCAACACACTAAATTCCTTTATTTGCAAGCAAGTGGTTTTCGTAGGCTGATTTACAGAAAGGGC
Source organism: Amblyornis subalaris (assembly GCA_018881555.1). Taxonomy (NCBI): domain Eukaryota; kingdom Metazoa; phylum Chordata; class Aves; order Passeriformes; family Ptilonorhynchidae; genus Amblyornis; species Amblyornis subalaris. The sequence continues at coordinate 1,047,389 of JACAXG010000141.1, read as the reverse complement.
AGATTAGAGCTGCTAACAGCTGTGGGAATCAACATAACATCAGTTGTGGTTTTCCTTGATTACAAGAAACTCACTGTAAACCAGGGTCGTATCTCTTTTGACCGATTATTCTTTCATCTCACATTAAGCTTATGTTGAACCACCTCTCATGGGCAAATTTAAATTCTTTTGCCACTTGCTCTTTTTAGGCAGCCTATGCATCAACTGGATTTTTTCCATGTGGTTGAAGGATGGGTGGGTATCTTTGCTGCTTTTACTCTATTACTATTTATTTAATAGTCACTTCCCAACCCCTAGTTTGTGCTTGTCTATATTTATTTTTTCTCTCTGCTCAGTGACCCATAATAAAACTCATTAATAGCCGGATGCCTTTAGGGAACACCCTCTTTGAACACATTACAATAACAGTAATTAAGAATACATTTGGAAGCTGTTACACACTTAATCCTGGTATTTATGTTGGTTCTAAATTCAGCTAGACATTAAACTCATTTTTCAACAGGTTTTCTCATGGCTGGCTCTGAGCACCTCATGGGCAGGTTGTGCACCAACACATTACTTACACGGATAGCAATTGAAAGCCTGAAGTACTGCAGCAGGAATTTCCATTCCTGTACATCACTGAGTGTTATGCTTGGTGAGATGTGATAGTCACAAAAATGTCTAAACCCAGAGCCCAATTTTAGACCTGGGTCACAAAACACTGCTGTAAAATACTTTTCTAGGTGCTTTTCTGCAGCTTTAGCTGTGGCAAGATATCTGCTAGATATCAAATCATTGAGATGGATATATTATCACTTTAAACATGCTTAAAAGAGCTATTTTAAAAATGTCAGTGACTGTAATTCTGCCACTACTCAAACCCAGAGATTTAATAGTCCCAACAACTTTCTCTAGACTTTTATGTTGGCACAAAGGTCGCAAATTCACTTTTCACAGCACAAAAAAATACGTGGTGGCTAGTAAGTAGTTTATGTATATCTCACTGTTCCGGAGAAGGCTTTGCATTTTGAATTACACAGGTACATGGGCTTATGTTTAAGAAGAATCATGTGGGTATTAAACTAAAAAACCCCTCTGAATAAAAGAGCTTTTCAGGTAACATGCTCACATGTGAAGGCCAGTTTCAAAAGCCAAAGAAAGCATCTCACATGGCATTGAATCGTTGCTGAAAATCCTCACATGTAAGAGGATTACGAGCTGCCATGGCATTATTCAAAGTACAGAAGCATGAAAAACAGGTCCCACTTGATGTCCAGGAGAGCCAAGCATATCTTCTTAGTAACATATAAAAAAATATGCTTCAGTAAGTAGGTGGTGCAATCCAGTAGGAAAAAAATATGCCAACCACAAACTATAGCAGACAGAAAAACTAATAAATAAATATATATATTTTTAAAGACAGCTCTTTAAAAATGCCAGATAGTGAACTATTATAAAAACAAGCCCTTTCCGAACAAAAACCCCCTGCTATAGTAAGGTAAAATGTTCTATTTTCTCCCTCTCGTTTTTAATGGAAATACACTATTTCAACTGTAAACCCTACTCACACAATTAGCATTATTGAAGTTGAAAAGAAATCCATAGGTAATTACTGAAAGGATGATGTAAATCAACAGCAGGAAGGCAGTGTTCTCAGTTTCACTCAGTACATCACACTGGAATGTTTGTTCTATTTCTTTAAACAGTTTTTGATTACCATCTGTTAGTGATGAAACAGGAACAGTTACCTTGCTAATCCATCCACTGGAAAAAAAACATAAAAAAGAGAAAGTGAAAACAAATAGGGAATTGAGCCAGAACAACATTCTATTAAAAACATATCTGAGAAAAATTATGGCAACCAGGATACTAATTCATGATTTCTGGAAAGAGTCCATTCCTCAATGTTCAGCAGTTTAGGTGGTAGTACAAGTTTGATATGTGCTTGTCACTTTTAGAGACATAAGAAACTTTGACACCAACATGGTGGCAAAAAGCAAGGTGTGGTGAGAGAAGCTTATCCGTTAAAGGGAGCATGGCAAGGAGCAAGAGTGTGTTAAGGGTTAAAGCTCTTGTCCTCACTTTGCTCCTTGGAGTAGCTGACTAGCAGAGCTGCACAGGTAGTGTGTGCTACCAGATGCTTCAAAGGCCTGGTCCTCCTTCTGCCCTAGCAAGCTTATAAAAATGTGATTTAATGGCTCTTTGTGTGGTTACTGCCCCAAAATCATGGTGCGTAATGCCTATTTAAAAGGTAGAAGACAGAGGAGAAAATGTCACTGTTTCCAGTCTTTTCTTTGTCCCTTCCTGGAGAGCTCCAGTTATTTAGTATTGCTCTTTATGGCAATGGCTCAGCCTTCCCACTTAAACGGATGCTTAGGGCAGTGTCATATAGGCAAAGTTTTTGAAGAAGAGAAGGGATACTCAGAGAAATCTAGTCAGATTATGATAAGAACATGCTCACATTTACGCACAGATGTTAAAATAATGATTTATAAGCTTTTTAAGGGAGAATTGATGATATAAATTCTTTCTTCCCGCTTCTGTTTCTTCTTGCTGAGTTGATAAAGGGAGAGATGGAAATACTTGGAAGGTCACAGTCAATGGATAGTGATCATTTATGTCTCACTGGAAAGACAGTATAGTGTTTACTATGAGCCTTTGATATAAGTATACTTACTTCTTGTGACCTGCCTTTATGGATCATAAAGAGTTTTGCTCCTTGATGACGAGCAGTGGGAAAAAACCCAAAACCCCAACAGAACCACTGTATTTTCATATGTTCTTTATTTAGAACTACAGATGAATAGCCACAACAGAAGGAAAGGAGTCTTTTGCTTCTGTCCATTGATGAACAAAGAATATTTAGACATAGAGGAATTGTCTGCCTAACAGTCTTTGAAAAAACTTTTGGGAGTCATAATTTTCTAGAAACTTAGAATTGTTCATCTAATCGATTTGTCGAACAATAAGAAAATGTTTCCTCTTGGAAAGGTCTTTCAAACCCTATTATGAGTCCTATTCTCCTCCATATCATCCCGAATTAGTCAGAACAGCATACCGTTTGGTAGAAAATGACACAAAGGTGCTTCACTTTGGGGGTTTTTTTGTAGTCATTGGTGATAGCAGACTTTTTTTTTCCTATGGACTGCCACGGACAAAGAAGACTCTGCTGACCCACAGAATGAGAGAGATGAGTCTCATCGTCCCTGGGGCTTTTCTTATCTAGCTAGTAAATAAATCTGAAATCACCAATTTTCATTATGTGGTATGTCCTGAGCACAGGAATGGGAAACACATCCTAAGGGACAAAAGGCAGACTTGCCTGAAGACAGCTTAGCATCTGTTGGAAACAGGATAAATGTAGTTTTGTAGGTGGGGAGAAGAGCTTTCATGGAACAAAGATATTTGTCCATTGGATAGCTGCATAGAAGAGTAGGATACCATGCTAATGACTATGCCAATGTTATGTTTAAATTGTGTTTACCACTGATATATAGTTAAATCAAGGTTGTACTTTCGAAGTTGCAGTCTTTATGCCCTTAATATAACTTTTCATGTTTCTAACATAACTGTAGGGCACAAGAAAAAAGCAGGGAAAAAATTGTAGTTACAATGAAAAATAATTAGTGATCTAAGAAAAACTTTCAGAAGAACACTTCTTAGTTTAATAGGGAGCCTGGATATTTGCTGATGGAATACTTGGTAGGAGTAGTATTTGCAGGACATGGCTCTGGAATATCTAACTTAAATCATAAGCTGTCTTGTAAGAAATCTTATGGGTCTGTGCTGCTGTGACTGAAAAACAGTTGCACCAGAAATGTGTAAGTGAATATTAAGTTTATTGCTCCTTGCTTTTCCTTGCCTCAAAGTCGGATTTCTCACAACATGTACACAGTCAGAAAACCAGAAATTTTGAATGTATGGCATGAAAAAAGACTAAAATTGCACTGATAATATTCCTTGGCTTCACAATCTGCCTGCACTCTATTGCATTCAGTGGTTCCAATAAAATCCCAGTGAAACAGGGATGAGATGTATGTGTCTAGCAGATCTGACTGAACAGAAAACAGCACTTAAAGTTCACATTTCATACAAGAACCTTCTCTCATGCAACACAGAGCTTTTTCTTTCCCTCTTCATCTATTTCTTTGTTGCTTTGGCAAATGTTAATCATGTGGAGAATACTCCAAACAAAACAACAAAGTGTAGGTCTGTATCTTAAATAAACCCATTTCTCCTATGGCTGCTTTTAGACACTGCGACAGCTCTGACCACCCTCCATGACAGGTCAGCAGATGGTGTCTTTAAGTGATGAATCTGAAAACTTTTGGGGGTTAGTTGACTGAAAATGAAATATTATAAAGGGAAAATGTGCAGTGTTTTCCAACTACAGTTTCCTAGTGCCATCCAACAATAGCATAAATGAGGATGCAGTGCTGGTCAAAGAAAACCACTTCCTAACATGCGATTTGTGGGCCATTAATCTTGGCTGCCCATCCTCCAGTTTCAGTCTGAAAAACGTTTTAGCTCAGCAGGTGATGCTGTCAGTGACAAATGAACAAGATTAAAATCAAATGATGTGGACAAAGCAAACTGTCTCAAAATGAATCTTCCTGTACTCGGAAACTACTATGATTCTTATGTTACTGGAAACAGGGCTAGTGGCTTTGTGAACTTAATCTAAGAGAATTAAGAAATGGCATATCTGTGACAGTGAATTTTAAAAAAAATAGAACCTTCATGAGAAGTAACTGGCATGTTTCTTGTAGGATTCAACTGAATCTTTCAGGCTTTGCCTTATCTCATGGACTCTTTTTTATATGGATGGTAAAATATATTACACGTAAAGATAAGAATGCTATTACTGGCTGTGAAATTTCCAAACTGAAGAGGATCAAACATAAGTCAGATGGCACAAAGCACTGTGCCCAGTGGTCCAATAACAGTCCAGCTGTTTGAGTGTGAGACACTGTGGAGGAGAGGATTGCCTGTGAATTTGCACATTTGCACTGAGTGAACATATTGAAGACTGTGGGAATGGCTTCTGAGACACTGGGAGCAGCAGCCTAATTGAAGCAGCAAGGACTCACTTTTTAAAGATGGCTCTGGTAACCCACCTGGAAAGAGAAGCTAACTTAAACAGCTAAGGACGAATATTCCACAAGAAGTGATCCAGTAGATCCAGAGAAGAATGAGAGAGCAAACTCTTTGTAAGAGTAGGGAGACAAGATTTTCCTTAACAGGTGTCTTAAGAATAAGAAAGGTTTAAAAAGTTACATTAATAAAGAAGGAATGCACTGGATTGAAAATCAGACTCAAATAACTCCTTTCATCTATAGACAGCTGTAATGTCTCTGAAAAGTGAGGCAAAGCATGGGAAAATGGCACAGAAAAAGAGAGTACAGATGGAGAATGGTTTTGAAGGCACTCTGATGTCTCACTCACTTGCCCAGTATTCTGCAATTGACAGGCAGTTAGTGCACATCATAATGTGGGAGCACATTCATCTCTACTCTCCAGATGCATGAACCACCCTGCTTCATGGGTAGTAGGTGACAATGTATTAGGACTTCCAGAGTATCTTCCTTTGGGTGCAGCAGCGTAGCTGGATGTGTTCGCTCTGGTGAGAAGTGCTAACCCTTATATAGGCTCATGCTTTAGAAAGACATGGGGTGGTGCCTCCTGTGCCTTATGCTAATAGCAATAGTCATTTAGACTTGGGATTCTTTGATATTCTGGGAGAGAGGACACGTGAGGGACTGGGGCATAGTGGTGGCTATTTTGTCTCAAGGAAGTCCTTTCTTGGGGATAAGATGATAGGGAACATCTAAAAGGGAACCTGATCCTATTATAGCTGCAGAAAAAACGAGTTGTATAGAGCAAAGGAACAGAAAAAAATTAGACACCTGTAAAACTGCTGAGGAGAAACTGGAGAGAAGGAAATGGAAGAAAATTATGATGTATACATAAAGTTTTATTTGAATTTTAACACAGACGTGAACCTTTAGGACTATTTTTCATCATTTTTCATAGATGACTGCCGGGGAGATTTGTGCCCTGGTGAAAGGGAGGAGAAACTGCCACTATTCCTAAAACCTGATCTCTTTATTATGCAAAATTGACAGTTATGTGAGTTTGCCATACTGAGCTCCCAAATGTATGCAGTCAACAAAAATGTTGCACAGTTGATGAAGAGAAACTCAGCTATAAATCACAAGAATAGTAAAAGACTGATTTGCTCCTTTTACGTGTCCCTCTAGATGTGCATTGAACAGGGATTATGTAGACCAGCACACTTTTAGGCTTCAAATAGTGTTCACAAGGCCTAGAGTTGGGGAAGTTCATCTCTCCCTTCAGGCTTTCTTGTCTGCTTTTCCTTTCATTTAACTGCATTTGCCAACAGTTCTTTTATCATGTTATATTTATCTTTAAAATTTTTTTTCCATAGTTCACTGAGAAAGGGATGTTCTTCTCTAGCCACCACAGATATTTTTGAAAGGCTTATTCTTAGGGCATATCTCTGTCCAGCTTAACTTTGTTATTTACAACACCCAAATACTGTACCTTGTTTACCTGCTGTGTCTGGTCCAGGAATTTCTCAGTTGCACCTCAGAGTTCACCATTTAGCTTTTAATTGGATAGGGAGCAACTACCTGCAGATACGTGAACTGTGTAACCTCTGATCTAGCCAGTTATTCATGAATAATAGAGGTGGTAGAAAGTTCTTTGCTGACGGGGGCAGCAGAGATGCTGCCAGAAATGAACCCTAGATTGGGAGGGGTGGGCTTGAAAGCCAAGGAAAGGTTGATAGGGAAGCTAAAGAAAAGTAGAGTGCACTCTGAAAAATTCTGTGCAAATGCAGATGCCTGTCAGTATTGGCAGATGTCTTTCAGTATTGGTTTGAGCCCTCGTCCAGAAAGTGGCTGTTCTATGATCTAATTTTCTAGGCACAGGAGAATGATGGTTCTTCTTGTGATAAAATATTTGCCTTAGTAATAAGTACTTAGGTTGTTACCTGTTTTCAGAACAAAAACCCGTGAGGTTCTGCGGCTGGGAATTTTTTTAGGTAAATCTTAATGTGGTTTGAAATATTACTAAGGTGTTCTGTCATCCTACTGAAATCTATTTTCTTCTCTGGGATGTGCATAGAGGAAGAAGGGTGGTGACTGAACCAAAAACTGCCCCAAGAGCTGTAGGACTGTGAAGAATTAAGGATTTCAGCTTGCTGCTTGGAGAGTCATGAAGAAAAATTGCAAAAATAGCAAAATTCCCAAATCATCTAAATTCATTCTGGCCAACAGATTTAGGGGAGATTAGTCCCATGCCTTAGCTGGTTGCATGTGGTCTTAGATATCCAAGGTGCTTCTTTCTCTCTATTTATCAAAAAAGCTAGTATGGGATATCCAGTTTCTAACCAAGCTGGCAGAGATATTTCTTCAGATACTTCTTATACATGGCATCTGTGTGAAACCTAATGGAGACTTCTGCAGTACCTGGTGGTCCAGATTCTGTGCTGACTTCTAGATTTTCAAATCATCAGAGATATACTTGGTTTGCACTGCTGTAAATGAACACCAAAGCAAGAATCAAGAAATTCTCCAATATTGTAGAAAATATTCACCCTGCAAACAACTAATTATTTTATTATTTTCACTACCCATCTGAACAGGATATTTTTTCACTTACATTTTGTGTAAGCAGACACACCAATATTAATAACTTTGAGCATGTCGAACAAATATTACTTGTTTCTGAGGAAACAGGATGCTAATCTCAAAACCAACACAGATATTTCCTTGTAAACCACCAATTAAGCAATAAGGTTCAACAGGGCATGCAGTTATCATAGAGCAATCATAGCTGTGGAGATTTATATGGCATAGTAGAATTTAATGGCAAATGTACATGGGGAATATGAAATCAACTCAATAAAAATTATGAATATTATGCTCAGTCCCTAAAATATTTTTTTTCTGTTGAGTCACAATAAAATTATATGGACAGGAGACAACATCAGATTTTGAAATTTATAGTTTTTTTCTCTATGTATATGTGTTTAAATCTTCTAAATTTTTTTGGTCAGACTCATACAGCACTAGATTATGGTACTTTTTCTCCTAAGTCTGGTATTAGCCCTCAGCAGCAGCTTTTTGGAAAGCAGTCTCAATCCCCTCCCTGTCAGAGGACTGGAGCCAGCACTGCCACTAAAAGAGCTTCTCTGTCTGGAATGAAAATCCTGTACAGAGTATGAGACCTGCATCAATAAAATGTTTTTCCTTCTTGGCAGAAACTCAAAGGGAAGGCAGGTGGCAGTAACACTGCCTCTACTCTGATGATGTGAACCTCTCTGCAGAGGTCCAGGGATTCAGTTCTGCCATATGAAAATAAAACATACAGCATCTTTGATTGAATTTGGTGAATTTAGTTCTTTTGGTTTTCTTTTCACTTGAAACAAGTGCTCTGGTTGTCTTTAACAGAGTCTTAATAGAACCCATGACAGTCCAAGTGTATTGAAATACTTTAGTGTCAAAGGACCAAGTATGTGAAATTTAAAGGTTTGGTAAAATGTGATGAGGGAAAGAGCTTTCTTTTCCCAGCTGCTGAAATACCCAGCATATGGAGAAGGCATAAACCACTTTAATAACTGAAAATTTCTTCCTGTATATCCTATGAAAATGATCTGTGTAAAACAATTAAAATGCCTGAAAAGACTAAGCAACCATGTTCCAAGAATGGAAGGACTTAGAGGAAAAATTAAAATAAACTAAAATGAATCTACTATTTTGAGCTGGATTGAAGTGTAGATAGTTTAGATATATTATGAATATTTTGATGAGCTAGCAGGCTGCTCACAGCTGCCTGGATCTGAGAGCCCATCCATTGTGTCCACAGGCAATAGAGTTGTGAGTTGGCTTTCCCTCATTAAAGACAAATAGGGATTGAATCTCTTCCCTTACTGAACATTTCAGCTTCCCTGAAAAGAAAGAAAGAGACAGCAGCACAAACAGGGCAGTTGAAATAGCACTGCAAATCTAAGAGTAACATCTTACCAGAGAAGTTTCTTCCACCAGACTGGCAAGCAGAAGAAAACTCCTGGTGCTTCAGCATTTGTGATCACAGTCTGGGAGTTATGCTCATGTGGATCATGGAGAATCTGTTACCTTGCACACTGACGCCAACATGTGTAAATGGCAATTAATCATGTTACAAACTACTTTAAAATGTTAAGACTGAAGATATCTGAAGCAGTGTCTGAAAGTCATCTAATGAGTTGGTGTTTGTCAAATCTACTCTTTAATGCAAAAGTTTTTCACTGTTCAAGGTTTGGTAGGCTACTGGAAACTCTGAATCAGTCTACCTGATACCTTATCAGTTGTACTGAAGAGGAAGTAGTGCTGGAAGCTTCCAGAGGAGGACACTGAGAGAGCTGCATGAGGACTGGGGCAGCCATGTGATGATTGAGTGCCATGGATTAAATAATGGTGGCTTTAGAAAGTAAAGCAGCAATTTAACTGAGTTGTTTCAGAGTTCACAACGCACAGTCATCTTAGAGATAGTTTTGTTTCCTTGACACTGGGTCAGAAATCATAGAACTATAGAAGCAGAGAATGGCTTGAATTGGAAGGGACATTAAAGATCATCTGGTTCCAACTCCCCCACTGTAGGCAGGGATGCCACCCACTAGATCAGGTTGTTCAAAGCCTCATCCAGCTCCTCTGTCTGTAAGGACAGTTTACCGGGGATCTCTTGTCTACTAATTCTTTAGAAAGCTGGAATTTCACTCTTCTAATGTTCCTCAGTATCACGAAGTCCACCAGGGCATGGTTGCTACAGCCCAGACCAGACAAAAAAAACCAAAACCCAGACAAACAAAACCACACCACTTAATTCTTAATATTTTTTTCTTAATTTTCTGTTTGCTTCACTACAAAGTGGGTTATACTTCTTGCCCAGAGGGACAATATTTGTGATTGCCACCTTGAATACCTTAAATTTCATGAGAAATGTCTATAGAGCTGTCTTCAACTTTTTTTTTCCAAAGCAATTGCTTATCACTTCTCGTGATACTTTATTTCCCAGCTATTTTAAATATTTTTTTTAAAAAGGGGTCTGATAAAGCCTACCAAGGGCTTATAAAAGAATTAATTTCTTAATGTTTCTATTATTATCATCTTAGTTCACATTTGAAGGTGTAAAGTACTAAATTTAACATGAATTTTCAGCAAAAGCTCTGATTTTTTAGACCAAGTAAATATATTGTGGTTTCTTAGTTCCAAAAATAATCATGGGGTAAACATATTGCCCACTAGCTATTCATTTTTTGTTTCCAATACGCATTTTCTTTGTGGATGAGAGACACATCTTTGATTAATCCTGTGCAATTATTTGGTAACTTTTAAAATACAGTTTTTCTACTTCCTTGTAAATCTCCTATATGGTAAAAACTGAATTAAGCAGTATGAATATATTCCTAAAAGGGTTTTTTTTCTTGAAATATGCATTCCATATAAAAGTTAAACTGAAGTTGCAGTAGTTTKAGTCTCTTGGTTTTTTGTTGTTTGTTTGTGGGGTTTTTTGTTTTGTTTGCTTTTTTGTGTGGATTTTTTTTTTTATAATTTATACTTATGAACTATGAAACACATGGCACAAGTCATAGACCCATAATGAAAAATCACATTTTGTTCTACATACAGAGGTATATTTTACGGCAAAGTGGTTAACAAAACACATTTTAAGGTGTTTCAGTGTCGCAGTGTTCTATTGAATAATGAATTCCCTTTTAATATTAACTATACAGTTATCGAAAAGTACTTATTTTAGAGAAGTACTCAATTTACCTGAATAATGAAAAATACCAAATAAGAAATGTTTGTTTGAGGGAAATATCTTAAATGACAAACTCTCTGTCAACTGGACATAGATCCATAATTAATGGGGATATAGTAAATGAGGTTAAAAGAATCTAAGGAGCTATTTAGCTGACCAGCTGCTAACTTGAGACTCGTTTGCTGAAAATGTTACAAGGAGGTTGCATTTATGTCAACAAATCCCATCTCGTGTGCCTTTATCAGAGTAAGATGAGCCTCTTGAATGTACTGACTACCAGATCAAATCAGTCACCTAAACATGGCTTCTAGTCTGTCCAAGATGGCCCAAGATAGTCAAGATAGCTACAAAAACCTGTGAATATGACATAGGTCCTACTAGAAACTTGTATCTCTCTTGAACAGCAGATTGAGGCCATGGAGATTGCCCTAAACGATCTCAAAAAGATGCTTGTGTTTAGTTAGTTAAATCAAGCCTATCTCCAAGCCTAGCTTAGGCATATAGCTCATATGGGGATGTCTAAATGTCAATATCTTAATCCTGAACTGATTTGCAAACAAAATGTCTTCAATTATGACCTTGTACTACTCTGAGAAGGGACATTTTTATCTACTTCCTGCTCTTTGAGACTTATTTTACAATAGCCTGAGTTAAGGAAATCATTGAAAAACTTAAATCATCAGGTTACTGGTTTAAGAAAGCTAAGCAAGTCCTGAAAGTATGCTGGGTATGGAAATTCTAATATCAATGTAAGATGCGTCAGTGGCTCACCAGAATTTTACTGCAAGCACAGTGAATTCTGGGAACTAACCCAAACATTGGATTATACTTGTGCATGTTCTGGCTCCATTTCTATGGAGGATGAAGTCAAGCATTCAGGAACAAAGCATATTTACTTGAATATAAAGTATTAGGTATTTGTTATACGTTCATTATGCTCTACTAAATGTTTCTGTGTTTTTTCAACATCTTGTTTACATTTGAAGGAGCTGATATTGCGGGGATTGGTGCAAAATGTGATACAGAATATGAAACCAAAATGGATCTGATAGATTGTCAAATGTGACTGCAAAATGCAAAGTGACTGCTACTGGTATGTTGGATGTATGTGTGTATATAAATATATATAAAAACAACAAAAATTCTACCAAAGGACTCGGACAAACTTAGTCTTTCAATGAGAGTTGAGTCTCTTTTTTTTTCCCACCAAATACATTACATTTTTTTTTGTGTACTAATTTTGAGGTCAATTAAAATGCACAAATATGGCTTTTCAAAAGCAGAGGGCTTGTGATAATTCCAAAAATGTTTCTGTATCTACTTCTAAGCAAAGGACCCAGCTGGTGCTAATGATGTTGCCTGTAAAGAGAGTGTTCTGTTTCATATTCTTCTTTTTTTTTTTGCACATAATGGTTTTGGTGAGATGACCATAGCTTGCAAATCCACATGGCCAATACAGTGCAGAAGCTACAGCTGAACTCAGTTTTACCACAGATTTTTTATGAAGCATTGCTCACATTTAGAAAGCACAGATTAAGTTCATTAATATTCAAAGGAGTAGAAATCTCATTGCAGTTATGGATTTAAATTTGGATTACCTATATGGAATGAAAGAATAAAGCATGTTGTGGCAAGAAAAGCTACTGATATTAATGTGGGAATGACTGTGCAAAGATAGCAAACACAAGGAAAAAAGGGGAACTAATTTGAGCAATGAGTGGTAAAGTTCTTTGTATAGAAATGGCAGTTACCAATATGAACATTTTTTAGACAAATACACTGCATGCTGTTCCTTGCAACTGCTAAATATGCATTTAATTCCATATATACTATTGTGACATTTTAGTCAGAGAGTAGTATTGTTCATTTAAATGGTGGTACTTCTTATCTTTATGGGTTTTTTCTTATTGTGACATGTGGACCAATATCAGCATTTGAGATAAAATCTTTCTACCACGAGGGAGCATCAGCAAAAAGGGAGAAGGACATAAATGAAAGATACCTTTGGGCAATTAAATATGCTGGCACAAGATTTCATGCATATCTATTCTTCAAAATCTAAGAAAATTGCATTTCCTTCATAGGAAGAACTACCACACATCTCTATGTCCCTGTGTGTATTCCTACTTATCCTTTTCACACCACATATACATGCTGCAAGAGTATGCTCAAAGGACACTTTTCTGGCAAAAGGCACTTCTAACAACAGAGTTTATATGTATAAATATCAAATGAGAAATTTTACTGCCAGAGGTAACCTAATCCTAAAGGTAGGCTTCAGACTGCATGTGGATTTCTCCCATTCCAGCCTGATAGATGTGATATTGCTACAGCTTTGTGTTCCCAAGCCCAGCCAATAGTGAGGCTGAGCATGTGTCCCCACTAGGGAGGTGTGTATGCACCTGTACACACATGCACAAGGGCACACTGTACCCTACACACACTCCATCAGTCACACAGGTCAACACAGACAGAGACTGGGCCTTTACTGGCACTCACATGAACACATACAATGCTACACTTTCTTATGCTTGCTTCTGCTGTATCTGCCCTTCTTGCCTTTGGTTCTCCCCATAAACCCCTTATAGTCAAGTTCTACTTAATAACCAAATGCTCTTCCCCTGCATCCTTTAACAAGTTCTCTACTTCTGCAGGCAATCACGCCACCTACCTATGACTTTCATGACAGAGTTCGTTTCACTGACACTGAAGGGAGGGTCTCAAGAAGATGGAGCCAGCCTTTTCTAGAGCAAGCAATAGGACAACACACAATAGGCAGAAACTGATGCACAGGAAGTTCTACCTGAATATGAGGAAGAACTTCTTTATTGTGGAGGTGACTGAGCACTCCAATAGATTGCTCAGAGAGATTGTGGAGTCTTCCTCAATTCCGATATTAAAGAACTGTCTGGATGCAATCCTGTGCCATGTGCACTAGGATGACCCAGATTGAGCAGGGAGGTTGGATCAGATGACCCCCTGTGGTCCTTTCCAGCCTCATCCATTCTGTGATTCTGTGACTCTTGGTGAGTTTCCCATCAGGGACAATGATCAAATTTCCTTCTTTGGTAGCTTTAGGATAGTCAGTTCAGTAAGTGCCATTTTCAGTTGTGATGTTACTAGGGTTCTTCCACCAAGCTTTGCTTTTATCGTGATTGCTCTTTAATCACACAATCTAACACTTTTATATGTATGTACAACACATCAATGTAATTACCCTCTCCCTTATGTCCTACTGTTTTTCCATCTAAATCAGAGTCTGCATGCAAGGAACTGCAGGGAATATATTTACGTCTGTCAATTTCAAGGTGCAAATTTGCAAAGCTGCTACCTGGCTCTCTTACATAGGCTGTCTTATTACATTGATCACTTAATGAGGTTAAGGTTTCAGCTTTACTGAGCTACTGAGAATGTAAGAGTTCCATGAACACAATTCAACTCTACTATCCTCAACTCTTTCTCTGTCAGTGATATTCTCACAGAGGTGAATAGGCAAGAGAATTAAAAGTAAATTAAAGTACTCACTGTTGAGAAATAAACTGTGTCCCTGAGGAGCTGTTTATTCAAAAGGCTACTACATTCCAAAGTCACATTTCAGATACAATGACACTGACATGCCAGGTGCCAACAGAGAAACTGCAGAAATAACTGATTTATGAAAATTAAATTTTCTGTAGAAGCTTTTTTCTCTTTTTAAAAAGAGAGTAAAAAGAGTTATTTTCCTCCTGGAGTGTCTTGCCATGGGACTTATGTCATAGCAACCTTCTGAAAAATATTCAGAACATGATGAATTCCAGACTGTAGGTTAATGTTTGGACTTGATGATCTTAGAAATCTTTTCCAACCTTAATGATTCTATGATTCTATATGGCCTTCTGCATAGCAAAAAATATTTTTCTTGTTGTATCAAGTATGTTTTATTTTTCTCTTGCATAAAAAAGATTGTTAGCTTTTAAGCTGTCTTCTGCAAACAATGTTAGGGAAATATCACTCACTTTTATTTAATTCTAAGAATTTTAATAAGGCATAGAGAGCATTAATATTTAAACTCACTTACAAAATTATTTTTTCCATGGTAGTATTTGTTCAGTTTTATGACTTACTGAAGTGCAATACATTCACATTTCAGAGTTCCAAGAAGAATTAAGAACTCATCTGAGACTGTAAAGAGTTTGTACATTCAAACTCATATTCAGTAGAAAAAGAGCCCCATAGGATGCCAAAAAAGAAAACAGAGACTAGAGTGTAGCTGAGAGGAAAGTATGAAGAAAGATCTTGGAACTCACTCCAAAATTATTATTTGATAACTCTGGCTTTGGAGATTCAAATTACTGTTCCATTGATTTAAGTTATTACCATTAAAAACCTGACCAAATAACTTCTATATTCACTTATAGGATCTTTTGTTGCTTTGGATAATCAATATTGCACTGCTTAAAGGCATATTCATTTCCTTCAAGGTATGTGAAGATTTTACATTCCCAGAGTCATATTCTGATATCTATTCTCAAAATTACTTCAGTGAAATCACTGAAACTAGATCCTATCAATATAGGTAGGGATTTCAGAAACAAAAGAGACAAAATACTTTTTTTTCTGATATTTCTGACTGCATAGATTTGTGGTTCAGAAGATGGATAAATTACATGACCATGTGGTTGTTCTTTCTTCTGTTTCCAGGCATTGAGGAAAGTATCTTATATACTACTGCCAAAGATAACTAAGTCCAAAACCAGTTGTTTGCTACACACTACCTCTTCAGAGATTTTGAAATGATTAAATAAAATTCTTCTAGATATACTCAGTCAGATAGTCTGTAACAATGTATGTGTTCCTATTAGGAATAGATATTGGGAAGAATATCTACTAATTAGGCTAGAAAGAGTCACTTCCTTTGTAACTGTCACTATCATTACTGCATGGCCCATGGCAGAAAAATCAGAAACAGAGTTGCATCAGTGTCCATCAAAATTACCAATCTCTATCACTGTGAACACACTGTGTTGTGATGTTGTCATGTTAGCATATTACACATGACTGAGGAAAATGGTCTTAACGGCTAAATTACAGCAGAACAAGAGTTACCGAGAAATTCCTAGAGTTCCCAGCTTCTGCACCACAGAATATCCTGACACTCCTGCAGCAAAACTGAATGTCAAACTGACTGCAGGAATATATGTAGTGTTTACTGTGAAATTCCTGTCACTGGAACCACAAGTGTTTATTTATTAAATCTTAAAAGAAAAAAAGGTATTCTGGGGTTTTTTCAGTAGACTGGAAAAGCATCCTGTGGAGTTTTTGCAGAAATTTGCTTTCATTTTTGAGAACTTTGCTATTGATAATTCAGTCCTTGCGGTAACAGCTAAATAACATAGGCTAATCCAGTACCCTTTGAAGTTAGAATCCTGGTATTCCCACTGAAGTAAGCAAGCACTGGTTAATGAGTAGATTGACTTCTTGTCTTTATGAGTACAGAATCATCCCTAAAGTTACTCTGCTCATATGTTCACCTTTATAGACGTGGGCCCAACTGTAATGCACTTGAGATATTCAAGCCCCACTGCTGACTAATTTGAAATCTTTTCCATTTCATCATTGCTATCATTTGCATGAAACTTGCCAAGTGTCTTTTCTCCTACTGGTTCCTATGGGTTACTGAGATACTTGGCATCATGCATGATATTAAAGGAAATTTGTTGCAGGTTTCTTCCTGAAGATCTTTGTGATTTCACAAGGATGTATGTTTCTTCATTTCCCCCTCAATTTTCTCAATTTGTTTCTTCTCATATTCCAGATTATATTTCTTTCTTGCTATATTCCCCTTCTCATTTTTTTTTACCTCTTTGAATCCACTCTACAGGATGAGACTTACATCAGCTATTTTTCCATAAGATCAAAAAAAAAAGACTAATACCTGAATAACCACAACAAAAATGGGAATGTTAAACAGTCTTCATTCATCTGGAAGCTAAAATGCATATTTGATTATCTTATAAGGTACAGCAGGGAACACTAGGATCAAATATTCATGTGCATGCCTCTTAGTGATTTCTTTCATTCAAATACATGTCAACACAGGGCTGGATGAGCCTAAAAATAAAGCCTAACTGAAGAAAAGTTGCTCCCTGGCTTAAAATTTCACACACACATAAGAAAACTGAATTAAAACCACTAGAGAATTTCAGAGTGACAAAAGACTGAATGCCAAGAAGAAATGAATCTATCTATTTATTAAAAAATTAAAAGTTTGAATCAATACAAGAGGAATCAGTGGATTATGTCAGTTATTTATGAGATGGATGGAATTCATCAGTAAGAGAGATAGCATCCAGGAATGCAATGAGGTAACTGGAAAATTAGCCAATCATCCCACAAACACTGAAGGTTAGTCATCACCATAAAGTTAGCAAAATCATGGATGGGATTAACAGCAGCTATGTTGGTAAGCCTGTGTGAGATAAAAGGCAAAGCTTTCCTGATTTTTCTCTTCTCTGTTTCTTCTCTGCTGTTGAACTGCAAATGCCCGGAATATAACTCATCCAGAATATATAACATTTAAAAGATATGACTGGATTGATTTGTGTGCCATGTGCATAGTAAATTTAACTGCATCCAAACTGCAGATTTGTAATGTTGGTTCTCAGCTGTTATTTGTCCAGAATTTCCAGATATCTTCATCCGTATCAGATGCCAATCAGACTGCAGGAGGTAAAAAATCATAAGTGAACAGACAAAGTAGCCAAGTAATTTCCAGCGTGAAAAAGAAGATAAGCCCTGAAAAAACAAGATTAATGTCTACTGCTTCCTCTATACTATAAAATTTGAGTTAATCAATAGTAGTGCCCATTTTTAGCATGTTTCTCTCTTAGCACATGTTTTTTGCTTTCTAGCCTCTACTCCTTAAAACTTAAAAAAAAAAAAATGAATGGTTTTTAAAAGTGAGTGAAGTTTTGGAATTAAGGTGTTTCTGCAACAGAAACTTGATTAAAAACACGATTTAATATAATTGAAATAGCAAATTACAGGCTCTGGAAGTAGTTTAAACACATGTTAATGTGTTCAAAATGTGGATGGACTTTGTGACCTTTTATACACAGAATTTAAAAGGAAAGTATCTTTATTCTTATTGCTGTTTTTAAGACATTTGCATCACTTCTCTTTTACGAAAAAAGCAAACTAAAACATTTTCTTCATTCTTCATTCATATCTTTAAAATTTCAGAAATCAAAAAGTAAAGCTGTAGAAGGTGAAAGACATGCCCTTCCCTTACTGTTCTTCAGCAGTAAGTACCCAGGACTGACTGAGAAGGGAAAGGCACTTTGCAACAAAAAATTCCACATATTTCTGTGTCCATGACCCACACAGATGTCATTTGGCCTTCAAGGCTGCTTTCTAGTGTAGTGAAATGACAGTCATGCAAACATCTGCTCTCTAAGGCTTAAGCTTCTTTCTGCAAAAYTCCTGTGTTTCTATAGATGTAATGCACCCTTCTATGTGATCATAGGACACATTCTGGCTGTAAACAGCACACAAAACCTTGTATTTATAATGGGAACTCTTTCTCTAAGTCCTATCAATATCTAAGGAACAGGGAACTGAACTTCTACAAGTTTCCAAAGGTAAAGTAGAACTTTTTAACTTTCTACTTGCTTGAAATTTCTCTCAAGTTAACAGTAAACAAAACACTACCCTTTGATGGTCACTTGTGAATGAAGTCATTCATGACAATACGTTGCATACGTCTGTAATGCTATAGCAATAATCTTACACAATTGTTCACTAATGGGACTCTTCTTGACAAATTGCTGTGTATTCCAAGAACTGATAGATCTGTATCTAAACAACGTCTTGCTTGTTTAACAAAGACAACAAGATCTGTTAGTTTGGACTTTTTTGAGAATTATGAGTTGACGAATAAAAATAAATACAAAATTCAAATCAATGCACAGAGAAATTTCCCTCTCTGTTACTTACTTTATAACCCTTACTGAGCATCTGACTCAGTTTTGTGATGTTTATTTAACTGCAAATACGAAGTTCAGCCTATTTCTGGAAGTCATTGCCAGGAACAGAAACAAATATATTTCAGCAGCACAATTTTTTATCTTTGCTATTCATAAAGACAAGTATTTTTCCATCTGTTCACACATAGTATATGGGATTTGAAACTTATTTCATGTTCTCCTGCCCTTCCTTAATCTCATTTCTACCTTTACCTTTAATTTTTTTTTCTATCAAAAGATCCCTTATTAGAACTCTTCTTTCTGAACATCTCGTTCCTCTGAATCTCTCACTCTTCTCGAGAAGATGCAACATTGACCCTCAAACAGTGTAAGAAAAGTGGCACTTACTGTCTGAAGTGAGCAGTACAGAGCTAAAGGAACACCATCACACCAGGCCAGTGGTGAGTTGTATGGAGGGGAATTTTCTCGCTGTTTTCTTAACCAACCCCAGCAAGACACCTGTTCCTCTTCTCAACCATCGGTTTGCTCTGGTTCTCGGACACACTCACCTAGCCGTGTGCTCCTAATAGATGCTGATAAATATTTACATGAAGCTTTTCTGGAGGTTTGTCTCTCTGCTGTGTGTTCAAGTTTGTTCACTTTGGTTTGATTTTTCATGGGCTGTGGTTTGTACCTCTTCGTATGTATTCCCTTCAGCTTTTCTGTACAGGCAGAGAACACGACAGCTCTGCAGAATGTACAGCTGGTACCAGTGCCTGCCTTTTGCTAAAGTCCCCCATGCAGCCAGGACTAAGCTAGCACTGGAACTAGTCAGCAGGCATGGTGAGAGCAGAAAAGATTCTGTGATACTGCTCCCAGATGAATATCGTAACTTATTTATGTTCTAACTTCAGAACAGAGATAATTAGCCCTTCTCTTGTCCATGTCCTTTATTGGTCAGACAAAGCTGGTTTAATGTGAGAGCTAGAGTAAGTGGAAAAGACATGCAAAAGAATTTATGGAAAAATGCCTCAAACATGAAGGATATGGGAAATGGATTTATCTTGCCATTAAAAATGTGTTGTAGATTGTTAGCCTGCCACTTCTTTCCTTTCACAGGCACAGTAAAAGGATTCTTTTTAATATGTAAAGAAATAGAGATTTCTTTGAGATTCAGATTAATAATTTATTTCTAATCTTATCAAATAATTAAGTTAAGAATGAATGTCTCACTTTTAAAGTTGGAATCTTGAGATTTATGAAAAGTAAAGTATAATTCAATGTTTAAGAAATATATCACTAAAAGGCAATTTGGTTGGTCTTAATCCCTTCAATCTTAAAATAGAGGATTTCAGCTATTGAATAACTCTCTAATCAGTGAAAAAAAAACCTTAAAAAGATTCTGAGATTTTTATAGCCATTTAGAATGTCTGTTGTCTCAGACTTTTATAACTTTAAAACTTCTGAGGAGTTTTAGTTTCTTTTTTTGTCATTGCTTTGTCTTAGAAGAAACAAGCAAAATGCATTTTCTTAATTATTTCGAAACAGACAAGCTGCCTCTTTCCTTCAATTTTTTTCCTTTACTGAGCAGTCCTTATTTACGTCTCCTTGCATGCATTGTTTCAGAAAGGACATATTCATTATGAAGTGACATTTTAAGTTTTCAGAAACTCCACATCTCCAGAATAATTCTGTGGCTTGCTAATTGTAAGCATGTATGGAGACAGGTCACAGGACCAGTAGTTCATAGACTGGTCCAGTGACTCTCAAGTACATGCCAAAGTTTTGAAGTTTTGCTTCTAAAATCATGGAAAGTCTAGAGGCATTTCTGCCATTAATTTTCAATGGGGCCTCAAGTTCTTAATATCTTTATTGTTTCCAACAATTTTTGTAAAATGCTTTCATTTAACTGCTATACTGCAGAGTATTGTACTTTTGATACCATATAGCAATTTACTTCATTTAAGATCATAAAGGACACCAAAATAATTCATGTAGACGCAGACAAAACCATATAGACATAAAAATGTAGGTGTCTGTCTTTCGTTGTGTACTTCCGAGGTGATGTTGGGATATGCATCCAAATTCTGCAGTTCAGGTGTCATTTTTGTTTACAGATGGAGAGCTTCATGCTGAGTATTTAAACCACAAGATCTTTACAGCACTGCAGGGCTACTGCAAAGGTTTATTTTTCCTCTCGAGTTTCCTTAATCCCATTCTGGAGTAAAAATAATTCCATAATCACTTACTTTTGAGTGAAGATGTCATTATCAAAGATGTCATTTTTTCAGTAATCCTTGTTCTGAGTGGACACACTGCTGCATAACCAAGATTCTTTTAACTTGGCTAACAAGTGATACTTATGTCCAGCCACTGCCTCTGCTCTTCCATAGTCTCTATTTCCCAAAGTGCCAGACTACTGTGAATCATCTAAACATTTTCTTCTTTTTTTTTTTTTTCCCCCCATTAGTTTTTATTTATGAGAAGGCACTGCAAATATACAAGGAATTAAAGCTTTGAAGAGAGATTTTTTATTCATGCAGAAAGGGCCCTGGAAAAAAAATGACAGAATAAAGCTTAGTTCTTAAAAGTGCCACATTTTTCTAAGACTCTTGTTTTCAACTGCTGTTGTGGGCTTTTGAATCAATACACAATTTTTGAACTTGCTTTTAGCTGAAAGCTATTTAAAGAGCCCTTTTTTCAATCAGCATCCTACAAAGGTAGAAGTGTTTACTCTTTACTTGCATTGCTATATTTTAAGAAGAGAAGCCCAATTTTAAAACKTGAGTGAAAGACAAACCCTTGCCTTTTGGCACTTGCACAATAGGTGCTTACACAGAACTGAGACGACTGACTTTTTAATGTTAAAACATGACATAACTGTGCTGAGACACACAGAGAAAGCCATTCTGTAAAGTTTTCACTACATCACTTGGATACTAGCAAATCTCTATTATTTTGCTTCTTGGAGAACCAAGACATCTTTTTTTCCAACTAGTTCTTTTTGTGTACTGTGCCAAACAAGGTTGAAATTAAACTAATAGTCTATTTCTCAAAGCTTTCAGAACTGAGAAAGTTACATTTTAATGGTGTTTTCTAACCACTTGATTGTTAATCAAAAATGGATAATTTTTTTCATTTTATGTTTTATAACAAAAGGTAAGTAAATACAGGTAAATGAAGTAATAACTACTCAAAACCAGAAAGCTACTTCCTTCATTTAAATTATGGGTCATCATCATGACATCTTCCTAACTGCTTTCAAGTGTTCTCATTTGGTTCCTTATTTTTTTCTTAAAAGACAAGCCGTCCTATGTAATTCAAGATTCAGCTTTGCTGCTTGGTCAAATGAACTGATCAGCTGCCATAAATTTTCCATTTTTATAAGGAAACATTTGTACATAAACATTTTGAATGGTGTTTTAAGACTGTGCAACTTGCATGTCACATTCTGCAGAAAATACATACTTCATACTCAGCACTTAAATATGCCATTTCACAGCAGCTTTGCAAAATACAGTAATATTTTAACAGATTTTACTATAATTGGATCATTGTTACTCTGAATAGTATTACCAATAAGCTGACAGCTAATAAACCATCCTGAAAGAATCATACAAAAACTCTGTCCTTTAATTGTACTATTGCAGAGCAAGCACAATACTTTCTAGGGTATGCCATCAAAATACCCAGTTATTAACTGCTGTCTTTTATGTTTCAAAGAGTTGAAAGTGCTCCAGTGGGGCAAACTAATCCTGGTGAAGTGCCATAATGTTTTACTAGTAGATAATGGTGGGAACAGATTTCAGGACTGAAAGATCTTAAGAAGGGGTCTGAAACTTTGGGCAAGCAAGAATCATACCCTTTTACACTTTTAAAATGTGAACAGATGGTCTGTTCTTGGATATGCCTAGCTTGAGGAGTGCTGTGAAAATAATATGTACTCTAAATGGGATGCAAGTTAACAGGGATGTAAACAGAAAAATCAGTAGAAGGGTAAGGGGTAAGGAAAATACTGTATCTCACTGATACTGCTCCTTACAGAAAACTTGTGCCACTAGATTTATTGAGTGAGTTGCCTTTTTATGTTTAGTAACACTTCATTTCACCACGTCAGTAAGTTTGTACTGCCATTATGCTATCAAATATCATATTAGTGTTCTACTGAAGCACCAAAAGTGTGGCACTACTGCAGGATGCACTGCTTTCTGGTGATGAGTTTTATTAAGCAGCCTTACAAGCCTCTGTGATAGCATTTGTCTTTGCATTTTGAGTATAAAACTAAAGAGATTTGATGCATTGTGTCTTGTTATGTCTGATTCTGTCAGCGTATGGCTTTGTGTAGTTCAAAGTGATATGATGTGATGTGAGCTGTAATGCATCAAAGAGACTTAAAGTTTCTTCTGCATTCTGAATAACGATTGAAACTTTTGCTACAAAACTAATGTCATGTAATGTTACATATGCAATGGAATAGTGTTTGTAGATGAACTATAATGCCTAGGTATGGGCAGGATGAAATGGATACAGGGGGAAAGGGTGAAATCTACTTCTTAGACACACAGACCAATTTAAAAGGAAATCATAAGATAATGAACATCTAACATCCTTGGGTATGAGAGATGATACTTCTAAAAGCACCTTGTTGAGAATTTACAAGTTAATAAGAAAAGAAAGATTACAAATAAGTTTGGGATTTTTTGCTGGCAAACCTATAAGCTTAACTGGATAAAAGGAGAGTAAGCATTTGTGGATGAGAGAAATAATCCTGTTTCTGTGTTTGTGTGAGAGATGTGGGGAGGGAGAGAGGAGCATTGAGACAGTGAGATGTGCATTGAGACAGACAATTGGATGCGTACAAATACCTATAATTTCAAGTTGTCCTAAACAAGAGCCATACATTCTAGATCTTTGAGGTACCTACTAAAGGTAGCTGCTAGATGTTACATAAAATTTGTTAAGATGACTCATTGATAGACAACTAGCTTCCTAAAACAATTTTATATGCCTGAATTAGAGGATGTCTTCTAGACTTAGTTTCCCTTTTTCTTTTCCCTACCTCCAAAATAAGCATAATAATATCTTGCTACCTCATGAGATGTGATGAAATGAACATTTGAAGGGAACTGAAGTATCTCAGAAATTAAAGCTGTATGGATAACAAGATATGTCCATCATACTAATGTTTTTGAAATATCAAAAGGCAGCAGCTTTGTAAGTCTTACACACAGATTAGAAGGCTTATTTGAAAATCTTTGCTATAAAAAGGTAGCTTATTCTAGAATACATTGAGAGCTGACGATGGCTGCTACCAAGAAAATCTTTGATCCAAAATCCATTACAGGCTTCATTAATGCCGTCAGGTGCTCTAGACACTGTGTTTCAGGCATGGTGTAAGTATCTGTTAAAATAGAGAAGGAACCAGCTAGGATTTTGGACATACGGCAGATCAGTAGTAAATAGAAGGATATGCCTATTGAAAAGGACATATGGTAGGAGGTGAAAACAAGTCTAGGGAAGGAGTCATGGTTAAGTCCTGGGAAGAGGCATTGAAATAGGACTTTTAGGAAACAGAACTGAAGTGAGATTAAGTAAATTTTTGGGATCTTTTTGCTTCTACTAAACAGAATAAAATAGAGCCAGTAATAAACTTGATATAAAGTACTGATTTCTCCTAATAGCAACAGTCCTTCTTGAAAGAAGACACATATCTTTGTCAACTCTTTAGGTCCACAAATGTCACAATGTTTTATTACACTACATCATTTCAATTTTAAATTACAGAACACAAAAAATAAATGCTAATTTAAAAAACCAATGAGAGTTATCTTCCTACAAGTCTGAGAAGGGAAAGAAATTGTAGTATTTGATTGTGAAGCACATATACACACATTCATACATTCTGAAAAATCTTATGCTTCCTCTACTTGCATGTCCTTGTGAAAAAGAGAGCTGTATGAACAAGCTCTTAATTTTTCCACACTAGCAAAATCTTTTTTCCATAATTGTCAATGGGTTAGAGGGTAATACCTGCCAGCATACAAGCTAGAAATATTGAAAATATTTTCTTACAAAATATATTTTGCATCTGTACTACAGCAATTAGAATTTTAAATGAAAGATGCAACAAAGAGTTTTATGGGTGATGTATCACTAGAGGATGAAATTTACAATTCTTGTTTCTAGACAGAGAAGTTACTATGGTCTTCCCTATACTGGTGGTGGAAAGTTAACTAGGTGTCTTCCAACTTTTGTGTTTCTCTCTGCAAGAATAATATGAATGGAAATTCCAACGATGATATGGCAATTTTGCAATTTTTTTTAAGCTGGTCTTATTGGTACTTTCTGGGTTGCTTGAAAGTGCTATCAAAACATGTGCTATTGACAGGCGCTGCTGAACCCAGCTTCTAGCCATGGCTTGATTTTTGTCACTACTCGTGTTGAAATCATTTGTACTGTGTCAGTTTATTGTAGTACCAGATCTACTGATATATGTAACTCCTAGAAAAGTATAGAAGTGTGTATAGCTTCAGCTATAATCAGACAGTAGAAAATATTGTTCCTTTTCCATTTTATGCTGTCACTGTAATGGGCGTGGTGTAAGTGCCTAGAACTAGAATAGAACCAATGTGAGTACTGAAACAAAAACAGGCTATCTTTTCTGATACATTAAAAAGATATCCTGGTATACCTTAGTGCCACTGTTGGAAAATAAAATCAAAACCTAATATCTCTTTCTTAGATGGGTGACATAATTTGTTTGCTCAGAAAGTATTATCATTCATCACAGAAGAGAAATAAAGGAAAAAGCTAGACATACAATCAAAGAAGAATGTAATCTCTGGGTGAGACATATGACATGATGATACCAGGATCCATGTGTTTCTTTCCTTGATCTTCTATATCAGAAAACCTAACTAACGTAGAATTCCAAGAAACATTCTATCTCTTAACAGTGTTACAAAAAACAGGATTGTAGAAATTCAGTAGTCACTGAGAAAGTAAAAGTTATAAAAATGAGCCTACTCAAGGAATAAGAACACACATACTGCCTTTCACAATAAAAACAGCTTTTTTTGTATTTAAGAGGGAATTTTTTTATGATACAAAGGAAGTAAAATGCTGATTTGTATTCTACCAATCAGGAACAACTAAGTTGACTGTTTACACTTAAGCATCAGCTGCATAGGAGTTTCAGCAACATACATCAATTTTTATTTTTGTTTTGACATTTGGGTTTACATTTTCTATAGCTTCAAATTAGTGAACTATTTTAGGGCCTGGTGTAGAACTGAACCTCAGGAAGATAAATATAATGACATATAGAACTTCTTATCTTCAGCATGCATCTCTTTGTTCTCCCACCCCTTCATATATGAAGCATGTCCACTATTTCTACTCATTATTTCAGTCTTGTAAAGGCTTTCGAATGTCAGGTTGATTCATTAGCCTTTGTTTTTCTGTTTTTCTATTTAATGCTTCTCTAGATGACTCCTATTCTGGTCACCTACCATTTCGTTGCTCATGATGGAACTTATTCTGAAAGAATGTTGTTCTAAAATAATTTTCAACTGACATTTTTAAATGTTTCCAGTGTGATACTCAATACCTTTTCAATACAGTTAATAAATATCAGCTGACAGATTCACACAACACCTCTTTGTGATTCAGGTAGGAATGAATAAGGGATTCACAGAATTATAAATTATGAAAGGAGAAAAATGGGAAACCAATATAAATATGACCATGCTACAGATATGCTTGTTCTCAATTTCCATCTGCCTTTGCAGTCTAGGGTATCTGACTAATTATCTCTTTTGAATTCTTCCTTTTATTACCTTCTTTGAAGTGCTTTCCTCTGTAATACAATTTATTTTTTGTTCTTTATTCCGTCACACCAGTTGCGTCACACCAGTTGCATCACACCAATCAACTCTTCTAAAGGCAGCAGAAATGTCAAGACTA
The DNA here is from genome assembly GCA_018881555.1 of Amblyornis subalaris. NCBI lineage: Eukaryota > Metazoa > Chordata > Aves > Passeriformes > Ptilonorhynchidae > Amblyornis > Amblyornis subalaris. The sequence continues at coordinate 1,020,672 of JACAXG010000141.1, read as the reverse complement.
ACACTGACATAAGTGTAAGCAGAAACGAACCTTTGGGTTCACAGAAAATACACATTCTACTCGTATTTCTCTCTACTGTTAGGAGGGCTAGATATTTCTGTCAAAAGGACTTACTATTCTGGTCATTGTATATGTAAACAAAGTTAAGACAACACTTGGTAACAGGTATAGTATTGAGCTGAAGTCAATTTAAGAGGCAACAGCAGGTATATGTTTTCCCACAGTATCGAGGAATACAGAAAATACGTTCTCTCATCAGGCTTCTTCTCTAATATTTAATGTTCATTTTCACCACAGTCAGTATATCACTTATAGCCACGTTCAGCAGTGTGCTCTCAGAGTTGTTTTATATGCACTTCATTTATGTTTACCATGACTTTTATTTAAGGACATTCCTGAGAACATTTTTATAAACTGTAAAAGTCATTATTCATCTTTGTTATATGGATGGTTTACTAGTTACTTGGCAGTCTGTATGTGATTTATTAGATGAGTGCTTTGATGTCTAGGGAACCAGTTTTTCAAACTTGTCTGAAGTGGAAGTGATCTTGAGGCTGTGATATATATTGATTTGCTTATTGTTTTGTAAATATTTTCCTGCTTAATAGAGAGAGAACAGAATGCCCCTCCTGCAGTGTAACTACTTGTGGGAAAGTATTTCTGCTAGTCATCAAAGAGGACACATAAATCAGTGTTATTGAATACAAAATCTATGGTTTGATTTTAAAAAATAGGCTTAAGGCTTTCCTTTCAAGCTGAGTGTTTGGAGACCAAATGAATTTGTATTTATTTTAATTTTTTATATTATTTTTCAGCTYTCAAAATTCTGATGTTTGCATATTTGTATTGCTTTCTTCATTTTATGCAACAGTAGATGAATTATACACACAGACTTTTTCCCGATAAAGGGATAGATATTAACAGGATACATAATGTGTGCTGTTGTTGCTATAGTGCATACTTTAAGTGAATTGAAGTATGGGCATCCCTTTGCTTATTTTTCTTCCTTTATTTCCATGTCTTTAAATAATCTTCATGCTGAAAAACAATGATGATAAGCTGATTACCACATGTTAATACAGGATAAAGCTCTGTCTCACAGACCTAAACAATGAGGTTTGTTCATTCTTTTTCTACCTCTCTTTTTTGACCCATCTCTTTTTCCTTCTGTCCTAGAAGATCTCACTTCTCAAACTTTTGGAAACACAAATCCAGTTCCGCTTGGACTTTAGTTTGTCTTTCATGAAAAAAACATTCTCACTGCTGAACGTTTTACAGCAGGTTGTTTTTCTAAGACATTCTTTTAAATTACTTTTTTTTATGGAAGCCTTCTATTATTTAATTAAGTGGCAGTCGTGGTTTGTTTTGGTTTGGGGTTGTTTTGTTGTTGTTATTGGGGTTTTTTTTTTGTTTATTTAGTTTTGGGGTTTCCCCCAGAGTCTTGGAATATTCTTTAGTAAGTGGTCTTAATAAAATGTCAAAATACTTTTTCATGTAGTCTTGTACAATACAGTAACATTAAAATTATTTCGTTAATTAATTTGTTATACTTTCATTGCATTCAATCTTCAAATAATTTTCTTCTCTTTCTTGTTTAGTTGGTGCCTAAAAGAAGAATTCTTTTGCTTAAGGGTAGGCTAAGTCACATTATACTGTTTATTGTCTCAGCCTTCAGAACAGAATTCTTCCTTGAAAATTTTGCAAAGCTCAATTTTTCAAACCAGGTCATAATCTTACAGAAATAATCAGGTTTGTGCTCCCTTATCTCTTACACTGGCATTTCAAATTGTTGTATAATCTTCTAGAGAAGTTCAGAAAATTTTGATACTTTTAATTTTCTTCCCTTTACTGTTTGTCATTGCTTGCTGGGTAGGGAAATACTTTCCCTAGGTCATTTCAACTTTTCTGTATCTAAACAAAAAGGTTTTGTCCACTGCACTGTTGTAGCTTTGTTCTCTGAAAATGAGAAAATTTTCATTTGTGAAAAGAATAGTGAAAATCCCAGAAAATTCATTTGTGAAAAGAATAGTGAAAATGTATTGATACTTGAAATCTAATCCAGTTTAGTCGAAGGAGGGATCAATTTACTGTTGCAAGTTTTTTCTTCTCTTGTTGGATCAAGAGGTGATGTCAGAGCATAGTGTGATCTTATTTTCATCTACTTTTCTTGGATTTACCAGTATTGCTTTGCTTGGATATTGTCACAAATTCTGATTTTCCAAACTAGTCCTTTGTGCTTACTTCTCAGCTTGCGGTTTTCAAGAATATGTAATTGTGTAGATGACCTTCTCAAGAAGATTTGTAATAGTCTGTGATTAGCTGTTTTAGTTAATTTTCTACTTAGAGTTGCATGAGTGCTTTTAATCAGTTCTACAGAATAAGTTAATAGCTTGGATGTTTGTTTGTTTGTTTTTTCTTGAAAAGTAGATGCTTTTAATATCAGAAAATACAGTGCGTAGTATGTTGTATTTTATGATATTTCTTCGAATCTTATTTCTGAAGCATCACAGTGTAATATTAGTGCTTTGACAAGTATGGTTATAGTGTTAAAAGTGCTTCATTTTATAGTTTTGAGTTTTAACCTTCTTTGTTGGATTTCATCCTACACTGATAGATCACACTGAGAGCTATCCCAAGGATTTACAGTCTGTGGGAAGTGGCTACAGGTTCTGAAAACTGACATGACTGTCAATGTGCAGCACATGGTAGTGCACAAACTTTAGAAAAAAGACAACGGTGTGAAATAATTGATATGAATCCAAGCTGTCATGTCTCTCACACCCGCAAGGCATTARCAAGACTTAGGAGCACATTGAGAAAGACACTGAGATTAACAGGAGACAGTGCTCCAAGGAGTTTGAGGTTTTAATTCCAAGGTATTTGGAAAAGTGATAGAAAATGACAGATATGCTCCTTCGACTAGTGCCATCAGAGTTCTTCGAGGGGGAAAGTTGGTAAGAATCACATGAAACAGTACTTATGGCTTACACAGAAGTACTGTGTAGAACTATAGTTTACTAGGATGCAAAAAGAATGGAAGAACACTAATCTGTGCGAATTTGCTTTATTTTAGACATGATTTTTTCCAATTTTCTGTTCTATGCTTAGAAATCAATAAAAGAACACTAGGTTCTTCAGAAGTTTTGTTTGAATTTTTTTTAATTTTCTCAGAGTCCTGACAATGGATCATAATCAAAGTCTTATTGCTCTTTACGACTACCTGAAATGAGGCGGTAGTGAGGSGGAGGTTTGTCTCTTCTCCCAAGTAACAAGTAACAGGACAAGAGGAAATGGCCTCAAGTTACAAGGGAGGTTTAGATTGGACATTAAGAAAAATTTCTTCACTAGAACTGTAGTCAAACATTGGAAAAATTGCCCAGGGAAGTGGTTGAGTTACCATCCCTGGAGGTAATTAAAAGATGTATAGATGTGGTGCTTGGGAGCACGGTTTAGTTGTGAATGTGGCACTGCCGGGTTAACAGTTTAAGTTAATAATTTACAGGTCTTTTCCAACCTAAATGATTACACAATTCTATGTATCTAACAAAAGCTTGTCTCTTTAGCCATCTTATATCTGAAGTCCCACATCAGATTTGTTGTTGTGGAGGAGTTAAACGCATGACACAGAACTTTCTTAAATGCTTACATACAACATGGGAGGACCCTCTCACACAAAACACTTTTACTGCCTCTCCTCTTCCCCTTGCAAAGGAGTGTCCTTATCCTCTTCTCCATGAGCTAGCAATATGCCAGTGTGTAGGATCACGAAGAATACAGATGTTGGATTTACCTACCACTCCTGACCACTGTAAAAAAATACATAATTTCACAGAGCAGCTCTATTGCCACTTTGCTGCAATGTCTTTTATATCCCATGTGTACTTTGCCTGCTTTGAATGCTCAACTGGGACTGAACCCTTTTCCTTGGGAAGATGGCTGTCCAGGGACAACTATAACATTGAAGTTTTCAGAAAAGCTTCTAGATGTAAAAGAGCACACAAGTTCAACTGGATAATGCTCCTCCAGAGGACTCCAAAACAAAGCACTATTAGGCTGAAGTGGGAACAGAATCATTTAAGAAAAATGAGCCCACAGGCTCATTTACATGCCAGCAAGAGAAAAAGCCATATAATTCAGAGTTCCCCATCAGATGAAGACATGGTGGAATAAGCATTTCTAAAAAATTAGAGGGCATTAAACAGAGTGCTTTGTTTTGCAGCATGACTTTGAAGGCAAATAAGGGTGCAGTATGGAGATATGGAGGGGTGCCAAGTCTGTTAGAGTACTGTTGGAAGAAACTAGGACTGAGCCAATTTTATCCAGCCCTGACTTAATTGTGTATGTTCTATGCATGTCCTAAAAGGATGGAAATAAAAAGAACGTTACTTTTTACTTTTTTTCTCTCTTACCCCAAATTCAGGTTTTCTCAGAAAGAGAGGCTCTTCATGCATGCTAATGCAGACATGATAACAGACATACTACTGTTTCAGACAGTCAGGAATTAGGGCTTAAGTGTGCTATAAGAACAAGCTATTACAACAGTACAAGGGCTGGGAACTGCCTTTTGAATAAAGCCGGATTTAATTATATGCTTGTGCACATTGTGAAAGCAGAGTCTTGATGTGTAGGTCAAAGAACCGCACTTAAATGTTGGGACACATCTCTGAATTAAAACTACCTCACTTTTCTCAGTATCCATTGTGGCTCTGTTTTCCTCATGATAACTCTAATGTTTCGAGTATTTGGATTGAACCATCTGGGGATACAGAGCATGTGTGAATGCACATAAAAGCAGTCTCTAAAATAAAGGTTACTGCTTTTCCAAATACTTTCTATTTTTTTTGTCAAATAAAACATAGTATTTCCAGGTAAAGAATACCTAGAATTTATGTGGAAAGTGAAGGAAGAAAAGGAGGTGGAGTTAAATATGTTGTATGTCATCTGCTTAAAAAGATAAAGACTTGTTTCAGTTATCCTGCTCCCTAAAGCAGCTTTGCATTTTTAGCGAAAAAAGTCTTGTGGTGGATCACAGGCTGATGTAARCACTCATACCTTTCCTGACTTTCATATTTTTCCCCAGTTATATTCATCTGCTTTTTATTTCTTTTCTTATTATTTTTAAGTGTTATTACCCCTATACAGGAAGTAAAATACTTCCTCAAGAAAAGAATAAGGCATGATGAACAATCTTCCACGTATTAACTATCCTATGTTATTGTCTTGTGTGATAGTCTTGGGGACAAGCCATCTGTGCTTTATGATTTTTCTGGGAACGTGAATAAAATGTTCACACAGCGTTCTTGCTTACTGAATAGACAAAACAACTATTGCTAGTTAGTTCTTTTGTTTAAAACATTCCACAATATACTCTCTAGTTGCAACTACAAAGTCAGCGTTTGCTATCATAGGGCGATATATAAGATTATCACTATTTCTACATGCACTCTACTTRGAATGGAAGATTTCTATTGTAGTTTTGAATAATGGTTGCCAAATTTGGGCTTTCATAATAGATTTTCTATATTTTGATTAAAGACTAGGTCTGCTGCCTTTAATTTTCACTGATTTACCTTAAACGAAAGAATTCTGAAAGATTGTTAGAGGAATAGGGAAGTATGAGGTGTGAAAACAGAAGGCAGGAGCTGATTGAAATGTTTATAGAAGATTTAAACTTTATTCTCTCTATATTCCTTATTTTCTTTTTCTACAAGTGGGATGCATTGTTCCATTAATATTGTCCAATGAATAAACACAGTTAAGTAATGGCATCTACTAAGACGTGAACATAAGCTCCCATCCCGTTTTACTATTCCACTCTTTAAGTTGACTTTTGCTAGTAGTCTCAACAAGGTGTGTAGACATTTCTTCTCTCTGATAACTTTTTATTCTGTGAAGACCCAGTTAAGAAAATGTTTGGGAATAAAAATATACCCATGGAAAGTCTGGAAAATAAACTCTTAGAGCAAAACCAACACTTAGAGTAAATCAAACTATGAGCATCGGATTAGCAAAGAGTCTTCTTTGTAAACAAATAAATTGCTAATAATATTGATTGTTAAGAAGGTAGCATTTTCCACAGTATAAATTGGGGTAAAAGAGATAGGTGTCCAGTGCTTATTGATTTAAGCATATATAAAAGCCTCTCTTTAATCAAATGGAAACTGGAACAGGTCTAAAGGCATATATTATATGATGCAACGCCATGCTGCACACATGGCTAGCGCTCTGGCTGGAATCAGACCAGTATCAAACCAGAAGCCCACAGTACTGTTTGTGGAGTATATTAGAAGTAAATAGGAATAGGATTTGATCTTACTGTTCCAGAAACATTTTAGGACAGCATGAATTGTCCTTCGAAAGTGACCTCTCTTTCTCCAGCTTCTATGCAGAAAGACTCTGAAGAAGTTAACAGTTTAGTCTGGACAAGAGGCTAGGTTAGATAAAATTACCCTATCTTACTGTGTGCTACAAAAAATTTCAAATTAATTTGAAGACAAGGTATTTATAGACCTCCATGCAGAGCTTAAACTTAATCTTGGAGTTCGGGATGAGATTTTACATGTACGTGATTGATCTAAGAAGAGTGTCACTGAAAGTCAATATGATGTGTAAACCTAAATTGCTTAGATTGCAGTTTTAGAGTCTAGTTTTTATTCATGCAATCCATATGCACTATTTAGCATTATAAACTGGTGTGGGGGTGTGTGTGTGTGTGGGAGGGGCAGGGTGTTAAAGAGTAATATCTTTATTCTGCTAATCAGGGAGGAAAGAAATATTTAACATTTTTAAGTTAATTCAAACCTAAGTTTCATTTTTGTCACACTTTAGCAAACACTTCTGAATATTTCTCATGGCACTTTGATGTATGTGAACCCCTTAGAACGAATGTAAAATATGGTTTGCTATTATTTCCAGATCACAGAATATTCTGAGACGGAAGGGACCCGGAAGGATCATCAAGTCCAACTCTTCAGTGAACAAAGAATTTTCTCTGTTGTGTAACCAATAACACTTCTAGACATTCATATAAACACTTAAATATCTCAAATAATTTACACCTGTTCTGTTGCTTCCATATGCTTTAGACTTGGAATAACAGTGGTCCATTTTGTAGGAAATGCGGTTATCTGAAGATGTAGAAATGCACCTTTCTATTCAATGTTGTTTTTGAAAAATTGAAATGAATCAGACACAAGTACTTTTAGAATGTCTCCTCCTTCCCTTTCTACTACTACGATGGCATTATAAACTGGCTTTTGCACCCTGACATAATTTCTGTTAAACCTAGTGGTAATAACTCAATTTCAATTTTCTTCACTAAGTGTTGCACTTTCTAAATCTTCCACACTAGCTTAGTTACATTGTGCTGTCACTTCTAGCAAAATATGAAAATGATCAGTTACAAATTATCTCTTCCTGCACATAAGCCATGTGTCATAATTTACTTTAGCAGGAAGAAAATCTCTTACCTTGAAGTTCTTTCCTTTTTTTTTTTGTTCTTTAAGGAAATCCTGATATGGGGGCAGGTTTTTAGAAATTTTTTTTAAAGCTTCAAAATATTTTTAAACATTAAGTAAAAGTAATTAAATATCAGAATGGGAAGTAAAGAATTTACATTGGTTGTAAAAAGGATGCTAGAAATTTCTATGATGGACAGATCATAATTGAAACATATTTTAGGTAACATAATCTCATCTCTGTTTTACATTTTTTCCAGGCCACTCTCAGAAAGCAAACTTTTTTTTTTATCAGTAGGCCTCAGACTTGCAGTTTCCTCATAAAATTTCTGATGAAAACATTCTCTTATGCTGAAAACTGGAATCCCAAAAAATTGTGGTATTCAACAGGATTGCATATCCCTCTGTGGGTTCAGTGACTTTGTTTGAGTCAACACTATAGCTTTTATAAAAACTGTAAACCATKTTTTTTAAAAGATTTTTTTAAGGTGAAACTTCTAAATCAACTTTTGAAATAATTGGCTGAATATAAATATGACTAGTTTCTATTCTCATGCAACTCGAACTCGGATGAAATAGTTTTAACCTACAACTTTCCCCAAGTACTAAATAAAACCTCAAATCCAAATCTTTCAGTTAGGTCTTATACTTCTAGGGTAAAACAGAGTTCAAGGTTAGGAAACTTCATATATCAGGTGCTTCACATGTGTCGCTGGAGCGTTACCCAAATTCATAATAAGCATAGACTGACGGACACAATATCATACTTCATTGAAACGATCAGTACTTCAGTTAGTGTCAAAAAGAACAAAAGCAAGAATTTCAATCATGGGCTCAGAGTTCAGGAGTTGAGTGCTCTTCTGAAATACAGATGTTTTTTGAAATAAGACAGAGACGTTATGACTCTTTCATTTTGCCAGTCCTATTGCCTTTGTTTCCTCTGTTGACTCTCTTTAGCTGTTCTAAAGAACAGTGTTGAAAGATACAAATCAGGGGAGGAAACCATTGTTTCCTTAGACAATGTTTTCTTAGTGTCCTATTGACACTTTAGAAAAGTGTCATGAGAAAACTCTAGCATTAAAGTAAGGCTTTGTAATATATCTGGGGTTTTTTTTGTACCTTTTTACCTATTTGTGCCTTGCATATAAAATAAAAGGGAAAGATTATCTCTTTGAAGGTGCTAATATTTTTCACTAAAAATTGCTTATTTCTCCTCAAGTTACAGAAATGTATCTTTGGAAAATAATATGGACCATAAGTGTACATTAATGTATACAAATGTAACTTAGCAATTTGGATTAATGTAAAAACATATATTTAATCTCTCTCTATTTTCTGTTCTACAGATTTTTTCACTGTGGTCTCTGCAAAATTTCTGCTCTCAAAGTGAGAAAGTACCAGTTAGGTCCTATTTTCATGTGGGCCAATTTTAGCGGTGGGCTTAGTTTCAATTTGCTGTATCATCTGTATAATGCTGCTTTTGTGGCATTATAAACTTCTCATGTGTACTGCCAGAAGACATAAAATGGCCCAGTAGCATATGTTATGTTCTTGCATCTGCCTAATTTTCAACTTGAAATACCACACAGCAATGTTTGTGATAAACTACGCACAACAAGGTCAAAGCAGGTGCCTGCTGGGATGAGTAATCATCTTTATTTCATCATCTTATATCAACAGGTATCATGGAGACAAAGTAATAGCTTTTATGAGAGGAGCTTCATATGTACCTCTGAAAAGTTATGAGGCACAAGACAGAATCAACTAAGAGATAATGACTGTAGATTTGCTATAGAGTGCCCCGCAGTTCAATTTACATTGCATCCTGAAGGGTACTGTGTAGGAAGGACAGATTTTTCAAAACAAAGAGGCTTGAAAGCACTATCTAATCACTAATGCTCAAACTGTGTGTGTTGCTTTGAGAGTTCCCTCTCTGTAGAAAAAGTGTTTTGTTTTGGTTTTTTTTGTATGCAGTTTTACCTCTCTCTTTACTCTCTGTTTTTAAATAGCAAATATATGCATCCCCCAACATATATTTCAACACTTGTGCAGCCCTAATTGTCACATGAAAAGTGAAATGGCTTTTCATTACCTATAATGAAAATATTGTACCTCTGTGTTATCTCTTAATATCTAAAGAATATTAGTGACATGATGGAAGCTAATGTCAAATAAGTGGGTACAGGAAATACTTTAGGAGATAAGTGATAAGAGCTGGAAAAGTACATAAATACATCTTTGCCTAAAACAACATAGAGTAAAATCTAGGAAAAAAAATAGTGAAATTGCTGTACACAAAATCTGGATCTGCAACTCACAGCTCAAGGGTTCAGCTGTCTGCAAGTTTGTGCTTTGTGAAGCACAACAGTATGACTTTTGAGTCAGCCCTGATGAACAAAACTGTTACGGAACCGTGAAAGTACACAAGTCAAAGCCATGTAAGACAAGAGAAGTTAAAATAAAAAACAGAATTTAGGTTTTGAAATTGGTAATAGCAATTCAAAGCATTATGAAAACATGAAAACCTATAAAGCCTTACGAAAAACTATGATCAGTTTTGGAAGACAACTGCTCACTGAAATAGAAGATCAACACATTTTGAGGACTGGTTGGTGTTAGAGGAAAATATATTTTGCTGGATAGGGCCACTTGTTACTAGTTACTGTCACCTGGACACACAAACAGCGGCCCGCTCCAGTTTGTGGCACTGATGATTCCCCTCACACACACACAGCCCCCTCGCCATGTTTGGCCCCCAGTAGACATAACCTCTGGTTTCTTCCCTTTAGACACACACACATTCACCAGGGGGTCTCATCTCTAGAGACCCCCAGGCCCCATGGTGTCATGTGTCACCAGCAGCTGTCCTGGACTACGCTGGTCCCCTTCATAGCCAGTTACTCCTGCGATCTTGCCTATGGGAAAGAGTTAGAAATTTAGTATATAAGACAGACTGTGCTGACTAGGCTTCAGGCATGGACAGATAACCGACCAATCAACCAGAAAACAACACGTGACCAGGACTCATTATTCCCTTATGTCTCTACTTTCTCACATTTATTCCTTCCCAAACCACTTAGATGCCTTTTCTAAATACACCCATAAAGATTCTTGTGATATCCTGGAATATGTTTCCTCTGCATTCCATAATGTGTTTCACAGCCCTAGGCACTGACCCCCCCTCAAAACTAAAGGCGGTCCTGCTTTGGCTGACTTTGATGTGTTTCACAAGTGGGCTCTAGGACACGCTTTTCTGAGACAGCTATAGGAGGGCCTGGACAGGACAACCCTTGTTCCAAGTCCTTAATTTGTTTTGCCAAATGATTTTGTGCTCCTGTGCTCCTCTGCATTTGTGGAGATGGGCCTTTGATGGACTGATGGCTCCTGTGATGGGCTTGGGAGGAAGGTGAGGGTTTGTTTGGGCCTCCTCACCCCAGGCGTTATCTCTGTGTTCTCCCTTGTAGGGATGCAGACGAGCTTTTGTCACAAAACCTAGCAAAGCACAGAGGATGCAACTGCACTTGACCAGTGGCCGCTTGCCCAGGCTTGTCTGGTGCCTGTTGAGCTGGTGGGCAGCATATTCATACTTTTATTGTCAGAACATTAGTCTTAAATATTGACATGGTATATTAATAAATACTTGTTTTGCACTATATAAGTTCCACATAGTTCTGTCAAAGATGCCCAAACAAAAGTGACCAGTAAGGACCAAGCTTCAGACCACGTTTTATATGCAAACTATCTTGTCTCTAAATAAGAATATATAAAAAGAAGGCTTTTCTACTGTGTTTGCCTCAAGCATGCAAATCTAATTTTCTTATCCAGACTCCAGGTCTACCTGAAATGATGTTTTTATAGATATCAGCCTTTTTCCATCAGACACATGGTCAAAGAAAAAGATGAACTTTAACTTTCAGAGTTTCCTTTGCCTGGGTGACAAGCATTTCAGTAGTGGGAGGAGACTATGTATGACATGAGACAACCTTCTTGGACAAGCCACAATGCTCCAAACTCTATCTTTCAGTCACAATTGTGTCATTATACGCTTGTGACTAACACTGAAAGATTCCTGATGGAAAAAAAGAGATTTTATTCTTTTCCAGGAGAGTGGAATTGATTGCATACTTTAGTTTCAGAAGCACTTGGGAAATTTTTTTAATGAAGAGAAAAAGTACTAATTGTGAGATGCAAACAAACTTGTCTTGAAAGGCAAGCAGCAATTGTGAGAAAAGCTGCAATGTGATTGCAAAATTCCCTTACTCTCACAGCATTTCTTGACATTTACAGAGAATAAAACCTTCATGATTAAAAAATTCTGTTTTGGTTTCCATGCATCAACTGCTTTTAAGTAGACTGTGTTTTTTCATACTTTGTTTACTTGTAGCAAAATATTCTAGTCCAGTGAAGGTAGATTGCAGAGATTCTATGGGACTATTTTCGAAATAGGAACATCACACAAGACTGTTTAAAAAAAGAGCATGTAAAAATTTGCTGGCAGAGTCCATGCAAGAAYGTAGCAGAAACTAACACTATTCTTTTTCTTATAAAATGTTTCAGGAAAATTGTTATGATGTATTTAAAAGAGTGTAATTACATAAGAAAAAGTTGCATTTAAACCACATCTAGTATAAAATACTTCAGGGACCTATCTACTATGCTAAATTCCATACTTTAAAAAATGTGATTAACCCTGGATTTCCTCTTATCCCAAGTGAATTGTACAATGGGCCTCTTTAGCACTACAGCAAGAAATTAGTCTTCTTACCCTTTTCTAAAAGATTGGGCAGGCAAAAATTTAGCCAGTCCAGAAAATAATAAATTTCCTGGAACATTTCCTCCATCCTGGGAGACAGAGAGGGAAAATGACAAGTCAGATGAGGTCCCAATTCACCTAAGAGGAAACTTGCATAACTACAGAAACCAGAAGTTTTGGTAAAAGGCTACTGCCTACATTAGGGTCCCAAAATACGACTATGGGATAAACCTGTGACTGTGGCAAGAGGGGTCAAATGGGAATTTTTCTGAAAGACCGGACAGGTCAAGGTGTTTTATCACTCTGCCTTAAATCTGAAGAAAATTGAAGCTATTTAGACAGGTACTGCTCTAATTTCAGTAGAAAAAACCAGCTCGGGACTCAAAGACTCAATTGAAGGTTGATTAATCTTAAGCTCCGGACTTTAGTCTATATGAAGGAGCAGGTATGTGCAAATCCAGTTGGATGTCTTATAGTTTTATCAAATACAGTCTGTAAGTGCCATAGATTATGTAAAAGGCTTCCTTACACCCCGAGTGGCGTTTTTTAATAGTTACCCTGCATCCAAGCAGTTGATGCAACTTATGCCTGGTTACACAATATGTCAAATTACAGTCAAAACTTTCAATTTAAACCCACATTTCAACTGTGCTATTTTTACAGAAATGTCTGACCCAGCGTTCATGATTAAACAAGTGGTTTATTGCAGGCAAAGCGCAGAGGAAAATAAATAAATTATGATAAACAAGAAAATTGCATTGTGCTGCCTCCCAAGCTATTACAAATAATTGTACCATAGATACAAGATATCAACAACATATCAAGGGTCTGATCTACATATGTAAGAATCTATATTCAATAACAAGTTCCAAAAGATAATTGCACAGGAAGGTTCTTAGTATCATTTGAAAATGAGAAAATCCCTCATTTCTCTTCAACTCTGTTTTTGGACCATTTTGGAGTATCTGTCTTAAATTTTGCCAGATGTTACAGAGAGAAAATTCTTTTTCCAAGGGTAAATAATCAAAAATTTAAAGTACTTTTGTATTTCATGCCACAAACATTTTCACTAGCATGAGTTCATGAAAAATCTGAAAGTTTCTCTATACATCCCGGGTGAAACAAGTGAGTCAAACTTCAGCTGGCTGCAAAAATTGCTATTGCAGTTTTCCAGCTGTGGGGAGCTCACTGCAGATTCAGCAACCATGTGTGACATTATGCTTATTCTTCTTTTGGAAAATAATTAAAATGGTCAGGTTTCATATATTTCCAGTCCACAATTTATTGCATTTCACAGGGGAAAATGCATCTCAACATTCCAGAATGTCTTTAGGAACGAATATATGAATAACAAAAAATAATACAGTACAAATAGTTGTTTTTACATGCAAAAAAGGGAGAACATCTCTCTCCATTGGAATAATTTATTCAAGGCTATTTGAAACAATACATGGAATTTATCTGTAAAAGAAGATACAGTGAATCAGTCTCTTACATGCAACATTTGAACAGGGGTACAAAACAGCAGTCACCTTTCTACTGTCTGCAAGATAGGCACTCTTTTATATTTAAAACAGGAGAATATAACTAGCAGAATGACAAAATCTCTTGCAAGCTGAAAGTCTGCACACTGGCTAATGCACTCCCTCTTTGTAAAATAACATGATAAGCCAAAATTATTATTTTTTATTATAATAATTGTCCCCTAAATGTCATACATATGTGGAATGTGTGAGTACATGTAGTAAGAGACCATCCAAAAATAAACAAGAAATGTGATGAAATAACAAGCATGGTGTAAAAATTTAAGACAAAGTACCTGATAACCAGACAGATGAGCCATTACACATGATGCCTAAGTAGTGGCAGAAAAAAGCTGTGTCAAGTTGTACCTCTGTAACATTAAAGAATCTTTTCCACAATGTGTACTGACTTTGGGAGTGTAAAGGCTCCATTTCCATTTCCTCTGTTGCTGTAAATATGAATTGACTTTAATGGATTAAATTCTCTGGGAGAAAGTCAGGAACTGTTTTAATAATTTTTGTTCATAAGAGTTGCTAGCTACCTACTCTTCTGCACCATGAGAGGAACCACTTCAACTTTTCAAGTGCAATTTTGCTGGACAGTACCCCAGTAACTCTGGTTGTAAACTGACAGGAGCAGTGATAAAAAGAATAGCAGGGAAGATAATAACAGCAATCATGTCCCTTTGCTACAGCTTTGACTAATATTCCAGAATTTGAAAGGCCTAAGGCATAAATGCACAATGGAGGCTTGTCATGTTTACTTTTCTTATCTTTTGCCATTTCGTATGCATTTTACATACAGGATGCATGAATACATATAGATGGCATATTTTATATAGTGCTTTACACCTAGAAGTTCCTCAGAGAAGAAAGGATCCTAACAAAATAAACAGTATTAAAAACTGTCTGTAGTTCACAGCTTTATAATATCACTACTGACACAGCATTTTTCAAAACATCAGTTGTTGCTGAAAAGGATTGTACCAAAATCAAGCAGGACTTTCAAGATTCTTCATGTTTACCTTTCCCTGTTGTCTTCCTAATAAGTACTTTTGTATTTAGATTGTGTTTTGATAAGCAATTTAATGTTCAATCTCTAGGTTAGCATTGTGTTTTGAAAGATGGAAGCGTTTATGTTAATTAGAGAGGACTCCCAATGGGAAGAGCAAAAATTCCATGAGAAGGGAATGAAAGGGTTTCTGCTACCTATATTTTTCAGAAAAGTATAGCCACTTGCAGTTGCAGCTGTTACTCAAAACTACACAGGAGAAGGGAAAAATACCTGGTCACAGGCATCGAATCATCATCAAGGCATGGTCACCTGAATGTTTACTGAATCTGTAGTTTTAGCTGTCTTGCTGTCTTGCTACTTGCTCCAGTCATTTATTTTCCTCATAGCCTCTTCATACCTCCTTAATTCCATTTTATGCTCTCTTTCTGACCTGTTACCCTGTTTACTTTCCTTTTTTTCCTGTGTTTACTGCCTCTGAAGTAAATGACTAAAGAGGTGTGAAAAATATAGTAAAATAATGGTTATTTCCTCCCTGTGGTTCCCTCTGTGTGTCAGCTCCGATATCTTTTCTCCACGCACTGAAGTTTGAGAAAGGAACACCTACAGATATGTGCTTTGTATACTGCCCAGCACTGTGGAGGTTTGTTTTAAACTGGCTCTTAAATATTGCTATAATATTACTATAATAAGAATGACTCAAAATAAGTACAATTTACATGAATTGAGTATCTGAAAAAGCTATCAATAAGACCTTTCTCTTCCAGATCCCAGTCTTCAAGTTCTGAATTGTAATATTATTTTATTTCTTTTTCCCCCCCTGATTAGAAGTGAACTAAAGGATTTATAAATTAGGCTCACCAATTCTTTTAGGCAAATAGTAACCCACTCCCAGAAACTAACCAAGAGGAATACAGAAAGACCCCGCTATCTTCTGACAACAACTTTCTGGCATGTGATATTAGGAGGTGAACTTTTCAGCAATTGCACAACCAGATAGCTTCCCAGAGTACCTGTCAGCTAAGGTTTGTCCTACTGCCTGTGACCTTTCACAAGCATATCAACTTCACTTTAGTCATGGAATTTAAGGCTGACTTTTTTGCAATTTTGTGACAAACTCTGTGCTTTTTAAAGTGGTTAACAAGTATACTTGAAAATTCAATGTAGATGCAGAAATGCCTTCCTAGTGTTGAGTAAAACTCAACTTCTTGAACACAGGGAGTGAAGGTTAGTTCCCATGTGCCTTCATCTAAGTGGGGCTCCAGGACACCCTCAGGACCTTCCAAGGTGCTGTGGACCAGAGACACTGAATTAGAAGACCAGGTTGTTACAGATTGGTTTTGAGTGAACTGGAGTTCATACAAAGAGGTACACGTGCTGATTCTCATTACAGCTCTGCTGCAAAAAGCCAATCCTTTCAGGAAACAGCAGAAAGCTAACTTTGAACCTTTCTGAAAGTCTCATCCACAAAGTCTTAATCACTATGACAGCATAGTTGGAAAAAATTACTAAGAGAAGACACAAATGGTAATAATAAAGAAGTTGTTGAAGGTTATCTTGAGTGATTTGTTCTCATGAGGAATTGTTAAAGCTGCTTATAAATAAAAAATATAATTTTCACCAAAACAAAAACCTAAGTAATACAAAAGCAGTGAGAGCACTACAAACTCAATGATTTCTGCTTCCTTCATTACAGTGTTTTCTCTCAGGCTCTGGAGAACTTCTTGTTTGACTCATGAGGCTTTGAGAGTCTCTCGATCACATTGTCTAGTAAAAGCTGAGGAAAACTAGCCTTCTGCATTCTCTTCTGTTTAATAATATAGTATGACCTTTTTTTTTCTAGAAGAACACAAGAACTGAAACAATGAAGAACACACATGCACAGATGAACAGGAAAAAAAAAGAAAACTGAACCATATCTCATATCTTCTTATCTTCCTCCAAGCAATAGGTCAATCAGTGGCATAGCTCTAACAAGAGCTCAGCAGCTGTGATAAACATAACAAGAATTGTGCCAAAATACCACAGAGTAAGAAACAGTCACACAGGCATAAATATGTGGTAGAAAACTCAGTAGAAGTTATCCGTTTAGTGGTTTAAAACAACCCATCCTAAGGTAATGGAAACTGGCAACAAAGATGAACTGCTTTCCCAGGAGGAAGAGTATTGTCATAGGCTAAACAGCTGTTTAAAAGTAAAAGTTGCTTCAAACAAAGAAGAAAACAGATGCTTAACTAATTTTTAGACATTTTTCCTAAGTTTAAAAAAGCACAAAACCACCAAAAGTATGAAAATAAGTTTCTTTTAAACACCCAGAGAGTTTTATAGCCTAAGCTGAAAACCAAACAAAAAAMCAGTTTCTAATAGACCATACTGCCTTTGAAAACCCTAGGTATCTTAACACTCTGTGTATTAGGCATCTATAGCAAAGCTTTCTGCATCTCAAGAATCCTCGTGCTGCTTCTGGGTATAGCTAACTGAGAGCTGCTGCAGTTGAGGATTTCATTTATCCACAGCTTGTTTTGGGCTGCTAGGACATTATAGGCATTTTCCCCAGGTCCAGTCACAGAGGGCAAGTCCCTGTTCCAGACAAGTGAAGAAATTGATGGAAAGAAAACATTCCACAGACCGTTTTCAATTTCTGTAATACCTTCTTTCTACATGACAGGTGTTGATTATACTCCCAAAATTCAACTGATCTGTGTCTGTGCTATAGCAATTATTAGTTCCACACACAAAGCAAAGTTCAACTTTAAGAGATACAGGCTTTGGGGGGTTAGCCATGAGTGTAGCGATCAGAATCCTGAAGTTGAGCACACAAATTCAGCCAAGTATATGAGGTTCCCACACAACAAAGACCCTAGATGCACAAACCAAAATGTATAATACTTGCTGTTCACAAATAATTTTCTAAGTCCTGATTTGAAGGAAATAGTCAAGATCGTAGTTGTTAACTCCACTACATATACCACTTTACTCCACTACCCACAGTCTTTGGAACCATCATTTTACCTATAACTACGTATTGAGGACAGATTATGGTTTTGATTAGATTTATGGTGCTACCAGAACATAAATACAAGATAAAGTAACTTAAAAAAGCTGTAACAATACAATTCATATTGTCACAGAATATATTTTAATAGTGTGTACAATAACATCTAGAAATTAAAGCAGATAAACATGGTCATTAAATAGATATCGAAGATAATTTATCCAAGAATTAAATTTTAGTCCTAAAATATCCTGATATGTGGGAAAAGACTCTTGTCTGGAGATGGAAAAAGCCTTCTTAAGCTCCTTTATATCTTTTTCAAGCTTTCATGTGGTTAGGGTTTTTTAACTTTTTTTTTTATGCAACTTACCTTTGAAATGCACTTTTAAAAGTTACCCCTTTCTTCCAAGTGATAAGCAAGATTCCTTTTAGGAGTTGAGAACTTTCTGAAAAAAGTGTTGCATTAGTAATGTATGTGAAAATATCCATTCTGGGTAGCAGAGCTAACAATTTTGTCCTCTGACAGGTAAAAAGTAGCTTGGAGATTTTGATTTGTCTTAACAATAAAAGTACAGTTCTGGAAGCAATAGTTTGATCACTAAATTTGGTCCAATCCTCTGTTCTTCTAAGAAATCATATTATAGAAATAAGTCTGGAAGGAAGTTTCAGAGTTTGTTCAGTCTTTCCCCGTGTTGTGTGGATCGCAGTGCTCAAAACTATTTGTCTATACCATTCTTTAAATCTTGCAGTAAAAATTTTCCCTAAGCACCCTATGCAATCTATTTTAGGGCTCAAAGGTTCTTACTGCCAGACAGAAAGCATTCAACAGTCAGTTTATAACCAATCATTGTGCTAACCCTGTCCCTTAGTCAAACAGGTTTTCCTTTACTTTCCTTCCAGTATAGCTATAGAAAGTAATTTCGTTTCCTTCTGGCCTTCATTTTGCTATGATAAATAACTCAATTTACTTATTCCCAGAAAAATACCTCTTTATTCCCTAAGATTGCTATTAGTGTCTATTCTCCTGTCTAGTCTAATCATTGCTTCAAATAGGGGATTCAAGCAATACTCAGTCTTCTGTCTAGGTAAGTCATCCTAGAGCTGATTGTCTGATTAAGGTATAAAATAACATCTTAATTTTGAGCAGCCAAAATACAGTTTTCAGACTACGGCACCACAGAACAAATRGCTTACAAGTATACCAGTAACACTAGTGAAAAGCCTTCTGGCTAAAAGTAGGACATTAATAGTTCACTAAAAGCAAAATATCTCAAGGATATGTGTCATTTGAACAAAGCCATTTTGAAAGAAAATGTGTAGAGAAAGAATTCCCATTAAGTAAACATAGTGTTTTGATGTTTTGATAATGGATTTTTTTTTTCCTCCCAGGTCCAATGTGGAAAGACTTCTGGTGAAAATTTAAAATTAGATTCTTACAGATCTCGATGTATTGGCCACTAAATGCAGCATCTTGTTTTTGAAAGATGACTTTTACTATTCCTAGGGTATTTTCATTTAAGAACACACTGTTCTTATTGTGCTGAATAGACAAGCCACGATAATCAATTAAGTTAGTTTCCCTACAAGTTTGCTCCTTTTCTCAATCCTCTTCTCATTTTCTGCCTTCTTTCTTTTCCCTCCTACTTCTCCTCCCTCGAATAATRTGTTAAAAGACTGTGACCAAGAGCCGTTGTTGAGCCAACCTAGTGGAACAAATCTGCTGAATATAGCTGAATATAGTATWATACAAATGGAATTTAACAGTGACTCGCAGTAATAATAATTAGGTGGGAGAACAAGCTGGTTTTGAAGACCTCTTATCATTTATGCCAAAAGATGTGGTCAACTTACTATTTCTCTGTCAAAAGCCTTGATATCTCAGTGTGACTGGCAGTAAAAATAGTGAAATATTAGTACGTCTTGGTCTTATTCCTGAATATTCTGCAGAAGAACCAGTTTTTTAATGAAATGTGGGTAGGGATGTGAGACCTGTTAAAGAAAAGAAGGCAAGTGCATGAAAAAACATCTTGCTGAGTGCAAAAAACACGGAGCTTTCTACAGTGGCTCAACTATCTCTGTGTTTCAAAGCTATGGCTGAAATTTCCCCTGAAGCCTACAATACTGCAGGGAAATGAAGAGTCAAAAAAAGACCTGTACTGCAGGCTGTACGGTTCTGTGGCTACTGAGAAGCTCAAGTGATCAAAACTTTGAAGTATGCATAGATCCTCTGAAAACCTCATGGATTTCTAAAAGGAACAATCTGAAGTGGTTCTCCGAAGCTTCTGTTAAGGCAACTTGTGTCAGCACAGCTTGCTCAGAGTAACAGGAGTGGTGTAAAATTACTAGCTACCCTTTAAGGTCAGCAATTTTTTTTTTTCTAAGCTATTTCCACTTTCTAGTGTTTTGGGGTTTTGTTTTGCTTTGTTTTTCCCTAGCTGCTCTCTATTTATTTCCTTACACAAAAAAACGTCATGGCTGCCATCCCACGAGTTAATCATAGAACCTACCTTCTGGTTATTTCGAATGCTTTGTGATTTTATGTTTATGCTTTACAGGCAAAGATTTGAAATAAGAGAGAATCAGGTTAAGTGTTAATTTTAGCTGAAGGAATACCCGAAAAGTTTCTAAATGCTTTGAGCACTTCTAGAGCTGGAGAATTCAAAAAGTAAAAGGCAGTGCTTGGAAGGAATAACTCCTAACTGAAATGCTGGAGGATATATTACTGAAGAATGATGTGAAGGCTTTTACATTTTTTTTTTTTTAAATCCTGGATTTATTTCCGTGTCCTCTTGCTGTGTTTTGAGTCCTAAAGACATGCTGAGGTGTTTGAATAATAGGCAGTATTCAATGCAAAGTTTTCTGAGAGTCATCAGAATCTTTATAAGTGAAGCTTTCACCCTGATCTGCCCAGTGTAATTTCTTAATAAAAGTGTAATCTTTGTGCTTTGGATTTAAGTATACAAAGAATGTAATAGCTATACTCATGTACTCTTCCCTAAACTTCTTTTTGAAAGGCCTATTATTGCTATTATAACAGGAGAAACCAAGTTACCATTCCATGAAGTGGAAATACTCTCTGTGTTATCCTCTCCCACATTTCTGTGCCTCATGCTATGGTTTCATTTATTTTTTAAAAGAACACAGATCTGAACGAGAACTAAGGGGATATCTGAGCCAGTGCAAAAACCTGATTAAGTGCAACATACATGAATATTCAGCAATACACCTGCTATGTCAGCCAGCAGTGTTTGAACCATCCGAAAGTCCTACTAAGTACTCATTCTATGATAACAGCAAACCTTTGACCTTGGGTACAAGGTCATATCTGAATAATTTGGTTACGTATGCAGCTATCCAGCCAAGCTGAGTTTTAGAATTACTGACCTTATTTTCAATGGTCTGTAGCTTCTTTCTGCTTTCCTCTGCTTTTTTAGCACTGCTAACACTGCGTTTCAGAGACAATTTCTTTGTTCTGTACAGAGAGATAAACTCGGAAATTAAGCCTCATCAGCACAGCAACTTAGTTTATTTACCACATATTTCTGAGTAAAAAGTATGAAAAAGGAAGAGCTGAAGCAAATAATTTTCCAGTGAATTGCTATCTGTATTTCAGAAACGTGTCAGTCTACAAAATTTCCCATAAACCAGTTAGGTTTTTATATATTTACATAACACAGCTAATTGCAGATAGTTATGTATTCTTTCCTTGCATTGCTTAAAATATTGGCACAGATATAACACTAGATCTATCTTGTGGCAAAATGCCACAGCATCGTCCAATTTCCGAGGAGCCATATGGCAATGGTACAGCCATCTGTTTGTCTTGATATTCCTTTCCTGGCAAACCTTTTACCCATATGGGTTATTGGTGCCCTCATCTGTGTATATCATGAAGAGGTTCAAACCCAAAATCTATAATTTTCCCTGGTATAACTTTTAACAATTACACTGAACATAAAGATCACACTATCCCCATGTTTAACCTCATCCATTTTTGTTATGTACACACCTGCCTTCTTCTGTTAGATGCAGGAACAATTTGATTTCCAGAATTTGTGAAAGCTGTCATCACAAGCTGTCAGGTTTGAGGCATCATAATCATCTCAAAGGACTGATAGCTTGTGCTTTGTGGATTTGAAACTTCATCACTAAAGAGATTAAATGATCCATCCTTTTACATGCTGACAGGGTAGCAATTTTGTGTCAGTGTAGAGATTCACGCATTCAGACAGTAAAGCCATGCCGAATATATGCAGAGTCCTTTTACATTTTATGTGACAGCCATTTTCAATAATGTCTAAAATATTTGACATGCACTGTTTAGAATAATTTTAAATAAGGCAGAGTGTCGGCTTTCAGCGTGATATATTAGCAAGCCTGAGTGAAATCATGTTTATATTCCATTTAGCAATCTGCTCTTTAATTTCCTCTTTGCGTGAAAGAGTTGTAGCAAATTGGATACACCCAGAGTACAAACCAGACATTTTAAGTGTATATATGTTTCAAATTACATCAGAATAGATAAATAAGGCTTTTGTTTATTTGGGGATTTTTTCCCTATTTTTAAAATAATACAAACAATTCCATTCCAGATACCAAGCAAATGCAAAGATGCAAGGAAAAAGAACATAAGCTAATACATTTATCGGGGCTATAGTGAATTATGTGTGCAATGAATTGTTTTGCAGCTCTTACGTGTTTGTTGACTAATGAAATACATTGACTTGTTGCATTCCACAAATTTGTAATACAGTTTATTTATGAAATTCACTGGTTTATTTGGCAACTTTATTGCTTTTCTTTGAAAGATCATGTTTTGTGTACGTTAGACTAGTTACAATTCGCGTAATGTACTTTTATGAAAATTTAATTGGATTAACTCTGATTTTCTGTTAGGAATTAAAAAAAAATAGAAGTGTATTTGGTTGCATTTTAAGTATTCTGTGTCTGCTGCTGATTTCAGTTTAGTGAAGTCCAAGATATAAATTACTTTAATTTTCAAGGATCTCTAACATGGCTCTTGTTTTTTAAAATTCTTAGCTTTAATAATAAACCACTAAGAAATCACATATCCTGTTCCTTTCACGTTTACCAGATTTCCCACCACTCATTTCAGAACCAAGATTTTCCTCCAGCCCTTCAAAAACTCTTACTACCCCAACCACTAACAAATCAACCATTGGCTTTGATACTAGCAGGACTTTGAGACATGACTTAACTTTTTATGTCACATGGCATGCTTGTGTGCATATGTGAGTTTTTATCTCCATTGCTGCTCTGTACAACATATATCTATTGTCTACAGACATGCTACAATTTACATGTCTTTTCTTTCTAAGCACTTTCCATGTTCACACACCTCTCTCTGATATATCTGTGAGTAGTTGCTTGAATCAAATTTGGCAGTAAACAAGTTCAGTTCTATTTTTGTATAAAACCTTCCCATGTAACAGAGAGCAAAGTATTCACAAGACTGTTAGTCCAAGGATGCATGAAAAAGGGAAGCGTTTTAATGATTTAGGAGTTAATAAAACTTTGATTTTTTTCAGCAAGGCACCCTAATTTAACCTGTCAACTTTACTGTGGTGTTGAGTGTTCTGTAACAGTTGAAAATACACTCTACTTTTCATTCTGAGCAAGATAATTTGTCTCACTCTTCGCACTTGAATGGTGCTCTTTCATTCCATGTGCAGACATAATACCCCCTAACAATATTCAGACGTCTGCCTTACTTGTTTTCTTTAACTTTCTGATAACTGAGGATGTTTGCATTTGAAAACCTGCTTGACTTTCCAAGGAGTTGAAGTTTCTATTTCAGGACACYTTGAACATATCCCATTGGTCCCAATTTAGTAAATATATCTCTGTCTAGCCACTCAGATTCTGCCTTAAAGGTCTTGGCATAAGTATGAGACAGCTGTAACTTTTCTCCCTCTTTTCCAACATGCCAGTGTTCTAGCAACACATGAATAACACTGTCATGAAAAGAACCTAGAGCAGAAAGAATAAACAGATAAAGTATTTGGGTRCATTGCCTATCAAAGTAAAATAGAGGAAAACAGTCTCAAATGCACTATAGTTATAGT
The DNA here is from genome assembly GCA_018881555.1 of Amblyornis subalaris. Lineage (NCBI taxonomy): Eukaryota > Metazoa > Chordata > Aves > Passeriformes > Ptilonorhynchidae > Amblyornis > Amblyornis subalaris. The sequence continues at coordinate 996,846 of JACAXG010000141.1, read as the reverse complement.
TTCTGGGGTCTACACAACTGAACCATTCTCCACAAAAGGGCAGAGATCAGAGGCAATACACTTGCATCAGCATGTCACTTCACTCAAGATAATATTGCCACCGATAGTCCCTACTAATTACTCCAAGGCAATTCAATGATAACATAATTATAGTTCTCTCAGAACCCGATCTAGAACTTTTGTTTGCTTCTCTACATTGTGCAGCTCTACTGGTATTTAAAAGACTAGTAGAAAATGTAAAGCAGGTTTAGGTGCTTAGAGCCTGAGACTACAATTGAACTGTGTAGTTAGACGGTCTTCAGTGCTTCCCAAATTCCTAATCCCTTACACTTCAGGCTGATGACCTAACCAGATCACATCACACCTCCCATCCAAGCAAAAGTTTGCCTTACACGTTCTTGAAAGGAAGAGGCAGAAAGATGAGTGGAGAAAGGAATCATACGTGTCTGAAGTTCTTCTTGAGACAAAATTGAGTGACAGCTGAAACAGACAGCCAGATTGAGTCCATTATGTAAACAGAACATACTTAGGTTTTGAACATGGAATTTGTAAAGATAGGGAGACTGTGAATTTTTACAAAATCCCTTTTATCGCATTACAGCTCCTCTGGTAGATTATGTATCACTTTCCCCAAATTAGGTCTTGTGTTACTATGAACGCACCATATAAAGAGATAATAAGATCTAAAAGTTCAGGTAGCTTTAGAAATGAGGCTGTAAAATCTCAGTTGTCTCTAAGTAACTTTGGAGCTGAGCACTTACCTAGGAATCCCAACCAGTGCTTTTCAAACCATGAAGGCCCAGAGAAAATGCTAAAGTATAAGTAGTAGACTGTGCTGGTTTTGGCAGGGCTAGAGTTAATTTTTTGCGTGGTGGCTAGTATGTGACTGTTTTGGATGTGTGTTGCATAGAGAGTTAATAACACAGAGATGTTTTTGTTAGTGCTGAGCAGGGCTTACACAGAGCCAAGGTCTCTTCTGCTTTTCATACTGCCATGCTTGTGAGGAGATTGGAAGTACATGGGAGGCTGGGAGGAGACACAGTCAGGACAGGTGACCCAAATTGACCACAGGGGGTATTCCAGATCATATGGCATCATGCTCAGTGTGTAAAACTGGGAGAAAAAAGGAGGAAAGGGGGGACATTTGGAGTGATGTCATTTGTCTTCCCAAGTCACTGTTGCGTGTGATGGGGCCCTGCTCTCCTGGAGATGRCTGAACAYCTGCCTGCCCATGGGAAGCAGTGAACTAATTCCTTGTTTTCCTTTGCTTGTGTGTGTGTGGCTTTTTGTTTTCCTATTCAATTTTCTTTATCTCAGCCCATGAGTTCTCTATCTTTTACTCTTCCAATTCTCTCCCCAAACCACAGGTGAGGGAGTGAGCAAGTGGCTGTGTGGCTGCTGGCTGGGGTTAAACCATGACATAGACTTTTAATTGAATCAGTGTAAACTCCATTTATAATAGCATTAATCAATGGCTTAGTGCAGTTAGCAATAATAAAATTAAATGGTCACAGCACAGAACTTACTGCAGATAAAGAAATAGGCTTAGTGGAGGCTTTGGTGTTTTTTCCTCTCACTGACAGTAAGCTACATAAATCTTCAGCTAAAGAACTCATCAAGCATACCCCTGACTTTATTAGAAAATGCAAACTTACCTCTTGAACTACTGTATTTAACATATGAATATCATTAATTAGTGGTGATGTCAGGAATAATTCCTTTAAGCAGAAGAACAATGTACATGTCACCCTCACTTTGRTCCTTGTGAAACAGCTCTTGCTCCTGGACAGGTCTCAGTAAACACTGCTGTTTTCCAGTGAGAAGGGCTGGCATCATGTGAAAGCATCGCTGGAAGGCTCTTGGCATATTATCCAGTGTTCTATTAATGGACATGATGTTTGGCATTAACACYGTGAACAAAACTGTTCATTCCTTTAAGAAAATCCTCTATGGAAACACAAAAAACCTCCAGATAACAACAGATTATTCAGTAAGCAAAGATTTTTGGAGACTTGGAAAATATTTATATTGTTTATTTTTTAATTCATATCCGATTGGGTAAGAATTGCAAAGTCTGATGTTTCATGAGAGGAAGGGGAAAGAAAGTACTGCTCTACATAACAAGCACAACACCTTATGGCTCAAGAGATTAACCAGTCTCAAGAAAATCATGAGTCCGCTTTTGCTGAGATCTTGCTCTACAGACAAAAACATTTGGTTTTTTATAAAAAAAAAAAGGTGAAAAAAATCCTCAGGTAATATGTTCTCTAACCTCTTTACATATTAAAACTCTACCATTCCATATGCCCTTTTAGAAGATCACTTCAACAGACTGACTGTAAGAGGTGAGCAAACAAAAGTATTTCTTCCCATTTTGTAAAACTGGTTGCTTTAGTAAACAAGACACAGTTTAACTGTGATTCACAACAAATAGTACACAGAGGATGCTTCCAGTTTTGCAGGTGTTGTTGGCAGCAGGTAAAAGGAAGCTTGACCATCACCAGCTCTTTGCAGAAAAGTAAGAGATATTGATTAGGATGGGCTTCTTGACAAGATATCTAAACTTCAACTAAGGTTTTATTACAGCTTTTTGTTACTTATATTCAGTTAATTTAAAAATCATGTTAATGCCTATAGCAATGACTGGAGTTTAAAACCAGATCATATTCTAGTGAAACTAAGGAAACTTCCATCCAGTTTCAGAGATTTTTAAAGTGCTAGCTTCAGTTTGGCTTTCCCTCTCTTGTCCATAAGCTATCAAAGAAAAAAGCTGTAGCAGAGCCTATTTGGGACATAAAACAGTTTTCTCAAAGAAGAAGAAGAAGGAATGAGAACCCTTTAGATTAGGAGGAAGACATACAAAATAGTGCTTGAAGAATACATTGAATCAGGAATTCATTTATGCTGAGTGCTAGTTAAATTTTGAGCTTCTAGTGGGGAAAAAAGCAGAACTGTAGCCGAGCCATTATTTGGATGTGTTTGTTGAATCATAACTACAAAAAAAAAAAAAAAAAAAAAAAAAGAGGAAAACATACAGCATACAGTGGTACAGTGTTTCCTCTTTTCTCCTCCTGCCCCTCATTACCTGTCTTCTGAAGAGTTTGTGCCACTAGCACTAGGACAACACAGTGCTACAATTTCTTAGCACATCTTCAACCCCATTTTCCAGATCAAGAGAGATGGAAAGAAGCTGTGGCACTATGAGAGGAATGAGAGCACGTAAAGGCTGAAAAGGAGGGCAAAGCCATGTCCTGAAGGAAGATCTATCCATTGGTATTTAATCTTTTCTAGTCATTAAAACTGCTTTTCAAACACTGGCCAACTAATGAATTATTCTAAACATTAATCACAGCTAAAGAGGGGAACTGTAAGCAAATGGAAAAATCTGATGGTTTGTCCCACTTAACAAAATAGGAAAAAGTGAAATAGAGAAGTAAAGTCACTGATCCCTTTTCCTAATATAAGACAGTATTACACAGTAACAGGATATTTCTGATGCAATCTTTTCCATTTCAAGACAGTTGCTGGTGCTTTGTAAGAGAACATAGGCAATTTCCCGCAGAGGCATACATAAAATCATTTATAGTTTCTAATATGCTTATGCCCACGTAAAATACATGAGTACAATGGCAAGAGCTAGAATTGATGAGGAAAAAGTAATTTGAATGCACAAAGATCACAGAAAAATGGGTGCAGGAAAAAACCAAAATATTCTGAATATATGAATGTGATTTGTATTGAAAATGATGGATGCATTTCCAGGTTTCTTTCGGAAGAAAATTCCAATTAATTGATCTGATTCTTAAACATGCTGATTTTGGTAAGATTTGACTAGTCCTGTCAAAACTGTTGAAACCAGCTGTGTTTGCAGGCTTAATGACTGACTCATGCCCTAAAGCACGATAGAAATATAGAATTTCTATATAGTATGCTGGAACATCAGTAGTAGTCCAAAAGCTTTTGATGGTGCAGAAGGACCTGGATGGGTCCTTCTGCACTCACTGCTCACTTTGCTGAGACTGGGGAAAAAAAAAAGCTTTTTTCATTATGTTATGTACTTAAGATTTTCATTCTGTGTCCATCCTAAGCCAGTGTCCTTATATAGGTTGAAGATCACCTCTTCATTGACTTAGAAGGCAAGTTCCAAACTGGCTATAGCTCATTAAAAAGTTTGTCTTTATAACATATTATCCCTAATTAAACTGTGCACAATTAAAATGGCAATATTTTATTAAAAATCTGCTATGCATCSTTTAATTTTATGATGTTCTGCTGCCCAGCAATTCAGTAGTAGACTAGATATGCTTCACTCATTTTTTTACATTGTTAAACTGTTGTGTTATGAAGTTTCAGGTTGATTTCTCTGTGAAATATCTAAGACCACATCTACAAAATCCACTACTTTTTTGGTTTTAGAATTGGTGCAGTGTAATAGAAGCAGAAAGCTAACCTGTCATGAAGACTTCAACTTCTTTGTTGTTTTTTCCTTATTGTAATTTTAAATGTGTCTGTTAGAATAGGATTGTTTTATTCTTGTTTGCAGACAGAATTCACAGAATGGTTTGGTTAAAAAGCTACTGGTCATTAAGAGCACTGGTCRTTCTGACTATGCATTCAGTTAGAATGAAAGATACCTTAAAAATGTACAGTATTGCATGGGCCAAAAGACTTAGTACTGTGCAGGGTCAACATTCATAGAATTGCAACTGGATAATGCCCTCGAAAAATGTTCCACATGAGGAATGACAATAGGTGGAGGGTTTTTTCATTGTGGTTTTTTTTCTATGTGTGTGACTAAAAATAAGAGAGAATTGAAATAAAAGAAATTTAAATAAGCAATTATTAATGAAAACAGGACAAAACTTTGCTCAACAGGCTTCCATTTAATTAAAATTATAAGATAAAAGAGAGTTAGTAGTTAAATATCTTGTTCTTATTATTTCTACTTGCTAAGTAATAAACAAAAAAAATTATGATTGTAAAATTCCAGCTAGAAAAATGTCATAAAATTCTCCATAACTATTTAGACTTTTAGGAATGATTTCAGAAAGACTAAAGGGTACCTGAGTATGGAAACGAAATTATTCTTTTGACACATCTAACTCTTCCAGGCCATCAGGGTGATATCAGACATTGTCTCATCTTTACAAGTTAGACAGTATTCAAATGATAGGTATGTGACACCCTTCACAAAAGGAAACGTCACATTAAAAATTAAAAATATTAAGAAAAAGTTAGAAAAATGCAGCTGTAAAGTGGCTGAAATCAGAACAGAGAAAAAGAAGTGAATTGGCATACAGAAATGCTTTAGAATGCCATGACAACACAAAGACAGGCAGGCTCAGGCTATTTCATATCATTCCATTTGACTTGTTCTTGCCCCCTGCCTCTCAACTTTCAGTCCAGGAGAACAAATGCTTTGTGTGATATTTTAATGAATTCTTTGCACATTTACTGTCACTAAAGCCTATTTTCTCAGCGTTAATTATAACAGTTCTCCTGTTAGTAAAAAAATAAATGCTACCCTAATGGTGTCCAATTCATGAGTTTTCCCTCTGGAAGAAAACAGTATTATTGTCTAGCAGCATGCTTAGGATGCTCTAATTCAGATTCTGTCAATATTTTCATTAACTCATCATTTCAGAGGTTTCAAAGCCTACAAAATATATTCTATGCATAACTGGACARGACCTAGCAGTGCCTAAAACTTAAGCCTGGGACCAAAGTCAATACACCACTCTAAGAAGGGTGAATGAGCTAGAAAATTCTTATATATACAAAGAATTTCTGTTAAAAAATATAGAAAGRCCTGTAAAACGATATATCTACCATGGAATCACAACCATGTGGTCTTTGAAGGTACAACTGTATTATTGCTTATGCTATATGTTTTTTGTAAATCAATGACTGACAGATAAACACTGATTGTTCTGAGGTAATTCTGATTGTTTTGCCTGATCCAGTGCTATATGCTGCATATAGTATGCATATCACTTTCATTTATTCTGAAAAAAGCACACAAGTCTGTCATGTTAGTTGTAGTAATCTATACTTTTTCTGAGGAAGATGAGTCTTTGTAATCAGAAGCAATTGTCTGCAACATTATAAATCATGTAATACAGGCAGTGTTATGACATTACATCAGTATACTACATAGCTCCAGCTCTTCTTCCCTTAAACTCTCAGTGGTTTAAAGAAAAGAAAATACTGTCTGGTTTACAGCTATAAGGCTAAATTAGTAAATCTGTTGCTAGTAAATAGCCCAGCTGAAAACACATTCATGAATGAAGAATCTTAAAAATCAAGATAAGCTAAAAACTCTCAGCCATTTTTTAGTATAAATTATACAAGCTGAAAAACTAAAAAAAAAGCACATATCATATTTGGAGTATTTCTTACTTTTAAAAAAGTGAATCTTCAACAGGGGAGCACCTTCCTGCCCTGTTACCTATCAAGGACCAAAACTGATTGTGTAGSAGCAAAGAATGTTCCAAAGCCAGGAAATGTCATTTCCAGCAGRAGCACATACCCCGTGAATCAGAGGGACACTCACGGTACTTGATATGCTTAGTGCTGGCTCTCTCCAGACTACTGAGGTCAGTTCTGTACAGTTTGAAGTCAGCCCTTCGTACATTGCTCTTACCCATGCCCTGTGTCACATTATCTTAAGAAGACAGATTAAAGAGACCAGCTACACAGGAAGAAATGTAGACAGACATGTGACCAGCATTTTGAAGATGCAAGCAGGGTGTTCTTCCAAGAAGCTTGCCMTTGCTCTTAGAGGCAAACCAAAATGATTCTTTTGGAAAATATTRTCAGCACCCAGAAGTCTACTGAAAGAATACCGCACACCAATTTCTTGTTGAGTTTGTGAAAATTTTCGAATTAAATATTAGTATATTTCTTTACATTTAAGCAGGATGTTAGCAAAAACTTTTGATTACCATTGGCTTTTAAAATGTGTTTCCAAGTATTAGTATATTTAATTTGCAATTCTAGTTCATGCATACTTTAACTGCAGTGAAGATCATAATTTTGCTTAATGACAGGTAGTAAAGATATTTTCAACAGGTCATAAGTAGATATTATTGATATTTTTGTAGTGAAGAGTGATCTTAATCCATTGAGATTATATTTCTAGAAGTGTTAACATACACTGAGGACACTGGTACTGCTGTTTTGGACTGGGCAGTCCCCCGTGAAGCTGGGAAATGTAAAATTACCATGGCCTTCCCTAGGGGATTAAGAAAATCAGTTCAACTCTTGTACATTTGAGAAGCATCTGAGAATTCTTGAGACAATTTGGCATTTAGAAATTAAACTAAAGCGGTTCCCCCTGCAAGCAGAGCGGGACTGTGAAACAGAAGTTCTTATTTAGAAAACATATTAGTAAAACAGGTAAACACTAAGAAGCCCTTGTCAGTAAGCCTTTTATTTTATCAGAAAGAAATCTCATGCTGAAAAACTCCCTCACCAAAACTTTGTTGTCATTCAATATATAAGAAAGATTTTGCTAGAAGAAAGAAAATTGATATATGATACAGTCCAAGACAGTATGGAAGTAAGATTATGGTTTACTGCATACTCAGTGATCTGAGAGAACAYTTTATGAAAATTTATTTCTAATGAGATTGGTGCCCAGGTTGCTCTGTGGTCTTAGTAACTGAATTTAGTGTTTCAAAATATGCTAKACTTTAAAGGACAGTATTTAAAGATGAATCATAATAGGCAAAGCAAAATGAARTTAAGAAAGCAATTTTAAATTTTTTATTTTTGTAGTAAAAGTTTATGGTTAATTTTTGCTTCCATTGAAGTGACTAGTATAATTTCCATTCTCTTCTTAGTTTCCTGTTGTCTGTTTACTTATCCTTTGAGTTGTTCAGACCTATTTGTGACTTCCTCTTAAGTTTAAGCTGGAGTGTGTTGTTTTGAAATCAATTTATAGATCCTAGTTCACAAGAAAATCAGCAACTGTTTTCCCTTACTATGTCTAGGCCTTTTGCCCAGGAGGGAGTACAGTATTTGAGTCTGTATTTCTCACAGGTAAGAAAGGATSTGGTTGAAATATATTAACTTGTTCTGAGGGAAAAGGATCTCAATCTCTTGTTGGTTATTGCTGCAGTTGGTATAAATAGTTTTATTATTAGATTATGGAGGCTCCACTTTGTAGTTGCAGTCTTTGTATGTAGAGCTTTTCAACTCCTTRTAAAATATTCAAATATTCATTGCACCAAAATGAAAATGTGTATGACCCTGCAGTCTTTGACAAAGCCATTTGCCTGGTTTCTGGTTCCTCTTCCAGAATTTATCTTAATAATTCATATGAAGACAGACAACATCATTATAAGATATCCAGAGTAACTTATGACAGCATATTTGATTGAACAGGTTGGACTTTTCTTCCAGGAAAATCTGAATAAGCTTTAAAGCAATGGAGGAATCTCTAACTGGCCTTTTGACTTGTTGGGTGAATGTGTTGAGTTTACACATCAAAAGAGCTAATTCCTTATTATTAGTTTTAGGAGTTTCTTTGTTGTCTCTGTATATGGATTGAGATATTTCACACAAAACTGAATAACATATTTATGTAGACATGGGGGCAAAAAAACCCAACAACCTTGATTGTAATTTTCTCAGTGAACAAGATTATGTCAATCGGAAACCTCCTTTCCAAAATTATCTGATCAGGTGAGTACCTAAGGAGATATTATTTAAGTGGTTCTGGTTCTATATTTTTGAAAGGGAGGTAAAAAAGTCCACTAAAAACACTTTAAAGGAGACCTCAAAGAACCACAGATTCATGGAAGCACTCCTCCCCGCTCTTATAGCCCATAAGAAATAGCTAGCTGTGGCTGATGTTCATATGGAGATTTTTAAGTATTAGTTCACATTCTAATGTATATTTATTAAGTCAGGAGAAAAATCACTGAGGTCTACCTTGTTTTGCAGAGAAATAATTAATGATCTCAGGTCATAGCATGGAAAATTAAAGACAAACAAACCAAGATCTAACCTACTAAAAAGAAAAAAAAGTAGTACAAGAAATTACTATTCCCTRTGGAATTTAAGAGTGTTTATTTTCAATATAATGTTAAGTAAAATAATTCAATAGTTCTTACACTGTTTTATACTATTTCAGGGAAGCAAACCTGAATACCATACAGTCAAGTTTCCCATATGAAATAGAGTGTAGTAGTAATTTCACTCTTTTCCTATATGTAATAAATGTCCACACAAAATTTTAAGCAGAATGTTTTGGGATCAGATCAATATTCAGTGAAATCTGACTATCTGTAGATTGCTGTGTATGTATGTGGAGATTTTCTTCAGAGAGAAGGATTTTCAGATCTTTGAGTAAACAAGACGAACTCATATTTCCTTAGAGCTATGTGCCCTGAATATTCCTAGCAGCACAATTCAAACACATGCTTCTTGTTTAAAGTACTCTCATGTGCAGATGGCAGACATGTTGCCAAAAGGATTGGGGGACTGTGGTATWGTGGACTCTAAAAATGTGGTGAGGATTCAGTCTTGTGGCCATGTGCTGTAAAATAGAGAGGYTAAGGTTGCATTAACAGATAGCATAACCCAGAGAGGAACACACCTACAGAATTAAATAGACCATGTGGAGGAGCTCACATCATTCTCTGCACATTTATTTCATACTTGCTGCAGMTGGACCCTGTTGTCCAAATGACCATTACTAGTTGGAGAATATTCAGGGCCTTCTGGAGGAGCATGTTCTTGTTCAGTTCCATCTGAAAGGAAAGGCTCAGGGGAGCCAAGCAAAGCACACCTGCTGAGGAAGACCAGGTGACTGATTCCAAACGAGTGCTAAARTGTTCCTCTAACCACAGTACCATTTGATCAGTCCAGTTGCTCTCTAACAGGCCTTTGGCATCTTCCTGTGAATCCCATTCTCATTAAATATATGTATATATTTGGGTCATGAAAAAGAAGAGAACCTTCTGTTATCACCACAACTGTGGGCATTTGAATGCCATCAGAGGGCAAGATTTTCATGTACAATCAAGTAGATGTTTAAAGGATATTGTTTGAGGAGGTAATAGGTCACAGGCACTACAACAACAAAATTGTAATTTAATTTTTCCTAYAGTGAGATATAGTGGGAAAAAGAGAAAGAAAGCAAATAAGGAGGTATAATTTTATTTAATTTACCAGAAAAAACATCTGTTCCCACAGATATTGATGCATTTCTGCAAAAAAAAGCCATAAAAWTCTTCTCATTATGAGTATTTTTAGTAATCTAAAACTTCATCAAGGTGTATATCTGAACTTGATCCTTGATAAAAATGCTTTCCATCTCTCTRCTTTTGTCCAGCTTCCCACAGAAACTGTAATTCATATTCCATGTACTTGCAATGATGTCAAAAACCCATAGGTTGCCAAGCTAAAGTGATTATTTTAATTATAAGGAACAGAGTGGGTTGAATCTACAGAGTTTGTTCTGAAAAATTCTGCTTTTGTCCACTGTGATTGTCAGTGATAAACACATACTGAAAATGGGAAGYACAACAGTGGATTTCAGTAGGGATAGAAATCTGTTTCATACCTATAATTTAGCTTGTTAAAAATGTTAAATCTACATAAATCTATTTGGAAGCATTTCAGACCTTTGATGTTTCTATATTAGTAGGAACATAAATGTTACTAAGAGTAGCTCAGGCTRTAAAGTGATAGAAGTTACAGGTAGGCAGCAACTTTTTCCTTTCTGTTACTTATATGTCTGAATCTGTCTATATAGGCTGGTGCTGGAAAAAAGTATTATCCTTCCAAAAAAAACCCAACAGAAAACAATGCYGCATTTTTAATAACTTGAGATTTATCTTAGCATTCCCCCCAAACCAGACATATTTGCCCATTAAAATATTTTACTAGGCTACTATCAATATAAATACTCACTTAAAGGTGATCGTATGATCATGACATTTCTTTGAAATACTTGATCATTTTTTTTCTATGCCATTTATGCACAGTCCCTTCTCTGGAATTACTGGTCTTAAAATCTTTCTCCTTTCCTGAAACCCTGGGACTGTAATACTGSATTTTAGATTATCACTTCCTACAARGTTGCTAGAAGTATTCCTTTTTCCACTCTGGCATTTGTATGGCTCTAGGACAAAATCACTATTAGGTGTGATATCAGAGCACCGGGAATGGCTGGTATTGGAAAAACTGTTGAGTACTATAGCTGGGGTTGGATGTTGACTACATCTCTGCTGAAGGATGTAGCTGAGGAGCATATATCGTATGGAGATCTATTTCTCCCACCTGGACAATAGGGCAATAACAACACGGTTCTTCTGGCTGCCTCCATGAGGAAAGACATAGAGCAGAGACCTTTCAGGAGGAATTGTTCCTTACTCTGAAAATCGTATTTCTTTGGAAAGAGAAGCAGAAAATCTCTCTTTCAAAGTTTTTTTGGGTTTTATTTTCTCCCTTGTTTAAAAATACTTTATAAGTTAACATCTCTCCCAATCATCACTCAAGCGGCTTTAGCCCAGGTTGTGCAGGTAGAAGATATTGTGTTACCCTGCTTAGGCAAAGAACACTTAATAGTTAGTAAAAAATACAAAAGTCGAAAAAAATATCATTGCTCTGAGTGCGCCAGATAATTTATCATTGTTAAAGCAGCTTCTCCAGTGACCACCTGAAGGTGATCTTAGAACTGTCAGTTTTCAAGAGAKCCTAATTTGAAGACAGAGACCCTCGGTGTTATGAAAAAATGCAATTTTCTTTATTAAAATGAGAAATAGTTGCATTTGCATCTCCAAAGGAACTCGTAGAGGAGACATGTAAACATTTTTCAAAGAATACTTATTCCAGAACCTGTTATAAACACTAATCTACAAAAAACAGGAATAAGGAGGCCTGAGAATTTAAATTATTTAGAATAGTGTGGGAGATGCTCTTCTTAAAGATATGCATTATTATCTGAACATAGGACTTGCCGCAGCCTGTAATTACAACAAAATAGGTCTTATCCTTCCCTGAGGATGTCTGATGTTGCCATATGAGCAAGGACCAACTCAATTTCCTTTTGTCTAGGGTCCTTCAGTTATGTCCCACTTGGCTTACRCTTCTGTTACCAGACTTCAATTCCAAGTTAGTGTACGACTAGTACTCTTTCTTTGATTATGTCAAAATTCATTTAACTCAGAGAATGAGTTTAAAGAAATACAGCTGAAAGGTTTGTGACTAGCAACTGGCTATTTTTGGCAGCTRTGGTTGATGATCTCACTCTTATCTGACTTCTTATCTCTAGCCAACAACAGTTAAGAATTTTCTGAATGAATTTAAAAAGACTTATAGTAATGTGTTTGGAGAGGAGACTGATTAAAAAAAAATCAATGCATAAGATAGATATCAGTATGTTTACACTGGGAGAAAAGGAAAAGTATTTTATGACTATGGTCAAATGAAATGGAGAAATAATTTTGAATTTGTTAGGTAGAGCTGCTTCGAGGAGGAACAGAACAGGAAAACATAAGTGTCAATTATCAGTAATAGAAGTGAAAGAGCCAACAGAATGAACAAACAGAAGTCCTCAAGAAAAGGAAAAACAAAAGAAAATTAAAAATTCTGCTTAAAAAGTGTCTTCCTGCCTGACACTGGATTAAAATAAGTTGAGGGACATAACAGAATCCTGCAGAGTCAGATATACAGAGCTGCAGACTGCTGCAAGGTAGTGCTCGAGAAGCCACAAATTATTCCTAGTCAACGGATTTGTTCATCAGTTCATATACCAACACGAAACACACCTAAGCAGTAAAAAGAAGGTTACTCAATCACGACTGATGATGTTGACACAGTAGATAGTCCCATCTGATTGAGATGCCTAAGCAAGGGGCTTGGGCAACCTTCTGCTGTCAGAGYCCCCTGGAGTACTCCAGAGTACCTGAGTCTGGAAATGAGAGCAGTCTTGGTATTTCACATTGCTCTCTGAAGTCGTCATTAAATAGTCTAGGCTCCTAATTCAGAGAGTATGATGAGTGAAGTTAGATGTTGTAAATAAATTGCCTATTTCAGCCACTATAATCTTCCATTTTCTTTATTCTGAGCATCTGGAAAATACCTGAAGAGCCAAGGTTTAGCCTCTGTTATTTATACAGGGGGCAGCAGATGAAATGATAGAAGYGCAGATTAATTTGTATTGCATTGTTGCTTATTGGTCCTAAACAAGATAAACCTTTATGCACAGGAAATTGTATCCCACTGCAGATTTTCTAAAAGCTGGCTGGTGATGTGTTACCTATTGGCAAATATATTGCATRATTTGTTAGACATGCATCTTCCAATATCCCTATGTTGGTTCCATCAACTGTATGGTTATTGCAAAATCAATACGATATTGAAAAAAATTTGTTGAAAAGTTCTTAGGCAGCTGACTTTTGGTGGTCTGTAATAAATGATCATGACTGGCATTTTTAAGCCTTGCATTTCAGATGTACAAGTATGTATTAATTAAGAGGYTAAAGATGCTGAATAAGCTAATGTGTTTGTCACTCTTGCAGATTCATGTTCAGATGTGCTGATGTTTTCCTTAATAAACGGTTGCTCAGGAAGTCCACAAGCATAGTCTGTAATCCACTAAATTGGTGCAGMACAAAATAAATTAATAAAAAWCTGGTGCACAAAATCTTCTTTGGGCCCTCCTCCAGCAATTGTTTACATGGAAAGGTAACTCACACATTTGAGCAATCCACTTGTAAGGGACACTTACATAAAATGTCACATACATTTAAGAGCTTGGCAGTTCCAGGCCTCATTTACAAACAAGATCTGTGATCTGAATTCCACAGTGTGGGATGCAAACTAAGAAAGCATGAGGTAGAAGTGGATACAAACCTCCACAGAAACATTAAAATTAGTCATACATTGGCAGGAAAAAAATTATAAAGTTGATAAATTTTTAATTTGTCATGTCTTTTAAAATAAGCCAGTTTCTTTCCCCCTTCTCAGTACTCTAAAATTAGGTCTGATTTTTTAAAAGAAAAATCTCAAAAAGTGAGGGGTTCATTAAGCATAGATTTATAAATTTCACTTTAAACCAGTGATAAAACTTTTGTCATGCCACACATGATTTCCTTTCCCCCCAACATACGAAGATAAAACTTGATTGAAAATGCATAATGCAGTTCTCTGACTCTSCTTTGTAAGTGCATCGTTTCCACASCTAGTAAGGTCATGATGCTCAGTGTCCAGAAATAGCAGTAACATTATATGCAATGAGCATTTCAGAGGCAGTAGAGAGAGCTAGGACACTGACATCTGTGAAAATATAAAGGCAGAAARGGGTTCCTGAGCATCCAGGTTTTTCTACTACTTCCCAGACTGTTGCTTTGTTTGTTTTTGARCAATTGATTCTTGATAGTATATTACTAATCACAATTGCAGGGGGAAGGTTTTTGTGTCTCCAACACAGCCATTCACCCTACTTAAACATTCAACCCTGTCAATTATGTACACATTCAGTTCCCTCAAATTGTTAAATTTTCATCTTTAGTAGAGAAGACAATGCTCATGGAGGCTTTGTGTTCTCTATATAAATATTTGTGCAATGTACTTGGTGTGGCAACATATGATTGCTGAAGATAAAGCAGATTCTTCAGGCACAAGAGTACTTGTAATAATGGAAATGAATGACAATCCAGTCTCTGTGCAGGTTTGCATGGGAGGAAGGAGAGGTGGATGAGATGCATTAAGAGCTCAGTGCAAATTCCCAAMAGCTTATGAATATGCAGAGGTATCAGTGAGAATGCGTGACTATGGGAATATTTTCAGATGATAATTCCAGAGTTTTCTCAACAAWCCGTATGTAGTTTGCCATCTGCAAAGCCTCTTAAAGCAGTATGAATATGGARTAAGTGCAAAATGTAACCAAGGCCTATTTACAAAATGAATTGGCAGATTTCATATTRTTTGCTCTAGAGAACTACTGCAAATATGTTCATTCAAAATTTTATTTAATTTATGCTAATAAAATAAGACAGATCAGTAATAGGGAAGAAAAAAATGGRCATAGTAAAGCACTAATATGTGAGATCTGAAAGCTCCACATTTTTGTAATTTTTCATCAAGTCCTGTTTTATGATTATTTTTTCATCTATAGRGCACTATATGAACACTTCTGGGGCACCAGGAATCCAAAAAAGTTAGAGTAATTGATTAGTAGTTGCCCAAAATCACCATTCATCTGGCATAAMTGTTGCATCAAAGCTGACATGTTTTCAAAATCTTTTCATTTGGCTGGTAATGTAAGCAAAACACTAAAAGGCAAATCACATCTACACAATCAAATTAAATAGAAGGTTCACTGCCACTATCTAAGAAATACTTTTTACAATCTGTTGTAATAACTTTTAGGCAAARCAAAGCATTTTTTTCTCAGTGAGGGGGAGTGGGAAACACAATTTGCATCRTTCAAAGCATAAGATGACTTAAAGTCTATAAATCATGGTCACAAGAATTCCTGACTTTGTGTGATGACACCTTGGTGAAATATAGGATGTAACAGATCCTGTTCTGAAATGCTGATATAGCCACACTGTTCCACTATTGCAGGGCACTACACCAATGACTTGCACCTGACCTGGGMGCAAAGACAGAATTTACCACATCCTATTAGGATTTATCTCTGATTGCAATCTGTTACTCACACTGGAGCTGGATTAAGCATATTTTTCAACATATAGACTTTGTTGTTAGCAGTCTGCCTCTGGCAAACTGTTTATGCCAGGCAGGGCAAATGGGTAGGCTAGGTAGGGGGAAAAAACTAAACCAACCAAAAATATCTCATAAGCATCTAATTTGATTTTCAGGCTCCAAGGACTACAAGTTTGRTCTAATTACCTCATACTAGCTCCTGTAAATGTTATATGTGTTCTATTTATGTGTCTGATTATAACTATTAATAAATAATAATTAGTACGTTAGTTAGTAATAAAATCTACTTATTGCTTAATAACTTGACTTTTTCTTCTTGAGGGAAGTGATGTGAGATTGCRGATCCTGTTGCTGAATAAACTGCAGAAATTATCTGCAACTCTGGAACTGGTCCCCCTCTTTCTTCTTGCTGTCTTCTGTCTTATTTGAGGAGGCAATTTAGACTGAGGTTTTCCGAACATCTGAGGTCTCACAGTTCTTAGAAAGGCACAGTCTCACTTGCCTTTCCATGCTCCCATGTATATCATGTTGACCCTCCCCAATGCCTTCTGGACACTGGAGAATGCTCCTCCCCAGTGCCTGCTGCACTGTTTGGAGGATAGGTTTAGATTAGCTATTAGGAAGAAATCCTATGCTATAAGGGAATCGAGGCACTGGAACAGACAGGTTGTGGACATCCCCAGAAGTTCTCAAGACCAGGCTGGATGAGGCTCTGAGTAACCTGGTCTAGTGAAAGATGTGTCTGCCCATGGCAAGGGGCTTAGAACTAGGTGACCTTTAAGGTTTCCAACCCTATTCATTCTGTGATTTTATGACATTCCAAAAGCAATACATTTAATAATTCTGTAATTGTCCTCTTTATTTTCCCTGAGTTATTATGTTGAGCAGGCTCATTAACAGGTTTGGTGAGGTGAGGACTGGAGGGGTGTAAAACAGATCAGGGAAGCATGTGGTTGGCACTAGTGAGGGAGAGAGACAGATGACCGCTTCTTTTAGTGGTGGTAGGCTGCTAGGCTGGTCTGCTCATCTCTGGAAACTGCTCACAGGTTCCAAAGGAAAGACCTAGGTTTGATCTTTGGGTCCTGGTAACAGCATTGCAGGCAAGCCTGTAAAGGAAAAAAAAAACTTGGGGCCCTCTTTCTTCAGGTTTCCTCCTTCAGGTTTCCTGAAGCTATTGTGAATTGCCTTCTTAGATCCATGAAAGTGTTTCTGCTTTTGTTATATAAGAGATAATTTAACCACCAATGAGTTGCTGTTAATCACAATGTCTACTGGAAGGCCAGCTACACCACCAGATCCAAATGCCTTTTCAGTGTTATCTGAAGCACCTGCCCTCTGCTACAGCACCTTAGTAATCCTTGTTTAAGTATGTCAGGCGACTGCACACATCTGCAACATGTACAGCATTGAAAAAGATAACTGACAGAAACAGGAAAAAAATTGCAGCTCTAGGGGAAAAAAAACAAAGTCAAGCGGAAGCTGTAGCTGCTGTCTTCCTCCTCCATGCAGACCGAGGTCTGAGTAATGCTCCAAAAGACATGCAGTGCTGTCTGTGAAGGATGATGGCTATTACTTCCCATGCATGGATCCTCCAGAGAATCTCTGTGCCTGCGTCAGTGGGCTCATCATGTAGTGTTCTAGGTGTTAAAGGTAATATYTAAAATTAAAAGTACACAAGTTGCCTGATAATGGTCAGAGGCCTTAGTGAACATATATAGGGATTTCAAATCAAGGGAAAACATTTACAGATTTTAATGTAATACATGCTCACGTTTCTTGCAGTTTTCAATGTAATATGAACTGGTAATTATTTCGTAACTGTATTAGAAAAATAAAAGGGATGTCTGAAAGAGACGTTTGCCTTGATGGCATAGTGTTACCTGAATAAGGTGTCAAGATGTTAAAACAAAGACACAAAGGCAAYAGATTTTATTAACACACTTTGATCCGCATCTGGAGCTGCTTGATGTTTGGTTAGAAAGCCTTCATAAGCCAGAAGTGTTATTTCTCTGGGGTTGATGGCTTTCTTTTATTCCCATTAGTGCCCAGATTTTATAGTGAAATACAAAGATTTGTCACAAACAGACATATTAGGAATTCATAGTATCTGTGTCTCACTTTGAAGGTGTTCTAGTGTGTCTTGGACTTTGATCCAAAAGAGTTTCCCTCAAAAGCAAATGAATATATTTTATGACTGTATTTTGAGTTAATTCATTTCAGATAAACTGCACCACATTAGATCTGTTGCAGAATCATGTAATTCTGAAGCTAATTCAGAAACCTTATTTTTCTAAAGCAAAGTACAGCTTTTTCACCTGTTGAAAATCAAACTGTAATGACTGACTTGTTTTGTTAAATAACTTTTTTATGTTCAGAGTAGCAAAAATAATGAAAGATAAAAGGAAAGGGAATAAGGCTGCCTCAGGTACATTGTGAWTGAAAGAGGTACACTCTCCGGTGAGCCCTGAAGTCCCCATTCCTTGTCATCCAGCASAGAGGATGACACTAACCTCCAGTTCTGTTTCAATTTATAAATAAATTTGATCATATTTATCAAATATATTTGGGTAATAACTTATCTTAACATTCACATGCACAAAATCCTAAAAAAATAAAGTCCAATGAAATAAGAARAGAAAATAAGACATGAAAAGAATGGGATTTTAAATTGAATAAAATATAAAGATCTAATTACAAATACAAGCATACAGATCCCTACTAAAATCAGTGAGAGMAGACAACGAATTGTCCCCACCTTCKTCCCCTACCAGTAGCTTTCCTGCAAGGGTCAATGGAATAATAGACCAAGATATGGACAAGGTAAATCACAGCACACTCAATACAAAGCCAAATAACAATTCCCTTGATGGAAAATTTTCACCTTAGGGATGGATCATTCAGAAACCGAATGCAGCAGAACAAAACAGTGTCATTTCAATTTTAGTTGAATTCTCTCTAGAATCCAGTGCATAATTTCTCATCATAACAAATAAACATTCTCATGTTTGGTGTATATTTTAGCTGTCATCTGAGGAAAAGGCAAATATCATAGTATTTATTTACAAAACCCATTCTTGATCCTCCTAAGTTACATATTGCTTTGAAAATAAGCAACCAGCTACCAAACAGCTGTATACTGACAAACATCCAGTGAACTCAACCAAGCTCTGCCTATTTACACCCCCTCARGATAGCACAGAAGTTTATAATAGCCTGAGATTTTAAATATAAATGCACATTACCATTAAGGAATAATTTCATACAAGAATGACAGAATTAGTAAAATATACAGCTGTCTTAAGAATATGAACTCTAAATGTGTCCAGCTGCCAGAAACAATGAATATCAGAAGCCTGTGAAGGGTTCCTGTGATGCTTACACAGTATCTACCATAAATGTGTTATAGCAAAGATTACTTCCTTTTAACAGAATAGATCAAGATATTTTAAATAGAAGGTTCTATATAGATATTAAATAATATATCTCACACTTTTATGAAATCTTCTTTAAAAAACACTCTTAAATTATATTTTGCAAGCTTTTGTCTAAAGTAGACAAGGTTAATTATCTTAACAAAAATACAGAATACTGAAACAGGTTCAGTGATTTTCAAAAATGACAGAAAAATCATGTCAAAATACTGCTGCTATAATGATATTTGTACATCTAGAACTCATGTGGCACATCCTGGTGCTAAAACTTGAGCTCCTGACTTTCTTCTCAAAGAGTGCATTGACTCTCTTAATTTTAAATATATTGGGGAGAAGAGGTTGTTTCCTGAAGGAAAAAAAATTATCCCAAAGATTTGTACATTTAAAAAATCTGTACAACTTCTATTGCTCATCTGTTTTATAAAATGTAGAATAACACTGTTTCTTTGGTCAGGAAAACTCATCTGTGGAAAAAAAATCCAGTAGCAACAGCAAGCCTCTGCTGATATGAACACAATCAGGATTTCACATCCATTTTGCTTAAGGACCCTTTTTTGTTCATTGCAGACTACTAAAATCAGGGAAGATCCAGTTCAAGCAGCTTATAACTATTTAATGCTAATGTTAAGGAGAAAATTGAGGTGCATTTAACAAATGTATACAAATATGTKCTGGTTTGACTGTAAACCAGCAGAGGAAATTAACCCCACACAAATACCTCGAGAGAGATTTTAGGACAAAATTACAATTTTAATAGAAAGGTTAAAATAAATGCAGAAATACAGAAACACTGGCCTAAACAGACAGAGTCATGGTACAACCTGTCAGTGATTGCAGTCCTGTTGAAGGTCTGGAACTGTTCGCCTCCTCTGCTGTGTACTCCATAGTCTTCTGGGTGTCCAGTGGTTTGGGTGTCCAGTGGTCTGGGTGTCCCGTGGCCTCTCTTAGTCCCCGAGCCTTTTTCTATATGGTGAGTCTTAGCTGGTACCTCCCCCAGGGGCAAGGATTTCCACAATGGAARGGGATGTGTCTTACCTTCTATTCCTCGGGGCTTATCCAGTTTGGTAATGGGCCRTTAGCAGGGATAATCCGCTCAGGATGGGTGGTGCCTGCTGCTGCTGCCCGGGATAGTTATCACAGTTGAGATAAAGAGATACTACCCCACCTCACATGATCTGCCTCTCCTCTGTCATAGCCTCAGGGACCAGGTGTGTATCGACCTACTGTGAACGACTTAGCTTATCAAGGAATTATGTGGATGGTGATAGAATACATACTTTTGGTTAACCCATGCTTTATATCTGTGTCTCAGGAATTTTGAACTAGCACAAACTTGTACGGGTCTAGAAAGTATTACAAGTTATGTATTTCAATTATGTATTAAAACCTTCAAATACCAAGTTGAATTCCATGGGGTTTTTTCTTGGTCAAAACCTACTACATTGCATTATCACAGAAAATGGGCTTGGAAGCCCGAGAGTTAATCTTGTCCATCTCTCAYGCCTCAGGCAGGATCAGCTCTCCCAGTGACATTTCTGATAGATGGTAGTTAAACCTGGTCCTAAAAGCTTCCAAAACTTTATTCCTGATACCTGTAAGGAATGTATTCTCACTGCTAGTTAGACTGATGTACAGATTAAACACTGCCTTAAAAAGCAAACAAAAATAAAACAGCAAAAACAAACAAACATGCACTGTGCTGAAAAAAACAAAAAAGCACAGAAGACCTTTAGGCTTCCTGATTCCTAGTTGCTCACCATTAACAACTCTGAAACAAGAAAGTAAATAGCATTGCTGATTATCAAGGCTGGACTGATTTCCTTTCACCGTTTACTAGATACAAAAAAAGTGCAGCCCTGATAGGGCAAAAACTGGGTCTTCCTGGGTGGAAATTGGTGCCCACAGACACAGACTCTGTGTACACCAGCAGGTATTTGTGCATGTAAGAGCCAAAACAGCTGTGTGGGAAGGGCACATGCCTGTGGCAGGGTGCATATACAACTATGAGTACATGAAAATGGATGGATGCTTGAATGCCACCTCTGTCTCTTCGAAATTGTACTGTATWTGGTACTTTGCATACCATAAATACCCTTTAAAGATTTTTCTCCCTACTGATTCTTCGTTCTGTTTCTCCAGTGTGTGGATAATTATGGAGSTAATTTGGCTACAGCGTTCTGAACTTGCATGAATTTTAGTAAGGACTACATGGATTTGAATCTGTCAGCTAGTCATAATGCTTCCTCAATATTACCCATTTAGTGTCAATTATAAACAAAAAATAGCCCACTTATTGTCTCATATTAGCATCCACATCAATAATTGTGCAGAACAAAAGGCATAAACTGAGACCATCTGCTCTCACTACAATAATCTACCTAAAAAAGCTTAGCCAGTAACACAGTAAAAGATTCTGATGCATTTGTCTGGGATCATGCTGTTTAAGTGTCTTTTGTGATTAAAATTATTACTGCTTTAGTCCACCACCTATTAGGACATATGTTTCCTCATTTCAAGTAAAATATTGTAATTTTATTTTTATTACAGTATTAAATTAAGATAACATATAAGAAAAAACTGTACTTTTATTTTACACTTGTCACTCTCCTGCTGATGTTGACAATACTTAGACATTTCTTAAAAAAATCATATATGCTGCAGATTTTTATTGTTTTGACAGGTGCATAACTTTTAAGMTCTGCTAAATGCCAGTATAAAACCATATCAAAATGTAAAATGTTAACCAGAAGTGCCATCATGACCTGAAAAGTAAAAAAGAAAGAAAGCAAAGAATATTTAAAATCCTACAATCAAAGAAGATTGTTGATGTTTAAAGAGAATATACTGTGACTTTTCTCAGCATTGGATATGTGGAATTTTTCCTGGCAGCTTGCAAGAACAGATAGGAGTTTAAGAAACATTCACATAAAARTACAAAAGGCAAGCTTTATACCAGTGTTCCTATTCTATTCTCTAGCACATCAGGCCTGTCAAGACATCTCAGTTTTTCACTTCTAACAAAAATAGGTAAATGAAAATAATGCACTGCAAGTGCCCAATCCTTTTAATAACATGTCTTAAATGTTTGGTTCCGATCAACTGCAGRTTCAGTAAATGCTTAGATGTTCTCCAACCCTCAATGGCAACCACTGAAACTTGATTACAGTCTGTCTTCAAATAGTAAAATATTTTTTTCTCCAAAAATGAAATATAATGCTACACTTTCTATGTCTGATTTTCTGATATGCTAAACACTCTTCTTGCTTCTTGATTTCAAATGGATTTTTTATGTGCTCACAGCATGATTCATAAACTGTGGGTCTTCTTTTTCATTCTATTTATGCTATGAATTCAATAACAATTTTCACAATATTCAAAATTATACTTGGGCAGAAATCAAAGGAAAATTATCCCTTTAGGAAACTTGRTTTATAAACTATAATACTGGTAGTTCGTGAACTGACCCTATGACACCTGAAAACAACATTCAAGAGGATAGTAAAAAATTCATACCTATTTCTAGATTTTCAAGCTTGGGTAACGTGCACAATTTTTGGATTAGTTATTTTTTAGCATTTAGGGTAAGAAGAAAAGGCTAAAGTGAYTGTATTGATGGTGAATTGGTCTATTTATCAGTCCCTGCCTAATATCTTGCTGAGTTTTAACTAAATTTTGGGATTAGAAGTCTCTTTCATCCCAGGTGTGTCAAAAATATGAATGAGAGATCTCAAAAAGAAGGYATGTAAAGTTATTCACTATGCATTGGCCAACAGTAGCCAGCGTATATAGCATGTGTACACAGGCAGCTAATCAGTTTGTATGKGCTGTTGAATCATTAGCTCAAATACGTCGGTAAGACCATGTGCTGTTTTTTGACTGTCCAAAGTTCTCAAAACAGACACTGGAAAAYGGTCAGGGAGAATTGAGGAATGAAGTGTGCTTGTCATCAGTAACCAAGCATGGTTTGCTCTGCTGTTTGTGTACCAACCTGTTTTCCTTCTCCAATTATTAACACTCCCCCGTTTAGGCAACTCATGTACAGAAGTCAGTCTCACAGTTTAACCTTTTCTCTCGCCTTCATAGGTAAGAGAATTCTGGTTATGCATCTTGTATATTAGTAACTCAGTRGTTACCTATACTTGATAAATCAATGCAGCTTCAAACTTTGCTCGTTTGTTTAAAGCAGAAATATGATCTATTCCTTCTCAGAAAGTGGCCAAATAGTAAGCTATAAATTCAGCCTCTGCTTTTGCTACCCAAATTCAAAAATACTGCCATAGTGAAAGTACACTCATGTTTGCTCTTCAACCTGTCACTTACAAATGTGAAAAAATATTTGAAACTAATAAAATGTTTTGGCCAGTATCAAGGGTCTTATTTTTTAAGTTCAAAGTTGTTCTTTTTCAAAATTCAATGTTATAAAAAATAAAGTTTTAAAAATGGAAATTGAATTCTCCCCATAYGGCCAAGGAATGTTGGAATGCCATTTTTGATATTTTTGGAAGAAAAGTATATTATACATGTTCCTGCCATTTCCAATTGGAAGGTCTTTCAATCTGTTCTGGATCATACAATTTATTTTTCCCAAAGYCTGCACATGTCTATGCAACTACAATATGGAGTAATATGTAGGTTCAGAGCAATGGCTAGCACCATGGCAGGTGTTCAAAAAATTGGCATGTCATTATCTCAGATTTCATCTGCTTAAAAATATGGTAATAYGGACTGTATTTATCAAATCAGGGCTGAAATTTACTGTGCTCTTCACCTGTTCCAAAAGTAATAAAGAACAGATAGGAATAAGTGTAATATGGGACAGCAATTTTGACTAGCTGTGTAAGCTAAGCATTTTACACTCATATTTTATGATTAATAATGCCATATACAAATGCTTTTCTTGAAAGCGAAAAACTACAAGCAAAGTAAAAAACTAATAAAAAGCAAGGAAAAAAACCTACAAATTTTCGCCATGTATCTGGAAGAGGGAAAAAAAATGGTGTGGATTCCTCTCCATTACTTTCCATTASCATCAAATCTGCAAACCTTTCCAAACATGACAAACTCTTTTGTGCATATTAACATCATCCAGCAATAGAAGAGACATTTCCTTTCATGACAGGTAGGAGAATCATATCCTAATATTTAAAAACTATTTGTAAAAACACTCCCTATTGTAAAAAGAGAATAAATGTATACTGCACTAGATTGTTAATTCTTCAAATTAATTTAACCTCAGACTTATTTATAAAATTAAACTTATTTTATTTAATTTAAAATATTCCTTAGCATTCAGTTCTGTTCCAAAAATGAAAAGTTCAGATTGKGTCTTGGTCAAAAAGCTTCGGTTTTTTCTCTCAAACTGTGACAAACACAAACACTAAGTTGGTTTGTTTTTTTCTCATAAACTGCTCAGTATTTTCATATACTAGAGGGCATGACCTTGGGACCTTAAGATYAAGGGAGTATTCATATCAAAACCTTCAACTGGTTGCCCTGGAAGCTGCCTATATCTGGACAAAAAAGTGGAAGTTAGAACCATCCTTACAGAAAGAGATTGGCAAGATATCCTGATTAAAATGGTTTCCTTCATTTCCTTTAGTCTTACCTCCATATTTTATTAGGCAGCACAAGCAACATATAAAGAACTTGAATTAGGAAAAAAAAAAGGAGGAGAGGAAGTAATTTTAAAGGCACAAATCTCATAGTTTTAATTATCACAGTTTGGGCAGCTTAATTAATTGAGTTGTGAAGGACGGATGACTAAAGAATACTACAAATGAAACTCATAATCTCAAAAAAGTAGGCAATCAAACAAAAAGTTCAATGGCGAGGGCCTTCTTATCACCACTAAACAGAGCTTATCACTAGATTATCACYAGTCATAACTTTTAAACTCTGGACTGACTTCTCTATTTCAAATTGCATCCCCTGATGAATGGCATGTTAGCAGAGTGGTCTTCTCACAGTCTGATAAAAATTGTGAATATAAAACTAGAAGACTATCTAAGTGTCTTCCATAATAGTGTGGAAGAACTCTTCAAAGCACTCTATTGCATGCCTCCTCTCAGAAAAATGTGCTATCAGCCATCAATAGTGACAAAGTGAGTTGTACCCTATTCAGAGAGAAGTAGAAAATCTAAGTGAGCTCTAATTATAYTGTGGCTGGCAAAAGATGCAATATAAAGTGCTTTAAGTGTGAGGTAGTTACCAAACTAACACTATTGTCAATTTCTGGAGATTTCTGCAGGGTGGGAACAAATTGCATCAATTAATATGAGGTATAATTAATATAACAACAATTTCAGAGCAAGACATCAACATATATTAAATTTTTACTTAGAAAGGTTGTAGTTCCTAAGAAAAGCATTCTAAATGATGTGTGTTTTCCATCTGAGTTGATACTTTGACCATAGTAACAGTACGAAGTTCTTTTCTTCACATCTGTATTTGTTAGAATGGAAATAATCAGACTTACTAAAGGACTTCTCAGAGCTATAAGAAAACTTGCTCAAGGATACTTGTCCAAGCCGAGATGAGCCTGGACTGACTTCTGGCCCTCCTACTACAACATAGTGTATTGACTGCCTTAAGATTATTGTCTTTGTACAGAATCGTCAAGGTATAATTTGTCATAATCAAAAAAATCATGGCAGTGTCTAAAACATAAAGAATTTCTGTGAGGTACCAATGGAGTACACAGAGAAGGAAATGCATGAATGACCCTGGATTACTTGCAAAGACAGCAGCATCTCAGGGTCAGATTTGAAAGGGCATTGGTGGAGAGTAAACTCTAAATTGTCCTCAAAATCTGTTTAGTTTGGTGAATTTTTTTCAGAAMGTATCCAGAAAGGCAACATTTTATTGCTTTGAATGTAAACCTTCTAGTTTGGTGGGTTTTTTATTTTGTTTTGTTGTTTTGGTTTTGAGGTTTTTTTAAGAGAAGGGATAATTATACCAAGATTTAAAAATTTACACAATGCATCCTACACTTATATTTCATGTCAAGCACAAAATTGTAGAGAATGGGAGTAAAATTAAATGGTGCACCAAGAGCTGACTTCAGATGGAGATCTTTTGCTGTGAACATCATTCTTGGTTCTTCCATCTGAAACAATGAGTTTGACAAAAGAGAAAAAATTGAATTAGGAAAAATTTTTGTTATTGTTAGAAGGAAACAACTACTCCAAAGTAATCTGGTCACTGCATTTTATAATGCAGTTTAATTAAAATAATTTAAGACTAGAGACAGGGTCTCACATCGGAGGACAATGACTTGAATACCAGGTTATTCTGAAGTGGAATGTTTTCTCATTGTCATTGTTTGTTCTACTTGGAACATTCTCTGACAGGATTATATAATCAGCTGCAACAGAGAATTTCCTGGTTCCTTTTGGTTACGTAGGTCCATTAAAGGAGGATTAAAAGATGTTTGCACCTGGATGGATGAATTAAGATTACTTCTCCAGCTTCCTCTTAGCTTTGGGTCTGGTAAATGCTTTCAAAAAATTTGGGTTATATTGCCTTGTCTATCACTACAGTTATTCTATATGTATAGTATTGGGTTTTTTTGGCCTCTTTCATATACTTCAAGTTCTGGGAATATTTGTTATTCCAGAACTTCTCTACAAAGCTGAATACAAAGAAAATTATGTCTAATCACTATATTGAAAATGCCTTCATACTTTGGCTTTAGCATTCAAATCCTGTTTTCCAAAGAAAAGAGAAGAAAGGCAAGGCAAGGCAAGGC